>CM053580.1:151618111-151651721 GCA_028627135.1 Pseudochirops cupreus
TATTTTGTAATCTGAACTCTAAAAGCTGTTCATAGTAGCATTCCTTTGGGAATCTGCTGGTGCATGGCATTACAACAAGTGAGATAGTTATTCAAGATAACCCATCCAACTGCATAATATGGTCTGGTCAATAGGCATTTTCCATTTATTTGGGGTTTTCTTTTCTACATGAACAAAAAGACAAACTTTTGATTGGTGTCAAGAGAACTCAAAGAAGGCCCTGAGAACATTGAGTAGACACCCAATAGTGTAATCAAGAAAGGACATGGCCAAAGTCACATAGCGTTTTATGTTAAGACAGATGCAGGTGAGTTGCAATCTGCTTCACTAAAAGGAACATCAGAGATCCATTGTAGTATATAACCTGACACGCTATAGGTACTCTATAGGTAGTTTTCTTCACCTTTGTAAAAACACGTATAGCACTTTCACTTGGACTTTTTTCTTAGCTGCTAATTGAAGAAATCTGGTAATGTGCAATATCCTCATGGAAGGCTGCAAATTATCCATAATGTTTCTTTATTGCCAGAAGTTTCCTTCTTGACCAGTTTAACTATTTAAGCAAAAGAACTAAGGTTCAAAAATAGTGCCAATAAAATTTTATCATTTTTTAAAAAAAAGTTTTTAAACTACCTATTTACCCACTTGAAACTACTATTGAAATATTAACTGCTAATTCCTTTGACCACAGATATATTAAAAAGCTAATAAAATTATTTTTAGAACATTGTGGTCAAAAAAGTTTTACAATAAATTGTCATAAAGCGAGATCTTAAGCATTTGTTGGGGAATATCACCACCTAGTGGCCTAAATATGCTGGTTTAGATTATTGATAAATTTGAGGCGGCAATATTATCATCAAAGAGCACTAAAAATGAAAATGGAAATAAAGAATGAAATTGCCAACAGAAATTGCTTTCTTCAAGGTCACCAATTATCTCTCTATTGCTAAATCTGATGTCCTTTTCTCAGTCCTCATCCTTCTTGACCCTCTTCATAATTTAACACTGTCAATAACGCCCTCCTTCTGTACCTTACATGAAATTTTGAGTCTTGTTGGTTTTTTTTTTTGGGGGGGGGGTGACATTGCTCAGACATGGTTCTCTTCCCATCTATATGATCCATTTGACTCTTGAATACTTTCTCGGGTTCTCTTACATAACATTCTACTTCCTATCTCTGTGCCTCTCCACAGGCTGTCCTTCCTGCTTTGGAAGGCTCTCACCTCTGTCTCTTGAAATCCCTTAACACCCCCTCAAGTCCTCAAGTGCCAGTTCCTTCAAGAAATATTTCCTGAATCTCTCTTGACAAAGTAGCTACAAATCTGTGTTTGCCTAGTCAAGCCTGTGACTAGACCTCATTGATGACCTCAACTCCGTATGTGTGTTTTGTCCCCCTGAGCCTCCTGGTCACCTAATAGCAATCCACTCTCAGTGGCTACCTTGTGAGTACAAAAAGTCAAAAGTTTCTGAGTAGAGACTGATTGCTCATTCAGAGGTAGTTTCTGTAATTAGACCCTTCTCAGGAGAGAAAATGACCACTGTCAGGAGGTTGCCACAACCAAAAGGATTAAAAAAGTCCAAGCAATGCCTGGCTGGCCAGAAGAGCAAGATTCTCTGAGTTGCTGAGAAAATACTGATGTGAGATGAATGTGAATTATCTGTTCAGCACTACCAATAAGCATGAAATAGAGGCAATTGATTGCTTTGGGTTTTAGGCATTATTAAAGTGTATATGTCACTTCAAACTTAGGAGTCTTTTTTGTTTTAAGCATTTCTTTTGTAGTGGGAGCAATAAATAGCTGTCCTATGCTTGGTATTTACTACTTTGTACAGCAAGTATCTTTAAATAATAATCATTTCTAGCATTTATATGGTACTTGAAGATTTGCAAAGTGCTTTGCAAGTATCTCATTTTATCTTCAGAACACTGAAAAGCGCCCTCGTTTTATAGAAAAACCTGAGGCAGACAGAGATTGAGTAATTTGCCCAGAGTCCCACAGCTTGTAAGTGTCGTCAATTGAGAACAAACCGAAACCTAAAACAGTTTTTAGAAAGAAATGTATTAAGTTGTTCAGCAGAGGAGAGAACTGCAAAAAGTGGCCAACTTCCCCTGAGCTTCTAGAAGGTTTACATTATATAGAGTTCAAACAAAGGGACAAGGACATAACAGCCGATGGGCCAACACGTAGGCAGTTTCCAAATAAGGTACATAAGTTGCTTGAGATATATATTGGCTGGTAATTCCTTGCATACCTTGCAGCAATCTTTATGCAAAAGCAAGGCATGTTCATTGTTAGACCTGGAAGGTCTCTGGGGTCATCCTGTTCTGTTTGTCCCACAAATCCTGGGTTGTCATAAACAAGTCTGGGTGTAAACCAGTTCAGTCTTTCACCTTGCAGGGACAATCCAAACATTCCAATAAGTTTCCTCCCCCCCAACACATAACTTTTCCCCCTTTTGGGTTTCCAAAGACCAATAATCTCATACTAGTGGATGGACCATTATAGAAGAATTAAGTTAAGGTTTAAAAGGAAGTTCACTAAAAATAACCTGAGTCAGTGGAGGCACCCTCCTCCTCTTATCTAGAGCTTGATAGAATTCCTTTAAAGAAGGGTAGAGCACAAATTGGAGGCAAACTTTTCCCAATGTCTCAGTCAGAGGCATCAAACTGAGTAAGCATCAGGGGCTGTAAATTAGGAGGCTTGGACTTGCACCAGAAAACAAGTGCAAGATAGAATATGAAAGATTGCCCAGACATTGAGAGGAACAGCAGAGAAGAATGCATATGGCTATGAGTATTACAAAAAAAGTTTTTTTAAGAAGACAGATTCATAAAAATTGAACAAGCTTAGTCATAAGGATTTGCCTCTAAGGAAACAAACCTTATTAAACACACTTTATAGGTAAACTAAGTTAGGTTACAGATTAAATTACATTTAGAGGTTTCACAATGGGCTAATTGAAAGGGGAAATTTAAATGTCACCAATTTAAGCAAGAAAATTCCATGTCAGGGAAATGCTCCCTTCCAGTTAGCTAGGGGAACTAACAAATAATAAAGCCCTTTAAGGAGCTCAAACTCTCTTTGGCTTCTACCTGAGGAATGTCAAATAGTCCTTCTATAACACTATTATTCCATAAGTCAAGATTTGGTCAAGTAAGGTTAATATTAACAGAAGTCGAGCTTTTAGTTAACCAGAAGTTTCAGGAGAAATGGCCCTGATCCCGAAACAATAAAAGTAATAAAAGTAATTTGGACAAAGAATTCTACAGGCTACATGAGCTATAGGAAAAATTAAAGCTTGAATAAGTACAGTAATGATGCTCAATATTAAATAACATAAAGTCTCCTTGATCTAGCTTCTTCCTGGTAACTTAATTCAAATGTACATTAATACTCAGTATATTTGATCTTGAGTCCTAGCTGTCATATATATATGTACTGTCTTGTCCTTGGAAATATTTTCCTTTGGAAATTCTGAAATAGACTTAATTCCCAGGGCATTTTGAGGGGGTGGAGTGGGAGGGGGAGAGGGAAGTCACTTCTCTAATTCCAAATTACCTGCCAAGGTTTCCTAGGTAATGTCACTAAAACCTGCTAGTGATAAGACAATGCAATTTAATAAGGCCTAACACAACCTCTTGCACTTGGCCTTCCAGTTACTAGTTCTTTTGGTGAAAATCAGTTCAAATATTACAGAGCTAATCTTTTTAACAGCAAAGCTATATGAAGAACATCAAATTAAGGACCCCCTCAAAGTTCAGAGAATTTCTGTTTTTACATACCATTTGTTCTTTCTATCTGACCTTCATACCTGATATATATATAAGCTATCTACAGGCTGAAGGAAGAATCTTTAAAAATAATCTGTTATATATTATATATCATATATATATATATATATATACATATATATAAGCTATCTACAAGCTGAAGGAAGAATCTTTAAAAATAATTCAGTATATATTGTATATCATATATATATATAAGCTATCTACAGGCTGAAGGAAGAATCTTTAAAAATAATTCATTATGACCTGAGTTATACAATGAGCTCTTCTGTCTCTTAATATTATCAGAGACTTCAAAATAGAAAAAAATATAATTAAAATTTTCTTTACAATTATTAATATAATTTTATATTTAAAATTCTTAATCAAATTTTAAGAATTTATCACATATTTGTCCTATACCTCCCTGAAGCATAAATCAGTCATTAGACATTAAGAAAACAATCACATTCTGATACTAAGTTGACTCAAAGAGGAAACTTCAACTCATTCTATTCTAGATGTACTTTCATAATTTTTATAAGCAATGGCCAAACAATCTATCAGATAAAATTCACTATAAAATAAACTTATAAGCCCCTTTACTTTACTTGTAAGAAATCCTAGTTTTGCATTTAACAGCTTCCTTATTCTGGATCTTCACAACATTATTTCAGCAAGGCTGACAAGATTTTAGGCCCCATGTAAGGCGGAAACCAACAACCATGGGGGTAGCAATGTAACAATATTATAGATTTTAAAAACAAGCACAACATTTACTTCCAGTCAACATCAATTCAATTTCCAAATCATCTTACATAGAAAATTACTTCATCCGTCTATCAGTTTGATATTCTGTACCAATCACATTAAAAAACCAGGATAGAATAATTTTGAAGCAATAATTACACTTTTAATTCTTATTCATGCAGTTTCTAAATATATTGACAATGCCAAATATCAAGTGTGTGAAACATCACAATTGTACTAATAGAAGAACACTTTTCACTTTAAATCAGACCACATAATTATTTAGTTTTAGGATAAATTTGATCAAATCAAATCTGGATTTACAATCACAAATGATTTCATTCAAAATCTCAATTTTCTCAAAGGTCGTTAGCTGCCAATACTCCAAATTAAAGAGCCCATTGATTTCAGTTAGCTCAGTTCCAAAGATTATGATGAGAGTCTCACATTTTCATCCCTATCTTTTGGGGCTCATGAAACTTTAAAAATTGGAAAACACTTCTAATTGTTTTTCATAGATAGGATTTTACTATACTATACTTAAATAATTCCTATCCTTATTCCTAATTTATTTCTATAGTTTCCATTTGGTAAACATTCTAATTTGATAGAATATTGTCTATCTTAAATTGTTAACAAGTATTTCTCCAACTGGTGTCCATAAATTTACAGACACAGGAAGTTTCTCATATCTTTTTTTTTTATCTCAATGAGATTTAAAAAAACAAACAAACCAATGTCCTCAACATTCTCTTTCCATTATTCCAAATCTTTTACTTTCAAACCCTCTATTCATACTGTCAAGGGCAAATGGACTCCAACTTTCTTTAACTTTTCACCCATTCTCTTCTTACCTCTACTTGATTAAACCTCTCTCTTTTCTCTTCCAGTGGACTTTCTATTGAACCTCTCCTGTGGAAATTTTCTAATACAGAATCAGTTAATTTCAAAAACTTTTACTTTTCAGATTTGTGAGAGCTAACAAATTAATAGTCCACTTCAATTTCTTTTTGGTGACTTTGCTTCTAATTTGCCAAAACAATTAAATTCTGATGAACCATTCACAGAAGAAAATACACTACTAAGGCAAATCATCATCCTAGGAGTAAATTTTCGTCTGATAAGGCCTAAAGGCTGTAGATTGCAAGCCATTTTTTCCCTTGCTTTAAGATATCCTACATGTGGTGAAATTACCTTTTACTAAAAGCAATCAATCTATCACCCTCCTGGGGAAAGAATGATAAGAGAAAAAAAGGCCTTAAGTGTTGTTTACACATAATCTTAGTAGTAGGGGGCTACAAATCTCCCCCCCTCCAAAAAATCTGCTAAGATATTTCAGCATTAACAAAAACATTAAAACCATAATTTAGAAATTTATAGAAAAGATATTAAATTTCAATAACAAATTTTGTCTCTAACTTATAATGCCATGAATTTCTACAAACCAGGAAAAAGCTTGCCTTTTTTCTTGTCTGTCTTTATTTCTGCAACCTCAACATAGCCAAGGTTGATAAGATAGAGATAGTATTTTGCAGTTTTTCCTATCTATTCTAAAACCTTATCTCCCACTGAGAGTCTGATCAAAAAGTCAGTGGGAATAAGGCCCTGCTTATTAGGAAAGAGAGCTTAGCATCAGAGTTATAATATGTTACAGATAGCTATTGTTTTAGGTATGAAATTTAATCTTCCCCATCATTCTAAGCTCCCTCTGTGATTTTTTTTAATAACAGTATTTATGACTCACCTGGTTTTTCCCTTCAAAATCTCCAAAGTAAATATAATCTTGTGCATATTGGAGAACTTCTACAGTGGAAATGCTAGTTTTTTCAACCTTACTGCTTATCTATTTCTAAAAATCATTGGAGGGTTGAAGGGAGAAATACAAGAAGAGAAAGAACAAAAGAGAAAAAGATCCGCAGGAACACTAGTTGAATTTTAACTGATTTCAGTGTTGCCCCAAGAGCTCTCAGGAGATCAGTCCAAGAGGACTAGTAATTTGTGCATCAGGGCAACCAAGCTAGTTCTAACTCACCTGAGTAACTTATTTTATATAAGGCTAAGGCCAAATACAGCTTTCTGGAAACCCAAAGTCCTCAGTCCTAAGAGCTAGTCTGAGGCCAGTGGCAATTTTGACTGAACTTGACCAGAACTTGGGGGATACTCACCAGGTTCTCATTGTAACAATTAATTCCATATGGGTCAGTCCCATCCAATTAGATCTTGAGATCACAGAGACTTATTCAGAGTACATGGTCCCAGAAAGTCTCTAGGCTTCTCCAATTGACCATGAGAGATGCCATTTCTGATACCAAGTTGTTGGTGGAGCACAAACCCAAAATGAAAAGTTTTTAGAAAGAAGTTTATTAAGTCATTTGGCAGAGGAAAGAGCCAAAAAAAGGTGTCCAACTCCACCTGAACCTGTGTAGGTTTTACATTGTATAGAGTTCAATCAAAAGAACAAGGACATAATCGCTGGTGACAATTTCTAAATAAGATAAAGTTACCTGAGATGTATTATCAGCAGGTAATTCCTTGTATTCCTTGCAGCGATCTTTATGCAGAAGCAAGGCATGCTGACTATCTGGAGTCTGCTGTTATCATGTATTTCATATCCTAGGCTAAATCATAAATAATTATGTTCCAAACATTCGAATAGTTTTTTCCCAAAAAAAATCTGAAGTCAAAGTTGAACTTAGGTCTTCCTGACTCAAAGCCAAGAACTCTATTCACTTCACCACCAAGACTGTATTAATTCACTTTGAAGTGACCTTAGAGATGGACCATAACTAGGCTTTACTTATTTCCCCCAGAATTCCACAAGAAATCTCTTGGAATTTGGACACTCAGAATAAATCCAGGCTCTGCATAAACTTCTTGTGGGAAAAGGGACCACATGAGCTACTAGTAACAATCCTTATTCATGAGCAAAGATTAAAATTCCATTTATTTGCTATGTATCTTATAAGAGAAATAAATAATATACAACTTCCCTATTTCTAAATTTTATGATGTATGCTACGAAAATTAAGCAAAAATAAGCAACACCAAATTTTTTATAGAGTTGAATATGTATCTATATTTTCTGAAAACCACACTAAGACAAAAAAAAGTTTATTGCTAATGTCCAACATTGCATTAATTGAATAAATGTTTATTGAACTGTTTATGTAAATAGTGTATGTATGTAAATTTAAACAGATATAAACATGACATATATGCATGTATGATTAATGATTAACAATGTAATCTTATATCTTCATTTTAAAATGTCTGAATATTTTTTCATCTGGAAATACTCTGTAAATATAGGCAAAAAATTCTTTTAAATCTGAAACTGATGTTTGTGAGAATATTTTATCATCCAAGTCATTTCTACAAGTTAAAAATTAGTTAATAATATATTACAGATGTGAAGGGAATTGTGGTTTTCACATTAATTGATATGATATGTGTAATGAATATACTAATGATTTAGATTTTTCAGAATTGCTTCTCTTGGGAGAGAACTCACAATACAGCTTGAAATGATCAATCAACTTTGACAAGGCTCACAATGACTGCCTGTGTACCTGAAGTGAAGCAAATCAAAGACTACAGAACCTGTTCCCAACACAGAACTCTGGTCCTATGACCTACCAAGTAAGGACTCCCAAAGATTTGAACAATGTTGTTCCCACAGAATTTCAAGACACCTGTTTCTTAGTGATTATGGGATTTGTGGGCTGATCCTGGGAAACCTGGTCCTAGAAACTATTGTCTGTAATCCATGTTTCCCCCTCCCTTCCCTTTGTGATTTATGTATAAAATCTCTGTCTCCACTGGTGGAATTCTGATCAGGAGAATTCCTGATTTGCAAATCTGTTCCTCACAAAGAAACAAATTAATTTAATGGCTACCTGGTTCTTAGTACTTTGTCTCTGGTCTACTGTTTCACCATTCTCAAGTTAGAGGAGATCGACTCATTAAAAATTCCATTAACACACTTTGAGAAGCTCTGAATCTCACTCCCGAACTCCACCTCCACTGATAGGTTAGGTTGCAAGAGCAAGGTTGCTGGTCCATTTTCTGCCAGGGTTCTAGGTATTGAGGAACTGTCAAGGTGTCTTTCTACTGTTTCTTATGAAGCCCCAATCTTGTGTATTCCCCCAATATCAGTTGGCTAATTATCTTCATCTACCAGTGATGGGTGCGCCAGCATCATTTTGACCAGCTGATAACTCCTCAATATCATTCATAACCAATCATTATCAATTAGCTTTTCTAAAAGGATATTTACTGAGAGTGTATAGCAGGGACAAAAGTACAAGCACCTATAACTTTCTCTACCTATAGTAAAGCATTCTTTCCTTTCTACATTGGGAAGACTGGGTTCAGACTTAAAGTGGTTGCTACAAAATTTCCTCCTACCAGTTTCATTTCTGGCATAAGCCTTTTGAATGGTCCCGCTTACCAGCCAATTAAAAACTTGCCTTTCCCAGATTTAAGATAATAAGAAACAGTCACCGAATACTAGCTCATGCTCTGAAGTGGAAAGCTGGGCCTCCCCCCCCCCCCCCACTGCCCCCATTACACCTACTTGAAAGTAGGATTGAAAGCCTTCAGTTGGAGTTGCAGCAGGCAGACAAAACTACCTTTGCCTCAAGGGCTGGAGCCCCATTAGCTACTGTCTCCCCATTACAAATAATAATATCTCATATTTACTCTTGCCTTTAAAGTTTGTATTTTCCGCTATCTCATAAAATGGGTTATACAAGTTAAACTACTTCAAAATTCATGTAAAAATATGTTTATTCACTCAATAAATTAGCAATGTCAGGCACATAGTAGGCATTTCATAAATATATATCGCCTAACAGATAATAAGAGCCAAAGAAAATGAAGGCATGGTTCCTAACTTTAAGGAATGTAGTAGGTGGATAAAACCAGCCACAACAGCCCAAAATGAAATGAATTATGTATACTGTACAAGGTGATATAAAAGTTCCAAGAAAGGGCAGTTACATATTGTGTTTTCAAAAAATATTCTAGGTACACATATGGAAAAATAAATTATGTACCATAATATTTGTTAAAATAGATATTATAAGGAGCCTTTGATGTGGGAAGCAAAAAGCTGCTTCCCACAAAAAAGAATAAATCAGGCAGTAATAGAATGAGATTTGTTTAAACATGTCTTAAAGTTAATTATATCTTATTAAGTCAGCAGATTGCACAGCATAGGGGAAAAAAGCAATTAAACAATTATTTGAAGTCACAGGATCTGTGTTCAAATGTGACCTCTGACTTTTTTTTTACTTTGACATAGAAATATTTATTTCAGAAGGCATAATCACAAATATACGAACTTACAGTCCCAGTTCCAAGTTCAAAACTCGTTTCATTTTTCAGATGAGAAAATCGGGGAGGTAAAGTAACTTGTCCAAAGTCATACACTTCTCCCTCTTTTTTTTACCTGGTTTTGAGAAATGTGCCTGGGTGTTTGTTTTTGTACCGTGTTTGTCTTTCTCAGTTTCAGTTGCCAGAGAACCTGAAGTTTGAGCCATGGTGACCTTTGAGGCAGGATTGCAGAAAGGATGGTCCAGCTAGCCAGCTTTTATCTAATAGGGAAAGACAACAGACAAAAGGAAACTTTAAACCAAAAAGTAGAATGAGAGCGAGAGAAAGGAGAAATGAAAATACCAGAATGGGGCACAGTATTGAAATACAGAAAATAGGAAGCACATCTGGGAGATGGCTGATGGTTGGTAACCTTCCCCAGAATGGGGGTCACAAGAGGGAATGAGTCTCCCCTTGTGTATACCAATGAATTCTGGCTCAGTAACTCCTGTACAATCAATTCTGTCATATTAGCAGCTGATTAGAACATTTTTCATCCTCAGTACAAGCTCCTCAGACGCCTGTAGCCATCAACAGTATCTTGTTTAGCTGCCAGTGGCTTCAACTGGAACCAGTCAGGGAATATCTGCATGAACTCCACGGCACTAAGTCCATTTGCATAGGACCCCGTGACTGCATGAGTAGAGTTGGCAAGAATTTGGGAAAAGAGAGATCCTGGTTTTCTGGATTCCACCTTCAAAGATGCCAACACTTAGAGGATTAAACACACCTTAATCATATCCCTCTCCCCAGTTTACTATACTACAGATTCTGGAAGATTTCCCGTTGGGTGAGAGCTGGGACTTTCTTTGGTCAAGCTGAGATATCTCACTCTGTATATTATCTGACATATTCTCATCTCTATACCTTCTTCTCTATACTTCCTCTGATCTATGTTTGTTATCACCTGGGATGAATGAATTTATCTGCTATTTGTTATATGTGCTCTGTGTGGAACTGGAATTTGGTGGGGAAGGAGTCAAGCCTTGGATATATAGCTTGGCATAGTCATTCCCCATTAAGGGATAGCAATCATAATCTCAGCTTGAATCTAAACATCATTTCCTCCAGACTGGGAAGAGGGTGGGGCAGATAGATATAATACTAGCCACATATCTCACTTCTAAAGAGTGGAGAGTGGCCAACCTCGGGAATCAACCTCCTCCTTCCCCTCCTGGCAGGAATCAGGCTCCCTTATAGAAAGGGGAGGTGAGTGCATGAGTGTCTCAACACCTATTGATATCTCCTCATGAGCATGAGCATCTATGCACGCCTATGTAGACACACATCACTCTACATGAGCAAAATACACATCTACCCTTTAAAAAGAAATATAATAATAAAGAAAAGTTTGGATAGGTGAGACAAAGACTGAGTGATTGCAACAGACTTGGCAGAAGAATGAATAAAAGGTTGAAACAATGGATAGTTGAAATTGTATGAGTCACAAATTGAACCAAAAATTGATATTAAATAGAATGGCTTTTCCCCCATTTCATTGACTTTAGCATACTTCTTATTGTCACTTGTGGATTTTTATCTCCACTTTGTAGAGACAAGGTGTCTGCAAATGAGGAAAAGGGTAAATTCTAACAACCCAGGACAAAACTCTTTCCTAATTTCCTAAAATCATTGGTCCTCTTTCGTTCGAACAGCAGTGGGAGGACTGATAAAACACCATTTTGAGAGCAAGTCCTTGGAGAAGAGGAAATGCCTCAAAGCCTGAAAAGCAAACTGGGAGGCTTTCCATGGACAGTTATGGGAAGAAGGAAGTACAGCGATAAAGAACAGTGGAAAAGCCTGTGTTTGTGTTAGGGTTGGGGAGGGGAGTACTGATTCCTCCATGAAAGAAAACTAGAGATTACAGAGCTTAAAATTCTATATAAATAATCAAATTAAATGGAAAAGGGCTCCAAAAGGGATTTGGGCATATTGGAGACATTTACATAATTTTTCCGTGGGGCAGCTCAGACTTCGAAAAGATTGTGAAAATTTTCCTTCCTCTCCTATCACAAGCCCCTCCTTCTTTGGATAGCAAATCTTTAAATCCTATTCTCCTCTCGGTAAGAACTTTCTATGTCGGTTAGCACCTTCATTTCAAAGCCACCGCTACAGCCATTTCCCTTTCTTGAGGAAAAGGGTGGGGGAGGTTGTCAGGACTTCTTTGCATACACGTCCTAATTCCAGTAATCCCTGTCTTCGTAGGTTGGATAATATGGTTCCCACCAGTTACTAGCAGTCTAAAGGAAGTCTTGGATTTGATATGGGTGTGGTCAGGAGCTGGAGGGCAACCCGAGGAGTGCCTGGAGTTAATTTTGAGAGAGGAAGAAGATTGGGCGGGACACTGCTACTCAAATGGAAAAGGAGCGATTCCATTCTTTCACTAAAGAGAAATTAGTGCAGACCTAGAAAACGATTGCAATCCCAGTAAGGGTAATAGCCCAGACGAGAGGGGACATAGAGTCTTTCTGGAATCAAGCACCCAGCAAGCTTCCACCCCTGGACCAAGTTGAGGGCGGGTTGAAAGAACAAGGAATGGGGGTGGGGACCGGGATTGCCGCATACTGACAATAGGAAACTTCAGAGTCGGGGTGGTTAATTCATCTCGAGGCCAAGATGGGCTCAGAAGAAGGAATCTCCCGGGAAGAGGTAGTTATAAATACTCCTAATACCCCTTCTCCCTACACATTACACTAACTCCTCTTTCCAAACTACAAAATTTCGGGAGGCTGGAGTTTGTTGGATGGAGGGACAATTGTTGGGCTGTTCTTTTGTGAAGTAGACGGGCAGGGTGTTGATAACAGAAGAACTTTCTGCCACCAAAGCAGCTGCTAAGACAAAAATCATCCACAACAACGCCCCTTCAGTTGGTGACTAACGAAGGAATGGCCCAGAGCCAGGTTCAGTCTCTCACCCCTACCCCCATCGTTATTCCCCCAGCCCTCAGCCTGCTCAGCCTGAGGCTGCTGGGGCTGCAAGAGCGAAGTTACGTATGAACTTAGCTCACAGGCACATTAAAAAAAAAGGGGGGGGCGGTGCTCCCGTAAGGAGGGGTGGGGGCTCTGGGGACAAAACATTATAAAATAGAGACCGGGCTGCCAGGTTTCTGCACTCCCACTGCAAAACCTCAAGGAGGTTTAGCCCAGCCAGGCCAAAGCAGGGGATCTGCCTTTCTTGCCTTAGCATTCCCTTATCATCCCAAAGAAAAAACCAAACACGAGGCAGCAAAGAGACAGGACGCTGAGTACCAGAAGAAGTTTAAGGGAGTACGGGAGATTAACCAGTTCCTGCCCTCTCTCGTCCTTCTGCCGGGAGAATCCCACCGAAAAAGAGACGTAGACATTCTTCCACCTTCACCATTTGCAGGACAGTTCAGCAGCCATCAGAGAAAGGAAAGCGCCAAGCAGTGTACCAGCTCCATACCCTCAGTTTCTAGTTAACGCAAACTTTTTTTTTCTGCTGTAAACTTTAGGTTACTGCAGATGTTACTACCAAAAGTAATAGTTTAAAAAAATAAAGAAAGTCGTCAAGGTTTTCAGGCTCCCTAATTGAAACTATAGCTTTCACACTTGAGCTGACAGAGAATGGGGGCAGTAGCGTGGCCGTTGGAAAAGGAGAGGTCCCTGCCAATTTTGATGGAAGCTTCTCTGGTAGTAGTGGCAGTGGTTTTCCTGACTATGCCAGGCGTACACTGTCGCCCTGTGGAAGAGGACGAGGAACTAGTACTCCCAGTCCCGGTGGATTCTCCAGAACCAGGCAAAAAGCTCTACCGCTTGGATGCCTTCGGGAAACGCCTGAGCTTGGAGCTACACCCCGACAGCAGCTTCCTCGGCCAGGGCTTCACGCTCCAGTACTTGGGGAGCAAGCCTGAGGAGGAGCAGCGTTCATTCATCCCCACGAACGAACTGTCGCTTTGTTTCTACTCTGGCACTGTGAACGGAGACCCCCATTCAGCCGCGGCTCTCAATCTCTGCGCTGGCATCCGCGGGGCATTTTACCTGCAGGGAGAAGAGTATTTCATACAGCCGCCTGTCGCCAACGAGATCCACTTCTCCCCCTTTTCCGCCCCAAAGGAGGCGCAGCAGGAGCCGCAACTTCACCTCCTCAGTCGGAGGCTGAGGAGCCGAAGCGGCGCAAAGTGCGGAGTCATTGACCAGAACTTCCAACAAAGAGAAGGTCAACCGGTGGAAGAGCAGAGGCAGCCGCTGGACGAGTGGAAGCAACGCCCGGGACCTCTAACAGGTAGGTATAAGACCCGGGACGGCCGGACTCTTTTTTTTTTCTTCCTCTGTGTTCCCTTACTTCCCCTATATAGCCTTACTTCCACCCAGTGTGGAAGATGCCCCGAGAGACAAATACTGCGTGAACACATGCCTATATATGTGCATATGCAACATGTTTGATAGGAATGTTTCACAGGCCTCGGCACATATTCGTGCTCACAGACACAGATCTGCGACCAATATAGGGAGAAATAAAGCCTGTTCCATTTACTAAATGATTAGTGAAGATTAGCAACTTCGTGCCCATGAGAAATCTAGAAACGTGTACAGGGAGAAAAATGTCATAATCTTAGGACACGGATGCCTGGGGGACCCATGGGACGAAAAGTGAGGCGAGGGAGATAGAGACAGTTTCATAACCTGAACTCCTTCCTGCTTTAGTAGTGTGGCAGGAAGGAAGGGCGGGCATTTCTCTCCCCACCCCCATCCCCACGATTTTTTCCTTCCCTTCTTTCTTTACCCAGTGCCTTTTTGCTTCTTGCCATGTTTAGTTTTGTCTCCGCTGCACTTTTGTCGTTTCCTTTGCCTAAGAAACTCTCTTTCTAACTCTCTCTCTCTCTCTCCTCCCCTCTCCTTTCTTCTCTCCCTCCCCCATCTATCTATATATCTATATATAGATCTATATACATATACATATACTCATGAATCTTAAGAGGAAGGGCAAGGAGATTTGTTTCGATGGCAGTGAGGGTGCGTGCCACTTCCCCTCACCCCCATTCACTCTTCTGGGAATGGTTGCCCACTATGCTGCCACAGCCTCTTTTTTTTTCTAATTTCTACATTTAATGTTTGTATTAGGGAGTGTATTACACCTCCTTACCTGAGGCAAGTCTCCCTTTTGTGTACTTAATCAAGTTCTGTCTTCTTTCCTTCTACTCCTTTTCACTATAGTAACCCTACAACAGCCATTTCTCTTTCATAGTTTGTTTTATCTCCATTTCTTTTTTCCACTTTTTTGGTTGCCAGTCTTTGACCTAAACTTCCTTTCTTGTCAACTTTTCTGTCAACTGCACTTTCTTCTTTCTTGATTGATCTGCTCCATGCATTCCTTTTTATTGTGGATTTTTCCTTCCCAATTTTTACCAGTTTCCATTCTTGTTAATTTCCATTTGTTTTATTATGGTTTCCTCATGCACTGTTTTATATCCCCTTAGATAGAACCCTCTGTTTCACCAAGAGAATATCAGGCTTAGGAAGACATTGGAGGGAACTCCGATTAAAAAGGGAAGTTACTGAGTTTTGTCAGGGGCCTTATCACATTCACTTGTATGTTCCCCTCACTGCTGCTCTTTCTTTCAAAAAGATAGAGACTGGAATAGAGAGATGAAAAGAGAAAGACTGGAGATCCCCTTGATGGAATCCTCAGAAGCTTTGTGTGGCAAAACTAGCCACATTTAAGACTGCTCCTGAGTCAGGGAAGTGATTTGAAGTTGGTTTTCTAACCAGAAATTTTGCATGCCAGGCATTTGTTTCCCTAACATGGTTTTTTTTTTTAAATAGCCTACAAAGTAGAGTGATTTCATATGCTGCCTTTGGCAAAAATGTCACACATCATAGTCCCCATCAGCTAAAGAGGTGCTTATGCAGTCTGTATAATTATACCAGTATTGGCCTTGGAAAACGCCTGAAAAATCTAGTACTCTACCTTCCATGTGAAGTCCAATGATCTCATTCAAGAATTGATTCCTATCCAATGAAAGAGAGTCAGAACACTAGGCTAAGGATTGGCTAAGGGTTAATCATGAAAGCAATTAGCAGTAGCAAAGATGACTTTTTAGGTAAGATGTTGTTAGTACTGTCCTATTTTGTAGAGCCTTTATAGAGAAAAGTACTGTTTTCACCCAGAAATGCTTGTTATTTTTTAAAAACAAAGATTAAAACTAAAAATACTTCCAATGAAAGACAAAAATGAACAATTTTTGCTATTTGAGGTATATATTTTGTTTTGTTTAATTGATTTGAGTGATTACAGTAGATGTACTCTTACAAGGTGACTTCTTGGCTAGTGTTATGGACAAATTATCTTCCTTATTTTAATACAGGAACTGGAAACACCAGGAAAAAGAGGTTTGTGTCTAGCCCTCGATATGTGGAAACCATGCTTGTAGCAGATCAGACTATGGCAGAGTACCATGGCAATGGTCTAAAGCACTACCTCCTGACTCTGTTCTCTGTTGCATCCAAGTTATACAAACATCCCAGTATTAGAAATTCAATTAGCCTGGTGGTGGTGAAGATTTTAGTCATCTATGAGGAACAGAAGGGGCCTGATGTGACCTCCAATGCTGCTCTTACTCTGAGAAATTTCTGCAGCTGGCAGAAACAGCACAATCCACCCAGTGACAGAGATGCAGAACATTACGACACGGCAGTTCTTTTCACCAGACAGGTGAGGAGGCAGAGGGAGGGAGAAAGGGATTCCTTTGTCAACTTGAAAAAAACTTCAAAAAAGACATACCTCTTTTATTTTTTCAGCCTTCCCTTGCTATGTTCTACTTCAGAATTTTTTCACAAATATTAAATCAGATAAACTTAACTGTATCTTGTAATTCCATTTAAAAATAATTGGGAAGGGTTCTGAATAACTTAGTGATAACTTAGGCTTTATCTCCCAGCTGCCAAAGAAAGATTTAAATATCAATCAATATCTGTGCTGTGATACATAAGTAAAACCAACCTACTAAAGATCTTCCAAGGTTAATTCTCTGTTCAGAATTAATAATAAAATTGCTTTCTTCTTCCTAGAACCTTTGTGGTGCCCAGACATGTGATACCCTTGGGATGGCTGATGTTGGAACAGTATGTGATCCAAACCGAAGTTGTTCTGTTATAGAAGATGATGGTTTACAAGCTGCTTTCACGATGGCCCATGAATTAGGTAAGTAAAATTTAGAGTAAGGTTTAGGTCCAATTCACTTATTTAAGCTGATAGACAAACACACAAATTGGAGAATATCAGTAGATAATAAAACTTGCCAGTAAAGTCCTGTAGTATATAATTGAAGATACCTTCAAAGTATCAAAAGAGCCCATTTTTATTAGATTTCTAAATAAGAGTATAGGGATCATTGATATATGTAAATTACTTTGCATTACAAAATATAGTCACTTAAAAAGTATTCTTTGAAGTTTAGGGATTTAGGAATTCTATTGAACTCTGTGTCTCTTTCTTCTCTCCTTTCTCTATCTCTCTCCTCCATTATGTGAAGGTGCTTAGGGTGGCCTTCATTTCTGGCCCTGTTCCTGACTTTCTGGATTTCAAAATCACGTCCCCTAAGTTCCTTGAGGGCAGAGATACTATGTTTGCTTGTATTCATATGCCCAGTGTTTATTATAGTGCCTGGTACAAAGAAAGCACTTAATAAATGCCTGTTTCTTTCTTCTTTCCTTCAACTACCACCATTCAGCTCTTTCAGGATTGCATCCAACCACTCTCAAAAATTCTCTTTATAAAGCCTCTTCTCAAGATAAGAGTTCAAATATTTGTCTCAGGAAAGGAATTCTCCTCATTCTTTTTCTGTAATTCACTGTCTTTCTTCAACCATGAGATAGGAAACCCTCCATAATAAGTTGAACTCCCAGGCTTTTCACAAAGAATGACTGCTCCAAGAATGACAGTTTAATTTCAGTTTTACCAGATTCTGATCTCTCTTAAATATATAGTAGCAGTCCTCTGTAGTCTCTGTGGAGCACAATAATGAAGCTGGGATTATCCGTGTCTGTGTTTGGTAGATATTGCAAAAAATGAACCCTAAATGGTCAATGTGGGGTCATTTCTCAGGTCACGTGTTTAACATGCCACATGATGATGCGAAGCAATGTGCCAGTATCAATGGCATAAACTGGGATTCCCACATTATGACCTCAATGCTTTCCAATTTGGACAGAAGCCAACCTTGGTCTCCTTGTAGTGCTTACATGATTACATCATTTTTGGATAATGGTCATGGTAAGTTCTGATTCAGTACTCTATTTTAATGTGCCCTTTTAAGCTTCCAGTTAAAGAGTCTATTTTGGGGTTTTTTTCTTTTTAAATTTATTTTTCTCTTTTAATTCAGTTTTTCACTTTTCTTCATCCTATTTTCATTCATCGTATTTTCAGATATGATTTTTGTATCTGAGTGGACCCCAAAATTGTCAGAATAATTATACTTTCAAACTTAAAAAGTAGTTGCAAGTAATTTAATTCATGAATACATAATACATCAGTGTTATGGGTCTCCTTTTTTTAAATTGCGGCAGTTTTCTCCATCAACACAAGTCAAAACCTATCTATAATTCAGTGAGTAAGTCTTAGAGAGTTGCCTGAGGATCAGAGAGTAACTTGTCTATGGGTCTCCATTTCTTCCTGACTCCAAGTCTAGCTTTCTACCTACTTTGTCACAATGTAGCTCAGTGAAATGATAACTTAATAGCAACATTTATACAATGCTTTATAATTTTCAAAGCACCTTTATGTTTTATACATTTATATATATTTTATTTACTTATATTTATTTACTAATATAAGTAAAATTGTATTTTATATACTTAAATTAATTTATATATTTAAATTATTTTATATATTTAAATTCAACTGTTGTTTTCAGACAGGGAGCATGATATATTCTATGAACAGCTAGACTGGAAACCAAGAAAACTAGATTAACATACTAGCTATATGACCAGGGGCAAATCACTTAATCTCTAGGTAACTCTGATTTCTAAGTTGTAAAAAAGGTGCTGACCTTCATTGGTAGAAGTATTCAAGTTTCCTCACTTTGGAGTTGCCTATGTTGATAAAAACACAGGGTCAGTTTGTATCCTAAGTGATATTTGTACAATACTTTTGTAGTTTTCAAAGCATTTTATATGCTTCATAATGATCATAATAGCTCAAATTCAAGCATTGTTGCAAGACTTACAAAGCATTTTATTTGTATTATCTCATCTGATTTTCACAGCCCTATGGCAAAAGGGGTGAAGGTTTTATTATCATCCCATTTTATAGATAAGAAAATTGAAGTTCAGGGAAGTTAAGGGATTTCTGTGATGTCACACAGCTGTTAAGTGATAATAAGGACTTGAATCTAGGTCCACTGATGAACGAGTTCATTATGCTCCCTAATTATACTATATGCATTATTTTGTTAAATGAAAAAAATGCTGAGACTCCACCTCTTACAACAATTTCAGTAAATGTTTGTTATTGCTAAATGGCATTTGTCAAATCTTTTGATTTACAGGGGAATGTTTAATGGACAAGCCCCCCAAGCCCATACAGCTTCCCTCTGATCTCCCAGGGACCTTGTATGATGCCAACCGGCAGTGCCAGTTTACTTTTGGTGATGACTCCAAACACTGTCCAGATGCAGCAAGCACATGTACAACTTTGTGGTGTACTGGCACTTCTGATGGAATACTTGTGTGCCAAACCAAACACTTTCCTTGGGCAGATGGCACTAGCTGTGGAGAGGGAAAATGGTGTATCAATGGCAAGTGTGTGAACAAGACTGACAACAAGTATTTCTTCGTGAGTATTACTGCTGAATTATTGTAATAGCATATCCCATCATCTACAAAGTACTATTTAAAAGACCAAATTTGTACTAAAAATCTTGAAAATTAAGTTAAAAAATGATCTTGGTACGTGGAGACTATAGTCTAGAACTGAGGAAGGTGAATTCAAGTTATAGTAATGCTAAGAGATTAGCCTTCTTTGCTAAATTTATCCCAAAATGTCCCTTTGGAGGTTTTCCCTTCATAATTGAATATTACGGGGCAGCTAGGTGGCACAGTGAATAGAGCACCGGCTCTGGAGTCAGGAAGACCTGAGTTCAAATCCGGCCTTAGACACTTAACACTTACTAGCCGTGTGATCTTGGGCAAGTCACTTAACCCCAATTGCCCTGCCCTGCCCCCTCCAAAAAGCAAAAAAACAAAACAAAACAAAACCATAATTAAATATTATGTGTACTAAATAGATTCATTTGTTTTCTCTTTTAGACTCCTATTCATGGAAGCTGGGGACCATGGGGACCCTGGGGTGACTGTTCTAGAACCTGTGGTGGAGGAATACAGTATACAATTAGGGAATGTGACAATCCAGTCCCTAGAAATGGAGGAAAATATTGTGAAGGCAAAAGAGTGAGATATAGGTCATGTAATATCGAGGAATGTCCATACAATGATGGTGAGTAACCACAAACTTAAAATGATTGAAATGAAAAGAGACATTAAAAGATGGTGAGCTAATATTTGTTAATTCTGTTTGAAGGAAAAACCTTCAGAGAAGAACAATGTGAAGCCCATAATGACTTTTCTAAAGCTCCTTTTGGAAATGGACCTGTTGTAGAATGGATACCTAAATATGCTGGAGTGTCACCAAAGGACAGATGTAAACTTATCTGTCAAGCTAAAGGCATTGGTTATTTCTTTGTTCTGCAACCCAAGGTAGTTTAATTTAAGTCTCCTTTTTGTGTTAAAAAAAAAGCCTATTTATACAGTTGGTTTCAATGAATTATATACATAAAAAATATTGAACAAGAATTTTCTTTAGAATACGACTTAGAATGGTACCTAGGGCTTAAATTATTTCCATTTAATTATATATTGTCTAATCTCTAGCAAATAGTTGTCCACTGATACCACTTATTTTTAAAGCCTTTTGTTGATAGTCTTCAGTTTTTTTCACTAAGACTAAAAGCGGTAGCTTCAGTTCATTGAGTAGGATAGACATACAAGTATTTGAATATTCTTATTTTTAGAACACATTTTGGACTAATTAAAGCTTCCCTACTTACATTGTGGCCTCATTTGGAACTGTTGTTGCCAAGAAAGAGATTACATTTTTGCCTTCAAAGTAGAAATTTAATTTGATGCAGTTAAAAATTACAGTCTTGTCTTTTGCTTTCCTCATTAAGTTCTTTAGCAATGAAGGCAGTGAAAACATTTGCAAATTAGAGATGCTAATAGGGGAAACTTCCTGATTAACATAGCATGCTTTTTGTCCTGTGTGTATGTGGTAACAATGGAAGACTGTCTTTTGAATAAATGCTTTGCTCTCCTTATATTTTGTTCAAGGTTGTGGATGGTACTCCATGTAGCCCAGATTCTACCTCTGTTTGTGTGCAAGGACAATGTGTAAAAGCTGGTTGTGATCGTTTAATAGATTCCAAAAAGAAGTTTGACAAATGTGGTATCTGTGGAGGCAATGGATCAACCTGCAAGAAAGTCTCTGGCTCAATTACCCATGCAAAGTAAGTATATAAGCATGTATTCTGTTCCTTTTCAAATAGTAGATTTGGATTATAGATAGAGGGCTAAAAAGTACCTTAGAGGTCCAGATTCTTTGTTTCATAGATCAGGAAAGCAGAACTTAGAAAGTTAAGTGAGGAATAGGTATCAGATTTGGAATTTAAACCCAGGTTGTCTGTCAGTGTTCTTTCCAATGAACCATGAGTTAATTTGAGGCTTTAAAAAAATTCTCTTCTACATTTTCAATGATTTTTCTAAGCTCCATGAAAAATAATCATAAAGGGTAGCTATTAGTGAGCTAAATGGTCATGTAAGGACTCACTCAAGATCTGTACTTTTCTTTCCCATAGACCTGGCTATCATGATATTGTCACTATTCCAGCTGGAGCAACTAACATTGAAGTGAAGCAACGGAATCAGAGGGGTTCCAGAAATAATGGAAGTTTCCTTGCCATTAAAGCTGCTGATGGTACCTATATCCTTAATGGAGATTTTACACTCTCCACATTGGAGCAAGACATTAATCACAAAGGTAGTTTCTTGAGGTACAGTGGCTCTTCTGCAGCTATGGAAAGAATTCGCAGTTTTAGTCCTCTTAAAGAACCCTTAACTATACAGGTTCTTACTGTGGGTAATTTCCTTCGACCTAAAATCAAATACACTTATTTTGTGAAGAAAAAGAAGGAATCTTTTAATGCTATCCCTATTTTTTCTGAATGGGTTATTGAAGAGTGGGGTGAATGTTCCAAGTCATGTGGACAGGGCTGGCAAAGAAGATCTGTAGAATGCAGAGACATTAATGGGCGGCTTGCTTCAGAGTGTGCTAAAGAACTTAAACCAGAAAATACTCGACCTTGTGCCAATGTGCCATGTCCTCAGTGGCAGCTAGGTGATTGGTCTCCATGTTCTAAGACATGTGGAAAGGGTTACAAAAAAAGAACCTTAAAATGTCTGTCCCATGATGGTGGCATGTTGTCTCAAGAAAGTTGTGATCCTTTAAAGAAACCAAGAAATTATATAGAACTTTGTACTATCACAAATTGCAACTAAACAGTGATCAGTTTAGGGAAAAGGTGGGAGTGTCGATGCACTGAAGGTAAGAGGGCCAAAGGTATCTGAGGTATCATGCATGTAATTCTTAAGGAATGTCTTCAAGGTGGGCCAGTTCAAGTAGGTGTTTGTGATGTTGCATCATAGGAATACACTGCCAAAATCAAATTTAATGAGATAGTAAATGAGGCTCACTAACTCTTTAATTCTAGTTGATAATGCCTTAGAGTCTGTTACAAGTTAAATCCAGAAGCACTGGCTGAGCTGAATTGAAACAAATATTTCTGATTTTTCTCAGTTTTTATTATGACACTAATAAAGGCCTTTGAATCTAGAAGATGAGTATCAGGAAGAAAGGTATCTTAAAATATAGTCAAGAATAAAGAGGGAGGGACAATGGAGATAGTTGCTTTGCTGTTGTTAATGTTAAACGCTTCAGTTAGCACTCATTGTTCATGGCTTTTCTGGTTTCAGAGAATAATTTTATGAGTAATGAATGCCCTTTTTAAAAAATCGAGAGTAAAATTCAGAATGGTCTGGCTGGCACAAGGAATGGTCCTATATTCTGAAGTAACTAAAACATCTGAGTTTACTTGTAACTTTGTATTATCATTTTATTTCTATAGCTCATTTTAATTTAGAAATCACAACTCTGGTCAGTAAAAAGATATAGGTCTTCAATATTGGAATAGAGGTAATTTTCCTACTGGCTCAGGTGTTAACTAGAGATGAAACTAGGGACTGGGTCGCCATTCTTTGGTGATCAGGGAATTGAGCATATTCCCCCAAACCCTTAGGTCGTCTTGCAGTGATGATGTGCATTAAAAGTTACCTCTTTAGCAATGGAATACAATGGCATAAGAAGAGTTAATGCCAGAGCATGAGTATGATCATTTTAGAAACTGGTCAAGTGCCTTTTAGAATATCAATCTCACTTGTATCATGCTGAGAGCACAGCTAAAGGATAGCAGGGCCATCCATAGCAGTATGCAAACAGTCACATGGAAGAGAATATGGTTTTTCCATATGTACATTGTAAAACATGTTTCTGTAAATTATATGTACTTTATAAGTATTTAATAATTCTGTTCCTTCTAGGAAGGACCACAGTTTGTTACAAATGCATATAATGAACATATTTATTTTTATACTTACCTAATTTGATCTAAGTTATCACTTTTTTAAAAGGTCATATAACAAGAGTATTTATATAGTATATATTACTAAATATAATAAAATAAGAGTTTGAAAACTTGTTTATTTTGTTGAAATATAAAATATTCTGAGAAAGAAAATTGGTGATACATACTACATCTAAAGACCAATAATTGCCTTCTTAATTTTTTTTTTAAGAATTTAAGATTGCTATGTAGCTAAATATTGGATTGACCCTTTTTTATTGACTAACTATGAAAGAATATAACCTGTGGCTTCAGTTAAAATAGTTGTATTTGGTTGTAAACAGTGTTCTCTTTCACTTTCACACAATATTTCCTGTATGTTAGTGCTGCATCTAATAAAATACCCTGTAAATTCCTGACTGAGACATTTTTAATTGTGCCAAGTCCTTGATGCTTTTTGAATTGTGTATTTCAAATGCCTCACCACCAATATACATATATAAAATCATCTGTAAGGTAAAAGACTACTCAAGTAATCAAGTAGAAAAACAAACCCCATATATCATTCAGTTAATCATTTAACTGTCATCAATTCATTATATCAGTTATTATTTGAGAACAGCACATTTGGTAAAATTGTACCAACCCTTCAGTTCTTTCTTGGTTTATTGCTATTCAGTCCCATCCAACTCTTCCTCACCCCATTTGGGGTTTTCTTGCCTGGAATGCACTATTTCTTCATCTCCCTTTTGTAGAATCCCCAGTTTCCCTCAAAATTCAACTCAAGTGCCATCTGATGCACAAGATCTCTCCTGTTCCCCAGCTATTAGATTTTCCTTCCCCTCCATTTATATTTACTGAAGACTCTTAAAATTGCCTCCTTCAGTCTTCCTGAATGGGAAGTTCAGACCTACCTGTCCTCATACTCATTCCTGTATCTCCCTCTCAAACCTAAGTACAGGGCTACTTAATTCACCTCTCCTTCCCCTCACACACACTTATGCAAATCTTGACTTTCATGAGACTTTTCTGATAGGACCAGGAGAAGGTAAGACTTTTTTTGAGGCATGGATTTCTCTCTAATCACAATCCTCACCTACACCCTAAGCAGGAATCTCAAATATGCTTGGAATAGAGCAATGGAGAAGGCCACTTGGACCACCATAGCAGACTTCCCATCTCTCCCTACCCACCACCAACCCTTCAACCACCACCACAATCACCAGATAGAAATTGCTGCTGAGCTGACCTTTTGTTTGTGGGAGAATTCAATTCCTGTTTTTCTAAGTCTTTTGGTAAAGTACTACAATAGTACAATTTCATTATTGGAAGTAATTAACAGAACAGACATCCATATAAAAAAACACTTTTTTGTTTACCTACATTTCAAGTTCCCCACATGTGTGTTCCCTCCAATCAGGGCAGATTATTTCCTATAGTTTGTGGCCTACCAGGGCTGGAGAGTGAGTACTTTAAACTGTATGTAATAACTCAGCACTAAGGAATAATGAGGAGAATATAGGTCATAGAGCCATACTGACCACCAGGTGCCGTAAAGGACTTTGTATGCAAGTAAGTTTATCAGCGCTGTCAAGCAACCTCTCATAAGTGATGGCTAAGGTCTAGCTATGAAAGTGAAGGAACCATCTGGACTCCAAGCCCCTTGGCAGACAATTGTCCAAAGTTACATTATAAACAATGAGAGACTGACTAAAGCCAAAAGAACAAATTGTATTTTTCCTCACAGGCATTCAAACACTTCATAAAGCAAAGCCTCAGAGATAAAACCTCTCTATAACAATGAAAATTTCATTTGGGAATAAAATCTCTCAATTGACTTTTTGACAGTCTATATTATATTACCTACAAGGATATCAAAGAAGTTTGTTTGTTTTTAATCCCAGGGGGAAAATTACAAATTAAGTAATTATGTAATGAATTTAGTAGTTTAACACAGTGTGACCTTACTGCTTTGATTATAAACAGTGCTTCCAGTAAGGAAAAAAAAAAGTTAGTCATTTCATAAATTTGTAGTCCAATTAGCCAAGATTAAATTTTTAAATTTTTGCTTGTTTAAGCACCAAAACTATGATAGTTCTTCTTTGGTCAGTTAGTAAAGTGATATTTTTATCCTTTGTATTGGAGAAAAATGGTATTTAGACACATATGGAGGAAGAAACTGTAAGTAAAATGAAGTAGGGAGCCAAAAATAGAAAAAAGTCTAACTGAGAGAATATAGACTATAGTTCTGAAAGAGAAAAATAAAGGAAAATTGAGCAAAATATGCCATATTAAAAACCATAAAACAAATAAAGCCCTTGTAGAAAGTAATGGGGCACTAAATTTTTTGCTCTCTTCACAAGATTCATTTGTCTATCATTATTCCCTATACAAATGCACTTTTTTTTTTAATGCACGGGGACTCACAAATGTTGCAACTAATTCGAAAGGAAAGTAAATGGAAAATCAATGTATATTCACATTTATACTGAAAATACTTTTAGGTAAAGAAAACTATCCCTTATGACCGTGATAATGAATACTAAAGGACGTTTCTAAGTAAGGAAAAGATGAACAAAAAAAGAGCAGGAAATCATATTAATGAACTTAATATCAATAAGCAGGATTCTCTCAGGGGCCAAACATAAATCGTATTTGAACCAACAGCACAGTAGCCTACAGAAATAACCGACACATGTAACATATGAGGAAGACACAGAGGAAAAAGCGTGATTAGACAACTAAGAACATGGAGTCTGAATCTTGAAAACATCCTTGAAAATCTTGTGCTTCTCCCTGAATCCAGCAGGTTCGTTGTTTACATTTCTATGTTAATTTTCTCTTCTACTAAAAAAGGTTAATAAATTACATCTTCTGTAAACAAATATACAAATAAATGTAAAACAAGCATAAAAATAAATATTAATAAGACAAATAAGTATTAATAAAATAAAATATTAATAATGAGACATATAAATGCAATCATAAAAAATGCAAGTGGAACATAAGCACTTTTGTTCCATTGAAGAAAATCAAGAGTCAGTGCAATATTTTAAGGTGAATTTCTACAGATGGAACTGATTACTGGCATATATGATAACATACAATCCTCATTTTAGCCATAAATTCACAATAACCCCCTTACTAAAACTGTCATCGGAGTTGTTAACAAGATCTTTTAACAACAACAGGTTCGTCTTTCGTCTCTTATCCTCATGAAGTTATAGAAGTGCATAAAATTGAGCTGAGAAATAACCTGGGAAGAAGAAGAAAAACTAAAGTCATAGATAGACAATTCAATAATTTGATTGATATTTATCACATAACTGGAAGGTAGCCATAACATTTCTTACTATAATCTGACATGAGAGACTATCATTAATTCTCCATTTTTAAATCTGCCTACTGATTGAATCATTTTCCCTTGAATATTCACAATGTCAGAAAGCATATTTATCAATTTATTGATATTAAATACATTGACTTCTCACAACCTGCTCTAGTGAGGCATTCGATTTAAGGGGAAATTTTTTTTTTTTTTGCTCTTTGGAGGGGGGAAGTCAGGGCAATTAGGGTTAAGTGACTTGCCCAAGGTCACACAGCTAGTAAGTGTTAAGTGTCTGAGGCCAGATTTGAACTTAGGTCCCCCTGACTCCAGGGCTGGTTCTCTATTCACTGTGCCACCTAGCTGCCCCATAAGGGGAATTCTTTTAAGTGACTCTGTGGTATTTGATATTTCCTATAATGGAGTATGTCAGCAAAGACAATAAAAGTGAGCTATAAAATAGCATTTCAAAAGGAGAGGCTTTTGAAAGAACACAGGATAAAAAGACTTGGACTTGAATCCTCTCTATCACTTTCTTCTACCTTGAGTAAGTCTTTTAACCTCACTAGGACTCAGCTAATCATCTATAAAATGGGGGAGTAGGACTAGATGGCCTCAATGGTCCCTTTCAACTCTAAATCTGTGATCCAACAAGACTCTATAGTGATTCAATTACTGCAAATTATCCCAAGTTATGCCTAGGCTCTATTCTTTCCCTTTTTCTTTTTTAAAGAAAAGTCATTGCAACTTTCCTTATAATAATAATTGTCATCATTTTAAGTATAAAATTAATTAATACAATAATATTATATAATAAAGTAAATATGGTGATTATTGTTATTATTTTTATAACATTTATATAGCCTTACAATGTGACAGGAGCTGTGCTAAACACCTTGCAATTATTATTTCATTTGATCCTTAAAACAATTTGATCCTTGGGGCAGCTAGGTGGTTCAATGAATAGAACACCAGCCCTGGAGTCAGGAGGACTTGAGTTCAAATCCAACCTCAGACACTTAACACTTACTAGCTGTGTGACCTTGGGCAAGTCACTTAAGTCCAATTGCCCTACCTTTCCTACTCCAAAAAGACCCCTCAAAAAAGCTTAAAAAAACCAATTTGATCCTTGTAAGGTAGGTGCTATTATGAATCCCACTTTACATTTGAGGAAACTAAGGCAGAGAGAGGTTAAGTGACTAACCCAGGGTCACGCAGCTAGTAATTATCTGAGGCCAGATTGCAACTCAGGTCTCCATGACTCCAATTCTGGTGCTCTAACCATTGTGCCTCCTGTTTTTAGCATCTGTGCCAGATGCTAAAAATTCATAGGAAATATTTGAAGAACTAAAACTTGCACAAAGCTGAATACCTGGAAAAGCTTTTTGTCTCACAGGTGCAATCTTGCTCAAGAAAATATACTACAGACTAAACTCTGTATATACAATCAATACACAATATTGAGTCTTAGCATCACTGGGGTAAAAATAGGGGTGGGAGGAGTTAAATTGTTAGTGACAATTGAAAATGAAATAACCTGGGTAATTCTTTCTATGCACATTTGTGGGACTAGACACTCCATTCCATTAACCATTTACAAAATTTAACTTTATAGAAATTAGTATTCTTCAAAGTATGTGGCTACAGTATGGATTTAAAAACTGAGCATTCTTTTTTTTTTTTGCTTAAGAGAAAAAAACTGCAATAAGATTCTATGCTCTTACAAATATTGCTTTTAGACTATAGTTTAAATGGAGACTGAAGCAAAACTCGTTATCGTTCTCTTTCATGTCTGGTTTTGCTTTTTTTTTTTCTTTTCCCAGTGATCACTCATTGGTTACAACCCTTCTATATGACCAAACTATTGTACAATGTGAAAGTATTTGCAGATCCTATACATGATTGCATGCCACCATGGGGGGGGGGGGAAAGGAGGGGAAAAAATCTGAAACTCAAGTGATTGTGGAACTGAATCTTGTAAATTAAAAGTAAATGAGTAAATTAAAAAATTTAAAAAAAAACAAATATTGCTTTTATCATTTGAATATCCAGAACTCTGATATTTTACAGTAAGTGATTAGAAATCAGATGCAATATGTCCATTTTTCATGTCTAAGCAACAATGTTACATGATTACTTGCTTGAGGATAAAATCAACAGTCCCAAATATTAAGGTTAGTAAGATTATTGGTTATTATGTAATTATTGTAGTATAAAGTGCTAGGAGTCAGAAAACAGATTTTAGGACAAACTCAGCCAATACTACCTATGAACCTTTGGGCGTGTCATCAATTAACTACTCTGAGTCTCATCTGTAAAATGAAGGTTCTGGACTAGGTCATCTCTAAAGGTACCCCCAGTTCTAAAATATGATCTTATAACAAGGTACATTTGTAAATAATTAACAGGGAGAAAAGAAATTGTCAGATTTTATTTTTCTTCAGTCTCCTATTGTTTTTTAAGTCTCTTAAAAGCAAAATTTCCTTGTAAAACTAGTACTTTAGATTTTGCTAGTAGTGATTTCTCAAATTCTTGGGGCAAGTCAGCCATTTCTTTTGGAATTTTCTTTTTTCTTTGCTCTGTTTTTTGCTATTTTAGTGGCTTTTAAATACCACAACTTTTGAGGTATTTCTGATTGAAACTGTTACTCTGTTGGAGTAAATCCCATACGCTGAACTGCCCTGGCTGCTTTTGGCTGGCCATTTGCATGGGCTCAAAACTGAAGAACTCAGACATTTTGTGATAATGAAGCAATGCCCTCCCTGGGGTCCTGTGATAGAAGCAAGGTATGTCTGCATCAAGAAGATTGGCCTTTGAACCAGTAGGAGTTTGTGTAAACTATTATTATTGTTTATTATTATTATTAATATTGGGGATAAATATTTGCCAACCGATTATCAGGGAGCTGAAGGTTCTCAGTAAGCCATTCTCTACTAGGTAATCAATCAATCAACAGCCATTTGTTAATTGCCAGGTACTGTGCAAGGCTTTTGAATCTCCACATTACAACTTTCATTGCATAGATAATATTCTGTCAACTCCATAAAAATCTGCTTAAGCAAACCTTGACAGTTCCATATTTTAATTCTTGAAGTCCATGATTTGTAGAGATTTAAAGTTGATCTTAATCAACCAAAGAACTTGGATATTTGATACCTTTTTTTTTATTTCTGAAGCTTCTTTTTCTCAAGGGGCTCATATTTAATGTGCATTACTAAAACAAATTTCAAACTCTAGTCTGACATTCTTCTTAATGATATCCCACCACATTTGTTTGCTCTATCTTCAGACTGAAAATTACTATTATTCTACGATTGATATTTTCTATGAAAAAAGAATATAAAGAAAATCAATCTTCTATATAAAGTTGTATGACACAAGTACTAAAATATATAGTCCAGTTGATGAAATAAGGAATATGTACGTGAAAAGTTGCCTAATAGGACAAGTGTAGCCTATACAGTTCCTAGGTTTACTCTCCCAATCCAATGAGCATCAGCAGGTCAGGTTGTTTCTCCTCTCTCACCAAGGTGGTCGGGGAACTCCTGAAGCAATAAAGGGTATTTCCCCAATAGCCTCACCGGTTAATATTTCCCACAGTCTCATTCACTTATTTACCAATATCATTTTGATCAGTTGGTGTTACCTCAACAGCAATGGCCAACTAAAATCATTATCTTTTCCAAAAGAATATTTACCAAGAAAGTATAGCAGGAACGGAAATATAAACATCCCCACCCCTGAAATGAAGTGCTTGATCTCCTCTATACTTCCATCCTTGTTGTGAATCCAAATCAACTTTTTCTAGACCTATAGCTCTATAGATGAGTGACACACAGTCCTGGACCAGTGTTCCAATGCTGAAATGCCTGGATATTTTGATTTTGTACTAATTTAAAAGTTCATCCAAGTGGCAGAGGTATCAGGACCCCAAGGACTTCTGTAATCTTTTTCTTAGGGGACCTTGGGATGAGAAAAAGGAAATATTACCAAAGTCTCTTGGCTACCACCATCCTCCTCTCCTCCTCTAGTCACTACTCCAGACTCTATAATTTGTACTTTTCTATGCCTTACATCATTTCACAACTGTTTTGCCAGTTAGTCAAATCCTTAGCATAACTGTTCCCTGCAAGGCCTAGAAGTGACTTCAGGACTAGCCAAAGAATTGTTAAGAAAATTATAGCTCTTTATGGCCCGGAACAGTTTAATAAGTCTGGGGCAGACTGAGTACCACTTTATTTATTTATTTTCATTTTCAACATTCACTTTTATAAGTTTTTGAGTTCCAATTTTTTTTCTCCATCACTCCCCTCCCCCTTCCCCAAGATAGCAAGCAATTGGATATAGGCTACGCATGTACGATCATATTAAACATAATTCTACATTAATCATGTTGTAAAAGAAGAATCAGAATAAAAGGGAAAAACAATGAGAAAGAAAAAACAAAAGAGAAATCAGTATGCTTTGATCTGCATTCAGACTCCATAGTTCTTTCCCGGGTTGTGGATAGCATTTTCCATCATGAGTCTTTTGGAATCGTCTTAGATCATTGTACTGCTTTGAAGAGCCAAGTGTATTATAGTTGATCATTGTACAATGTCACTGTTACTGTGTACAGTGTTCTCCTGGTTCTGATCACTTCACTCAACATCAGTTCATGTAAGTCTTTCTAGGTTTTTCTGAAAATCTTCCTGCTCATCATTTCTTATAGCACAATAATATTCCATTACATTCATATACCACAACTTGTTCAGCCATTCTCCAATTGATGGACATCCCCTCAACTTCCAATTCTTTGCCACCACAGAAAGACCTACTACAAATATTTTTGGACATGTGGCTGACTACCACTTATCTTCAATTGCCAGCTTTGGTTCTGGGATCAATGGTTCTGAAGCAGGACTGAGCAGGCCCAATGAGCTTGTCAGACAACTGAAGCTAGTGAGCTAGACTTTGTGACAATGTTCTATTAAAAGTAGCTGTTACAGCTGGCAAAGGTTGACAGAGGTAAGCACGATAGAAGACAACATTGCTCTGATGCAGTTGGGTTCAGATGTGAAGGTGCCACTTAGGTGTCTGAGAATAACTGCAGGTTTTAAGACTAAGCTAATTCATATCATTGGCTATTATTCTGTTTTCTCCAAATAGCACCAAAATCCCAGAGAACATCATGCTGACTTTCTTTGAAAGCTATCTCCAAAAGGAATCTGAACATCAGAACCCCAGTTCTCCCTAGTCTTGGCCTACTGGTGGTGTCAGAGAAATGAAGAGCAGGAATATGCCAAGTGATCATCAGTTCAAAGAGCTCAGCTCAACCAGTACCTTGTTCTACTCTATCCTCGCCTAGCTTGTAGGCTAAATGTTAAGGTTTCAATGAGTCTGTAAAACTAAAGGAAGGGATGGAGTCAAGATAATTATATGAAAAGACTCATAGCAGTGGTTCTTAGGGAGTTATTAACAATTCTTATTTTACAACGTAGCTCTACCAAGACTATGAAAACAAATTTCACTACCAGTGGGAAGGAAGATTTTTTTTTTTAATAATTCAGATCAAGAATTATTAGGTGCTTGGAATGCAAAGACAAGGTGGTATAGTGAATAGAGCACTGGGCCTGAAATCAGAAAGATCTGAATTCAAATTCGGCCTTAGAAATTTACTAGCTGTGTAACCTTGGACAAGTCACTTAACTTCTGTTTGCATCAGTTACTCAATTGTAAAATGAAAAATGCTTTGTTCCCAAGGTTGCTGTAAGGACCAAATGAGATAATAATTGTAAGGGCTTCACACAGTGTCTGGCATATAAAAGGTACTATATAAATGATAGCTATTATTATTGTTAAACAAAAGCAATACTCTCTGATCTTAAGGAGTTTGCGCCATATTTGTAATGTAAGAAAAGGGTAATTTTGTTTAGTCTGGATAAAAAAATGCATCATGATGCCCAATGGAGGACCCCGTCCTTGATTTAGAGCATACATAGGCATTCTATGTCTTTCCTGTCAAAATACTGCATTGGTCAAGAAAAACCTTTCAAGTAGCTCCTGATCCCAAACAGCGTAAATTTGTAACTGACTGTACATTTTTTAAATCTCAGAATTTGATCTCTCTCTATTATGGTGATAGGGATACTCAAGCAAGAGAGAAAAGAATGACTTTAAGGTAGTGATAATGTCCTGGTCTTAGCACTCAGGTCAACATTTGGCCTTGAATGAGTGATGCAGCTATTTCTTCTATCCCTGTTTAATTTCTTTTTTCCTCATTTCCTCATCTTGAATGAATATCAGAGATGGAAAGGACCAGACTGTGACTATGGTTGCTTTGAAAGGTCAGAAGAGTCAGGAGAGGTCCAGCCTCCAAATCCAAAATGAACCATGTTCTGCAAGCAAGGGAGCAAATATTCCTCTGCCTATGCCATACTTGGAAGTGAACCAGGAGGTATAAAGAATAATGCTGGGAAGAGTAGGGGGAAGGGGGATGAGAGGTGGGATGATGGAGGGGAGGGCAGGGTGTGGCGGAGGGCTGATGAATGTTTACATTTCTGTAGAGGGACAGGGACAGGGTGGAGAATGGTTGGGGGGGCAGGATAGGAAGAAGGGACATGTAATCAGACTCTCACAGTGCGCTCACTATGGAGAGGTTCTGCGTAGTTTCACATGTTCAGCCTGTATTTGATTGCTTGTCTTTCCAGTGGGGGTG
>CM053580.1:151652221-151674862 GCA_028627135.1 Pseudochirops cupreus
GAGAAAATCTGAAACTCAAGTGATTGTGGAACTGAATCTTGTAAATTAAAAGTAAATGAGTAAATAAAAAAAATTAAAAAAAAAAAGCTAGAGATTCAACAAATAAGTAAACCTAAAATAAGCACAAAAGAGGAGATACTAAAAACTGGGGGAAAATAAGATAAATTGGAAAGAAAAAAACACAGAAATAATAAATAAAATTTAAAGCTTTTTTAAAACACTAATAAAATTATAGTTATATAATTCTAATGTAATAATAACTATATATTTATAACCAATGATTTTATATCATTATATATTTAAATAATTGGGAGCATATATTATTTAGATTAATAATTAAATATGTAATTATATAGCTATAATGTAACTATAATTATATAACCTGATTTAAAAGAAGCCAGAAAATTTAATCAATAGTAACTAACCAAGGTGAAATTATGGCAAAAACAGAAAAAATAAAAAGAATAATTGGAACATATTATGCATAATTATAAACTAACAAACCTGATAACACAAAAGTCAAAGAGGAATATCTTCAAAGTACAAAATACTACAAACCATAAGAAGACTAGATAGCGATTATAAATAATCCAATTTCAGAAAAGAAAATAGATCAATCTGTAAAGGAACTATGAAAGAATAAAACCATTGGACCTGATGGATTAATAGAAGAAGCGAATTTCTAAAAAACAGATAGTACCAATACTTCACAAATTATTCTCAAAGACTGAGAGGCAGAGTATCCTACAGAATCCTTTTTATAAGACAAATATAGTCTTAATACCTAAACCAGGGAAAGATAAAACATAAAAAGAAAGCTATAGGTCAATATTATTAATGAATATTGACTCAAAAATTTTAAACAAAATCCTATCAAATAGATTACAATGCATTATCCAAGAAATCATTCATCATGACCAAAAGGGATTTACATCAGGAGTACAAGGATAGTTGAACATTAGAAAAACAATAAACATAATTAATCATTAAAAACCAAAACATCCAAAAACATATGATCATTTTAATAGATGCAGAAAAAAGCCTTTATGCTAATAACAACAACCTATAGGCAGAAGAGGATCTTTTTTTAAAAAATCATGAAAAAGCATTTATTTAAAAGCAAAACAAATATTAGATATAATGAAGACACACTACAACCTTTTCCACTTAATACCTGAATGAAGCAAGGATGCCCACTTTCCCCACTATTATTTGATTTAGTTCTGGAAATTCTAGCAATAACAATAAGACAAAAGAAAGGAATTAAAGGAATAAAGATAGGCAAAGAAGAGACAGAACTAACCCTGTTTGTTAATGGCAAACCACTGCAGTATCTTTGCCAAGAAAATCCCAAATAAAGTCTACAAAGATCAGAAATGACCAAACAACAACAATGTTAAAGGATCTGAAACTTGAAATATAATATTCTGAAAGGCAAAGGAGGTAGGATTATAACCAAGAATAACACAGCAAAATTTAGCATAATCCTTCAGGGGGGAAATGGATATTTAGTGAAATAGAGGGCTTTCAAACATTTTTGATAAAAGACCAGAGCTGAATAGAAAAATTTTACTTTTAAATTCAAGACTCAAGAGAAGAAAAAGAAGATAAATGTGAAAGAATAATAATAAAAGGACTAAATAATATTAAACTATTTATATTAATATATGGAAAGATGATACACATAAATCCTAAGAACTTTACCATTATTAGGATAGTCAGAATACTCTACATAAACAGAAGGCATAGGAATAAGTTAATTATATTAAGGTGATCTCAAAAAATTTGTTATGTTAGAAAGAAGAATGTTCCCAGAGAAGGAGAGAGAGAAAGAATGAAGGAAATTATCTCACATAATAAAGGCACAGAAGGAAGAGTTTTTCCAATGGAGGGGAAAATGATGGGCGGAACAGGAAACACATGTCACCGTCATCTAAATTGGTTCAAAGAGGGGGAAAATACACACATACACACACAGAGTCAATTTGATATAGAACTCTATCTTATCCAACTAGGAAGTAAGAGGGGAAAGAGACATTATAAAAGGGAGGGGAGAATAAAAGGGAGGACAGATAAAGGAAGGCAGTGGTCAGAAGAAAAAACAATTCAGAATTTAGAGGAGGAACAGGATTAAAAAGAAAATGAGGATTAAAAACAAGAAAATAGGATGGAGGGAAATTTACAATTAGTCATCATAACTGTCAACGTGAAGGGTATGAACTCGTCCATAAAACAGAAGCAAATAGCAGAATGGATTAGAACTCAGAATCCAACAACACGCTTTTTCAAATAATATTTTATTTTCTCCTAATTACAGGTTAAAACAATTTTTAACATTTTTTAAGTTCCAAATCCTATTCCTCCCTCCTTCCCCCCTTTTCCCCTCATGAGACAGTAAGCAATCTTATGTTATACATATACAATCATGTAAAACATTTCCATATCATTCATTTTGTACAAGAAGACTCACACATACACAAAAGAAAGAAAGTGAAAAATAGTATGCTTCAGCCTACATTCGGACATCAGCTCTTTCTCTGGAGGCAGATAGCATATTTCATCAAGAGTCTTTTGGGCGGGGTGGGGGTGAGGGGAGTGGCTAGGTGGTGCAGTGAATGGAGCACTGATCCTGGAGTCAGGACTTGAGCACAAATCCAGCCTCAGACACTTAACACTTACTAACTGTGTGACCTTGGGTAAATCACTTAACCCCGATTGCCCTGCCTCCCCCCTCCAAAAAGCAAAAAAACAAAAACAAAAACAAAAACCTTCCTTTGGGATTGTCTTGGATCATTGTATTGCCGAGAATAAATCATTCATAATTTATTGTACAGAATTCCTATTGCTGTGTACCATGTTCTCCTGGTTCTGTTCATTCCACTTTGCAGCAGTTCATGTAAGTCTTTACAGGTTTTTCTGAAATCATCCTACTTGTCATTTCTCATAGCACAATAATATTCTATCACAATCACATACTACAGCTTATTCAGCCATTCCCTAGTTGATGGTCATCCCCTTAATTTCAAATTCTTAGCTACCAAGGAAGGAGCTGCTACAAATATTTTTGTACAACTAGGTCCTTTTCCTTTTTGTTTAAATTTCTTTGGGATACAGATCTAACAGTGGTGTTGCTGGATTAAAGGGTATAGACAGTTTTATAGATCCATAGTGTCAAATTGTTCTCCAGAATGGTTGGATCACTTCACAATTCCACCAACAGTGCATTAGCGTCCCAGTTTTCCCCCATCCCCTCCAGCATTTATCATTTACTTTTTTGTCATATTAGCCAATTTAATAAGTATGAGGTAGTACCTCAGAGTTGTTTTAATTTACATTTTTTTCTAATCAATAGTGATTTAGAGAATTTTTTTATATGATTATAGATAGCTTTGATTTCTTTGTCTAAAAACTTCCTGTTCATATCCTTTGACCACTTATCAATTGGGGAATGTCTTGTATTCTTAAAAAATTGACTCAGGTCTCTATATATTTGAAAAATGGGGCCTTTATCAGAGATACTTATTGTCAATCCCTCTCTCCCCCCCAGTTTTTTGTTTTCTTTCTAATTTTGGTTGCATTGGTTTTGTTAGTGCAAAAACTATTCCATTCTCTCCTAATTTGTTTGTGTGTAAATCATGTACCTATTTTGACCTTATTTTTGTATACAGTGTGAGATGTTGGTCTACGCCCAGTTTTCCCTTAACCATTTTCCAGTTTTCCCAGCAGTTTTTGTCAAAGAATGAATTTTTGTTCCAAAAGCTTGGATCTTTAGGTTTGTCATATACTAAATTACTATGGTCATTTACTATAATGTATGCATACCTAATCTATTCCACTGATCCACCACTCTACTTCTTAGACAATACTAGATTGTTTTGGTAATTATTGCTTTATAACATAGTTTAAAATCTGGAATGGCTAGACCATCTTCCTTCACATTTTTTTCCATGATTTCCTTAACATTCTTGACCTTTTGTTCTTTCAGATGAATTTTAACAATATGCTTTTTAGAAGGGACACACTCGAAAGAGCGAGACACAGAGGGAATTAAAATAATGGACTGGAATAGAATCTACTATTATGCTTTAGCTGAAGTTTTTTAAAAATGCAGGTATAACAATCATGATCTCAAAGATGAAAAAATAGAACTAATTAAAAATGATAATCAGGGAAACCACATCTTGTTAAAAGGAACAAATTACAATGAAGCAGTATCAGTATTAAACATGATGTACCAAATGGCACAGCATCCAAATTCTTAAAGGAAAAGTTAAATGAGTTACAGAAGGAAATAGAAAATAAAGCTACACGAGAGGGGGGCATCTACCTCTCAGAGGTAGATGAATCTAACCAAAAAATAAACAAGAAAAATGTTGAGGAAATAAACAGAATTTTAGAGAAGTTAGATATGATAAACTTCCAGAGAAAACTGATGGGGAACAGAAAGCAATATATATTTTTCTGAGCTGTAAATGGCACCTTCATAAAATTGACCGTGTAGTAGGGCAAAAAAGCCTCACAACCAAATAAAGAGAAGTGGAAATACTAAATGTATCCTTTCCAATCCATAATGCAATAAAAATCGCATCCAACGTAAGCCATGTAGACATAGATTAAAAATTAGTTGGAAATGAAATAATCTAATCCTAAAGAATGAGTGGTTCAAACAACAAATCATAGAAGCAATCAATAATTTAATTAAAGAGAATTACAACCAGCATATGATATAACAAAACCTGTGGGATCCAGCCAAAACAGTACTTAGGAGAAATTTTATCTCTAAACACTTAAATCAATGAAAAATAGAAAGAGAGCAGACTTGGGCATTCAGCCAGGGGGAAAAATCAGAAAAAGAACAAATTTAAATCCCCAATTAAATACCAAAATAGAAATCCTGAAAATTAAAGGTGAGATTAACAAAAACAAAAACAAAAAACCATTAAACTAATAAATTAAACTAGGAGCTGGTTTTATGGGGAAAGCCCAACAAAATAGAAAACCATTCATTAGTTTGATTTAAATAAAAAAGAAGACAGTCAAATTATAAATATAAAAAATGAAAAGGGGAAACTCATCACCAATGAGAATGAAATTAAAGCAATATTTAAGAGTTAGTTTTCCCAAGTACACATCAGCAAAACTGACAATCTAAGTGAATAGATGAATAAATTGTTTAGATTAAGAGAAGAGTAAGCAGAATACTTCCATTATCCTATCTTAGAAAAGGAAATTGAACATTCTATAAATGGATCTTTAAGAAAAAAGGATGGATTAACAAGTGGATTCTACCAAACATTTAAGGAACAATTAATTCCAATTCTATATAATCTATTTGAAAAAAGAGATAAAGAAGTCCTACCAAATTCCTTTTATGACAAATATCGTGCTGATACATAAACCAGGGAGAATGAAAACAGGGAAAGGAAACTATAGACCAATTTCCCTAATGAATATTGAGGCCAAATTTTAAATAAAATGCTAATAAGGAAACTACGGTAATATATACAAAGATCATACACTATGAAGAGGTAGAATTTATATCAGAAATGCAGGGCTGCTTTAATATTAGGAAGACTATAAGACTAATTGATCGTATCAATAACAAAGCAACAAAAAATCATTTGATTATATCAATAGATACAGAAAAGGCTTTGGACAAAATACAATACCAGTTCCTATTTAAAACATTAGAAACCTTAGGAATCAATAGAGATTTTCTGAAAATCTAAAGCCAAGAGCAAGTATTATCTGAGAGACAATAATAAGCTAGAAACTTTCCCATTAAGAACAGCAGTGAAGCAAGGATGTCCATTTTCACCACTACTATTAAATATTGTATTTAAAATGCTAGCTATAGCAATAAGACAAGAAAAAACTGAAGAAATAAAAACAGGTAGTAAGGAAACAAAACTATCACTCTGCCTGAGAGAATCAACTAAGAAATTAATTGAAATGAAAAAACTTTATTAAAGTTGCAGGATATATAATAAACCCGCATAAATAATCAGCACTTCTAAATATGACCAACAAAAATAAAGAGAAAGAGAAATTCTATTTAAAACAGCTACAGACATTATAATGTACTTGAGAGTCAAGTACAAACCAAGATAAACCCAGGGACTATATGGACACAATTACAAAACACTTTTCACACAAATTAAGATAAATCTAAACAATTAGAAAAATGTTCATTATTCATGGGTAGCCCAACTCAGTATAATAAGAATCACAACTCTATATAAGTTAATCTACTTATTCAATGCCATACCAATCAAACTACTAAAATAATAATTTTATAGAATTAGATAAAATAATCACAAAATCACCTCGAAGAACAAAAGGCCAAAAATGTCAAGGAAATGAAAGGAAAAAAATGTGAAGGAAGATGGCCTAGCAGTATTAGATTTCAAAATACATTATAAAGAAGCAATCATCAAAAAAACAAAAACAAAACAAGACTGGTACTGGTTAAGAAACAGAGTGGTGGATCAGTGGAATAGATAACCCACAGAAGTAATTTACAGTAAGTTTCTCTGATAAAGGTTTTATTTCTCAATTATACAGGGAATCGAGCCAAAATCATAAAAATATGAAATATTCTCCAGTTGATAAATAATCAGAGGTTATGAAAAATGCTCTAAGTAAGTATTGGTTAGAGAAATACAAATTAAAACAACTCTGAGGTACCACCTCACACCCATCAGAATGTCTAATATGACAGAAACGGAAAATGACAAATGCTGCAAGGGAAAAATACGGACAGTAATGCATTGTTGGGTGGAGTCATGAACTGGTCTAACCACTCTGGAGAACAATTTGGAACAATGCCCAAAGGGCTATAAAACTGCATATCCTTTTACTCAAGCAATATTCTTCCTACCTCTATAGCCCAAAGAGATCAAAGAAAGGGTGCAAAGACTTATATGAACAAAAATATTTATAGCAACTCTTTTTGTGGTGACAAAGAATTGGAAATTGAAGACATGCCCATTAATTGGGGAATGGCTGAACAAGTTGTGTTTCATGATTGTAATGGAGTACTATTTTGCTATGGGAAATGACAAAGAGGACAGTTTCAGGAAAAAAAAATAGAGAAGACTTCTCGGAACTGATTTAGACATAAATGGTGGTAAAAGTAAGCTTGTGAAACATAGAAATTATCTTTCAGAGCTATAGTTGGAGAAGAGTCGATGACCAAACAAGAAATAGGGAGATTTGCAGGAGATAAAATGAAAAATTTTAATTACTAAAATTTTAAAGCTTTTGTACAAACAAAACCGGTACAACTAAAATTAGAAGAAAAGCAGAAAATTTGGGGAAATCTTTGCAGCAAGTTTCTCTAGTAAAGATTTCATTTCTCAAGTGTGTATATAACGGAGCCAAATTTAAAATAATAAGAGTCATTCTGAAATTGAAAAATGGTCAAAGCATCTGAATAGGCAATTTTCAAAGGAAGAAATCCAAGCTATCAATAGTAACATTAAAAAATACTTGGAGCAGCTGGGTGATGCAGTAAATGGAGCCCTGGAGTTAGGAGGACCTGAGTTCAAATTTGACCTCAGACACTTGACACTCTTACTAACTGTGTGACCTTGGACAAGTCACTTAACCTCAAACTGGCTTGCCTTCCCTCCTCCAAAAAAAAAATACTCAAAATCTCTACAGATTAGAGAAATACAAATTATTAACAACTCTGAGGTACCACCTCACACCCATCAGATTGGTTAATATGACAGAAAAGGAAAATGAGAAATGCTGGAGAGGATGTGGGAGTTGTGAACTAGTCCAACCATTATAAAAAGTAATATGGAACTATGCTCAACAAGCTATTAAATTGTACATACCCTTTGACCTATTGATACGGCTTTGTTGCAGACCAGGGCACCAAAGCACCCTGTTGCATCTACTATTGATGCAGGAAATCAGAGGAAAGAGGCATGCGAAGTCAGGATGATCAGTCTATGTTTTATTAGGGGATTTCCTTGCAGGAGCCCCTAGTAATAGCACCTTGACACAGACAGCAAGCATCCGAGGGAGGATACGTTTATGCAGAGGCTTTGTTCTTAAGCTATTTATATGCTTTTTTACCGAAACTGCTCAAGAAGGGAGTGGTTTGAAAAAATGCAGGATGTGCAGGGGGCATTTGGCCAAAATAACAGGATGTGTAAATGTTCAGCTAAGATGGAGTTGGCAGCCAGCCATACATCATTCTTGACCTAGCTAGAATGTTTATGACTTTCCTGTCCCTACTGCAACTATAATCCATGTAATCCACAAATCCCCTAATTGCAACCCTGATCAGTTTAACCCACAATCCACCCTTTCATGGTTGATCTGTACAATCTTAGTACTCACTTCTTCCATGATGCATCTAGGACTCCATGGAGGGACTACATAATAGGAGTCTAATGGTCTTAGTTATCACAATACTTGTAGATTGTAAGCATACGGCACACCAAGAGTATACGTACATACATAGCATAAACGAAGAGGATATACAGTGCAAGCACAGTAGCAAGATATTGCTTCCACCACCTTCCCCATCCAGAAAACCATTGTTCTATCTAAGTTCACAAATTATCTTGTTCCATACCTCTATGGACATAATTGTGGACTTGGAATATTAGTTACAACACGTTGCCTGGTCTTAGTTTCATTAACAAAAATATTTCTAAGTAATAGTAGTTATTGATTCTCAGTGGTTCAACTTTCTAGGGTGTTCTTCCATCACCATGGATAGGAATAACTGTGCAGATCAGCAGCCACTGTAGCTATTTTCATCCCGTGCCATACCGAGCACCCAATCTAGGTGCTGGTTATCATATCCAACTGGCATTGATCTGGAGATCAGGGTGCATCATATAACAATGCAATAGCCAGATGGACAAATCTAATACTCAATGAGCAAAAGTGCAACTAGTAACAATATTTGGAACATCATGTCTCTCGATCATAATAATGATACTGGCAGCTTCACTGACAGATACTACAACTTCTGCCTTCGCTTTTGTTCACTAGGTTGTTTATACCAAACAGGTCATCCTTCTGATCAAAAGATCAGCTCTTTTTCTGGAAACATCCAAAAGCACATAATGGAAGCCGGTGCAGCCTCCCAGCATTTAATAATGTAGAATAGTTTAGTCATATATACATGTTTCTTTACACAACCCACAGGAGACTCACTCACTTAATTTTTTCATTTGCTATTGCAAGAACATCCTCTAAAACAAGCCTGCACAACATACCCACCTGTGACCTGAGGGACGTATGTTGTGCAGGGCTGCTCTAAAAACAGAGCACATTTTTTTTTTTAGAAATTTCAACCCCATTAAAATTCTAATTTGTCTTAAAAATCTGTTTGTTTGAGGGCTTTGTTTTTTTTCATTCAAATAATCCTGCTCTTGTAGGGTTGCAAACTAAATGGAAATTCCATTTATTTGCTCTACTCATCAAGCAGCAACATTATCCATAAAATGATATCCTTGTTTATTAACGATACTCCATGAGTTCACCATACATGGCCAGAAGGCATTTTAGATCTCTCATAGCAGCTGCTTGAGCAGCTAGACGGAGCCTGGAGTCAGGAAGACTCTTCTTCTTGAGTTCATATCCAGCCACACAGACACTGACTAGTTGTGTGACCCTGGGTAAGTCATTCAATCCGGTTTGCCTCAGTTTCCTGGAGCTGGAGAAGGAAATGTCAAACCACTCCAGTACTGTTGCCAAGGAAAGCCCAAAGGGGGTCAAAAAGAATCAGACATGACTGAAACAACTGAACAACAACAAGAGCCGATTTTTGGCTTGCTCTCTTTACAGGAAAAACCTTCAAAGTCCCACTAACTGCACCCATTGAGCATATGGTGCTCCTTGACTCTTGGAGAGGGATCCAATATACTCTATTTACCATATTTCTCCAGATTTTCCTCCTTCTTTTATGTATCCTTTTCCTGTTGGTAGTGGCTGAGCTTGACAATGTAATTGGCATTTGGGATGCTTCTTGCCTCTTTCATCCAATGTCTTCTGGGTCACAAGGAGGCTGTATTTCTATGCCCATGCTAACATGGAGTCAACACCTCTGTAGTATCTTAATGTGCACCCAGGGAACTAGTTCATCCTCTGAAGGGAGTATCTGTATATCTTGGGCAGCAAAAGCATCAGCCTCAATGTGTACACTCACACGAATAACTTTTAGGAGGAAACCTAGAGTTTGTATTTGTCCCTATATCTCCTTCTATGTGCTTTGTCCTCATATTGGGTGACCATTACTCATTTATTTGTCCTGCCCCCTTCCCAACCATTGAGCTAAGTTAAGTCTTGTATTATTGCCCAGGACTCTATATGTATAGGTAAGGGAGGGTCCTCTCCCATAAGTACCATTCACAGGGCTCTAAGTTCTGGCCACGGGCTACTATTATCTTCATCTCTGATCAAGCTATATGGTGTCTGTGTGAGGTGAAATGACTACTGTTTCCCATTTGGAGGACTGCCCATGTACAGAACTATCAATATAAATAGGCGTCAGTTGTAGGGGTTCCCTCAACTCATTTTACCTCAGTGGGAAGAGTTATAGGAGGAGGGATTGAGTCTCCTGGTTCTAACTCTATACGTTGTACTGGGTCTGAAAGGGTTTGTAATTCGGTGCTTAAAGGACTATTGGACAGAGAGCTCTACTGTACTTGAAAAACATACCATTTAGTGAGGGTACCAGTTTGTACAACAGGAGAAATGAGCTTTGTCAGACTATTGTCATGCCATCCCTTTATGGGTAGAGATGTTCAAAGGATCACAGAGGACTCTCTTATAACAGTTTCAACATGTTGTAAGGCTAGAAAAGCAGTAATAGTTGTTTTCTGCAAAATATGCTACCTTTCAGATCCCTTGAACAGTTGTGACCAGAATCCAAGGGGTTTCCATACCCTAGGTTGGGGGCACTGTCAAAGAGTCCAACTAAACCACTCATTAGATGCAGCAGCATCTAATTTCTATGAGAGACTAGGATTTTACTAAATTGTGCCACCAGTGCCTTCACTTTAGTAAAGACATCTTATTGGTCATTGCCCCATTCTTACCCCTTTCCTTAGAATGGCATATAGAGGACATGAACATTGAGCAAGACAGAGTGTCTATCCAGTATCCCAACAATTCCAAAAAAGGTCTGCAACATTTTAACAATAGTAGGAGTAAGGAAACCTTGAGTTTTGTTATCTTGCTATGCTGTAACTAGGATCTTCACAGTATGTCCTGGTTCTTGTACTTTGCTAGGATTTATTGCTCATCCCTTTTGAGGAAAGTATCATGCAGTTGGTGAAAATGTTGCTGTAATAAAGGCAAATCATCAGATGTTAGCATAATATCATATAGGTTCATGGTGGTTGCCTACAGGAGCTGGGATGGTGTCTAGATTCTATGCAACCAGACTATTTCTTACGGTATGGTTCTATATAAATCCATTGCTATCATATGAATGCAGACTGATCCTATGATTCCTCTGCTACAGGAATACTAAATAATAATAATAATAATAATAATAATAATAATAATAATAAAGCATTTGCTAGATCTATTAAAATATTCTATTACCTCATTTTTGTGGTCAGTCTCTTTAAGAGAGTAGTAAATCTATCTGGAAGAGCATCATGTATTGGGGGAGTGATCTTGTTTAATTTACAAGTCTACTGTCATTCTCTAAGTCCCATTGGGTTTTTTCACAGGTCACGCTGGAATATTAAAAGGGCTCTAGGTTTGCCCTATGATATTTACTCTAGCTAATTCCAGAATTGTTTCTGATATTTCTTTGTGCCCTCCCAGGAGCCTGTATTGTTTAATATTCACCAATTTCTGTGGTGGGTGGAAGTTAGTATCCATTTTTACCTCTCAGATCTGTTACCAGAATTCCCCATGGTAGTTTGCAAGGTTACCTCCTGTTTTGTTAATGTATTTTTGCTAACTAGGAAGTTCTTTGCTATCCATTAATAGGCCTGAGTGACTTGCTTGAGTCACATGGAAATCTGAGTCACATGAATCTGTGGTGGGAGGAGCTTGCCAAACAAGTGGAACAGAAATAAGTAAAGCAGGAAGGGTGGAGGAGAGAGAGGAAGTAGGCAGCAGGGAGTGTTTGTGGGAAAGCCCTAGCAGGGGAAGGCTTGGGGATGGTGGTTTCTCCTTCATTGTTATTGTGTATAGATTTCTTTGTTGCTATGATGGACTTGGCTTTCTGGTGTTGGGATTTGGCTTTCTGGCATTTGAATATTTGGTATAAATGTTTTGGTAGAGAGTCTGTTATATTTTGCAATTCAGAATTATGCCAGCATATTCATAGCCACTGTAAGTGCCGTGCATATCATGTTGGTGCCACACTCCCAACAATAAATCTATTCCTCTAACCTTTCTAGGGATTGGTAAAATATACAAAGTATGTTCTTGAGGTGGTGAATATCCTATTTGTGACACAACCTTAATTCTTTTTTATTGGAGTTTCAGTAGTCTCATTACCATTCATGTGAACTAACTTGAGTACCGTCTGTTTATCATTCCATGAACAATGTTAGGTAACTCCTATATGTGGCCTCCAGTCTGCCTCATCCACCTTACTCCTGGGAAGTCTTGGCCCCACCCCTAGTTCAGGGATCTTAAAGGTAGCAAGGGAAGAATATCAGTCTTTTATTTCTTGGCCCCCTTCCTCATGTCTGGGACCTTACTATCTTCAGAATATACTGTTGATGAGGTTTCAGTGTCCTGTACCTTTTTAGTAACACTGCATTAGGTTTCCTATTTATATCTTCCCAAGGGACCCCAACTCTTATCAAATAAAGTTATATTTGCTTCCTTACAAGCTTCTTTGAGCAGTTCGTTGTGGGCATCTTTTCTGACTTCCCTTGCAGGAGGATTGTTTTGGTGCTGTTTAAATCTTGAATCTCAGCCAATTCAACTAATTCTTCCCCAAAGTCAAAGGCAATGCTCCTACCAGGGTACCTAAAACAGGTAACTGGGACTCCTTCCAAAAGTTTGTTCCTCATCCCAGCAGTAACAGGTTCTGCATTAAGCCCATGGACCTCAGGAACATATGTGAGCTGTGCATTACATGGCCATTTCCCTAAGGGTAACCTGGGTTTCCTCCTTACTTCTGCAAGGAGCCCGTCCCACTGGCACATCAGGGGGTCTGGCCAAGCATCCCTACAGGACCCAATAACCTAATCTCATAGAAAATGATTTGCATTAATGAAGAATGAAATGAGCAAAACAAGGGGAACAATTTATGCCGTAGCAACAAAACTGTAAAAATTAATAATTTTGAAACACTTATGATTTAGAACTCTGCTCACTTCCTGACAGAGAGGTTGTAGGTGAAATATACAGGGTAAGACAAAAATTCTTGGACATGGGTAATGTGGGAACATGTTTTGCTTGACTATGCACATGTATTGCAAAGTTTTTGTTTTTCTTATTTTTTCTAGGAGATGGGGAGATGGAATGGAGAGAGGGAAGATGCTTGTTAATTTTTTTTAAAGATTTATTAAAAGAAAAAAAGGACCAGGACAATACCCAATTGAGTAAGTACACCATATGAAAAGGTGGTAAGCATGCCCTAGGGAGAAGTTCCTATGGAAGCCACAGAGCCACTGACCCCACCATTCATCCTATGGGCCCTATCATTAAAAGACTTGGACCCCAGAGATCAGCAATAAGTTCCCAATAATAATGGATATCACCAATAATGTTTTGGTTATCAAGGGATGAAAAGTGGACTTGGCAACTTAGGAACTAAGTAGTTCCCACTTAGAAAGTAGCCACTACACAATCCAGCACAGGAAAGACTATGGTGGATGTGACACCTGGTCAATCATCTCAATGAGTAGAGTTTTGTGTGATGTGGATGGTCTGTGAATTTTCCCTTAACACCCGCACACAGTGGGTTACTAATGCAAAGTGATGATGATGAGTCATTTAGCTGATAAGCCAATAAGCTGAAGCAGCACCAAAAAGACAAGGGTCACAACATAGAAGATTGTTCTGTAAATGTTGAGCTCAGTTATAGATTCTTTCCTTGATCCAGGCATCAATGAGACACCACTAGGAATATCAGGGCTACAGTAGAGATTACAGCACAGTCAACAGTTCATTATACTGGATCATCTATAGTAAAGTGGTTAAGAAATCATGAACCCCTTGCATGTAACTTGTCTTGGGGTAAGCTGATATTGAAGCTTTCTTAATGCCATCATCCATTAACTATTTCCTATCTCAGAGAGAGCCAGAAATGGCTAATTATGACCAAAACCAGTCCATTCTTATCAGATAAATCTTCCTGGAAACTGGATGCCAGAAACCCTTTGACCAGAGAGTCTTTCCAGAGTGGCATTGATTTGTCATAGACAAGGCTTACAGGAGGTTGGACATCTAACTTGGGTACATAATGATGAGGCTGTTTATTAGCATTAACCTTTTGTCCTAAAATGAAAAAAATGTCATTTTGCCAGTTGGCGACAGGTTGACAGCCACTCAAGTTAGTTGGGTTCTCTTACTGCAACAAGGAACTATGCTTAGCACAACATGGCGTCACCTCTCCCTCCCCAACTTCTGATGTTCTTGAAACAGCTCCATTTTGATTATTTAGCATATAGTAGCTGCTATACAATCCAGCACAGGAAAAACTATGGTGGATGTAAGACCTGGTCAATCATCTCAAAGGGTGGAGTTCTGTGTGATGAGAAGTAATGGGGACTGATTTGTACCACGAACAACTATATGGTTAGAAAGTAGTGGTAAAATTTCTCTATTGGTTGTGACACCAAAAAAAAAGAGAGCCTTTTATCTATCCAGTCCTGTGCTCTCCAGGTCACAGACCACTTTACTGAATTCATGAAATCACTATAGATGAATATTTTATGTACCCTATCAATCAAGACTCTCTCATTTTCTAGTCATGCTACCTGAAGCTCAGGCTACTGAAAGGACTTGACAGGATCCCTATTCCCTAGGGCAACAAATCTCAAGTTTGGTTACATCATGACCCTTTTATACCTCTTAAAAATTACTGAGGATACACATTGGATCATATGGATCAATATTTACTATATTAGAAATTAAAGTCAGCATTATTATGAAAGAAGTTTTGACCACATAAATTCATGGAAAGATCTCAGGAATCCCTATGGGTTAGGAAGAGTCAGAACTTCTGCCCTAAGGTATTAGTGACTATTGAAGTTCAGTTGTGCATGTCTCTCTCACTTCAAATGGAGCCATTGTTAAACCAAGCAAAATGATGTTTTTAGGAGTCAGGTCCTCATAGAGGTGGGAACTCATCTGATCAGTGGAGGAGGCAAAGTTTCTATGACTGAACTAGAGAACTCAGTTATCTTGCACAGTTGCAACCTGTTTGTAAAGGACAATACTTTGAATGTGAATGGAATGAACTCATCCATAAAATGGAAACAGTAGAACGGATTAAAAATCAATCCAACAATATGTTGTTTACAAGAAGCACATTTAAGAATAAGAATTATACAGAGTTAAAACAGAGGGTTAGAGTAGAATTTATTATGCATTAGCTGATGCAAAAAAGGCAGAAGTAACAATCATGATCTCAGACAAAGTTAAGGCTAAAACAGATTTAATTAAAACAGATAAACAGGGTGATTGCATTTTGATAAAAGTACCATAAACAATGAAGTGATATCAGTAATGAAATCTATATGCACCAAATACTATAGAATCTAAATTGTTAGAAGAAAAATTAAATTAATTACAGGTGGAGACATATAATAGTACTATAATGGTAGGAGATTTTCTATTCCCCTCTAGGAATTAGTTAAATCTAATGCAAAAAATAAATAAGAAAGAAGTCAAGGAAGTGAATAGAATTTTAGATAAGCTAAATATGATGGATATATGGAGAGAATTGAAAGAGATAAAAAGGAATATGCCTTTTTCTCAGTGGTTTATGGTACCTTTGAAAAGACTGACCATATATTAGGATATAAAATTTTTGTAGTTAAAAGCAGAAATATTAAAAGCATCCTTTTCATGTCATAATACAGCAAAAATTATAATTCATAAGGGACATGGAAATATCGATTAAAATTAATTGGAAATTTAATAACCTAATCTTAAAGAATAATGATATTAAAGAACAAATTACAGAAACAATAATTTTATTAAAGAGAATGCCAATGAAACAATACATCAAAACCTATAGGATACAGCAAAAGCAGTAATCACAGGAAAATTGATATCTCTGAATACTTACATCACTGAAACAGAGAAAGAGCAGGCCAATGATTTGGGTATGCAATTTTAAAAAAACTAGAAAAAGAACTAAAAATCTCTAATTAAATACTAAATTAGAAATTCTAAAAATTAAAAGTGAGATTAATAAAATTGAGTCTAAAAAACCCAATTAATTAATAAATAAAACTAGGCACTGGTTCAAAATAGATAAACCTTGGTTAATGTGATGTTTAAAAATAGAGAAGAAAAAAAATCACTAATATTAAAAATGAAAATGGTAAATATGCTACTAATAAAGATAAAATTAAAGCATTATAAGGAGTTTTTTTGCCTAGTTATATGCCAATAAATTTAACAATTTAAGTGAAATGGAAGAATGCTTACAAAAATATAAATTGCCTAGATTAGCAGAAAAGGAAATAAAATATCTAACTAGACCTATTTTAGAAAAGGAAATAGAATAGTTCATAAATGATCTTAAGAAAAAAGCTCCAGGACCAGATGTATTCACAAGTGGATTCTATCAAACATTTAAAGACCAACTAATTCCAATATTAAATGAATTAATTGGAGAAATATTAATTGTTCCTGGGTAGGCAGTGCCAATAGAACAGAAAAGAAAATTTTACCTAAACTAATTTATCTATTCAATGCCATCCCAATTAAATTACCAAAAAATTATTTTATTGAGTTAGAAAAAATAACAACAAAATTCATTAGGAAGAACTAAAAGTCAAGAATATCAAAGGAAATAATTTAAAAATGTAAAGAGGGAGGTTTAGTTATACTGTAAGGCAGTAATTATGAACACTATCTTGTGCTGGCTAAGAAATAGAAAGGTAGATCAGTGGAACAAAGTAGACAAACAATTTGCAGCAGCAAATGAATACAGTAACCTTGTATTTGATAAGGGTAAAGAATTAAGTTTGGGGATAAGATTGCATTATTTGGTAAAAAAAAAAAAAAAAGTAAATTGTTGGGAAAGCTAGAAAGTAGTTTGGCAGAAAGTGGGCATAGACCAGTACCTTACACCATTTACCAAGATAGGGTCAAAATGAATACATGACTTAGATATAAAGATATTACAAGAACATTTGAAGAATGTAGGACATATTACTTATCAGACCTATGGATAGGTGAATAACTTATGAGTAAACAAGAGATAGAGAGCAGTGTGAACTGTAAAATGGATAATTTCAATTATATTAACTTAATAAAGTTTTGTACAAATAAAACAAATCTAGTCAAAATCAGAAGATATGCAGAACATTGAGGGGAAATTTTTATAGACAGTTTCTCAGACAAAGGTCTCATATCTCAAATTATAATATAAAGAACTTTGTCAATCTTTAAGAATATAAGTCATTTCCCACATGATAAATGGTCATAGGATATGAACAGGCAATTTTCTGATAAGGAAATCAAAATAATTTATAGTCATATGAAAAAATGTTCTAAATCATTATTGATTAGAGAAATGCAAATTAAAACAAACTTGAGATAGCTTACACTTACCAGATTGGCTAAAAAGATTGAAGGAAAAAGTGACAAATGTTGGAGGGGATGTGGAAAAATAGAGACATATTCACTGCTGGTGGAACTATGAACTGATCCAATCATTTTGGAGAGCAATCTGGAATTATGCCCAATGAGCTATTAAACTGCCTATACCCTTTGACTCAGTAATACGACAACTAGGTCTACTTTCAAAGATGATTGGGGGCAAGGAGGAAGAACTTATATGTTCTAAAATATTTATAGCAGCTCTCTTTGTGATGGCTAAGAACTGGAAATTACAGGGATACCCATCAATTGGGGAATGGCTGAACAAGTCGTGCTATATGATGATGGAATACTACTATCCTATAAGAAATGATAAGCTCATCAATTTTAGAAAAATATGAATAGACTCCTCACACAAAATAATGAAAAATGAAATGAGCAGAACCAAGAGAATATTATATACAGTAACAACAATATTGTTTTAAGAATAAATTTGAGTAACTAAATCATTTTGTCTATTATAAATACCCAAATTAACTACAAATGACCTATGAAGGAAGACACTATTTGTATCCACAGGGAAAAAAAAAACTGATAAATTAGTTGTATAGAATAATTTCACACACACACATATACATATACCTATTTGTGTCGAATGGTAGCTATCTCAGGGAGGTGGGCAGTGAGGAGGAAATAAATAAATAGGTAGATAAATGAATGAATGAATAGATCACTATGCTTTTATTATATATTTTATTTTATTTTATTGCTTTTTTTTTGGAGGGCAATTAGGGTTAAGTGACTTGCCCAAAGTCACACAGCTAGTTCGTGTGTCAAGTGTCTGAGGTCAAATTTGAACTCAGGTCCTCCTGACTTCAGGGCCAATGTTCTACTCACTGTGCCACCTAGCCGCCTTTTATAATATATTTTAAAAGAATAGCAAGATATACATAATTTGTAGTTTCATGACAATCTTTTTTATTATTCTACTATGATGTGGAAATGCTTGTTTTATTCCATAAATAAAAATAAAATAAAATAAATAAAATTTTAAAGGACTTTAACACTGATATCTAGGCAAGCATGATTTTTAATGCGTTATTTCCACTTAGCAATAGTGGAATAGCCTCCCATGTTCTACCAATCTTGCTAGAGTGACTATCAGACAGTTTTAGATAAAAGACCCTGTGCCATCTATTCAGTAACAACTGGGGCCCAGTAAGCATTTTCAAAGGTGGGATAGTGAATAACTTCTCTGGGGAATTTGAGAGTTCCAGTAGTCAAACAGTCATTTATTCTGGCCGCCTATTGGTGTTCCATGATGTTCCATTCAGCCTATTCTTTATGGACAAAAACTTCCAGAAACACGAACCTTGCAGGATCATAATGGCCCAAGGGGAGAAATTGCTGGACATTTCGCTTTATATCTTCCAGGATTTGACCCTGTCCTAGGCCCCACTAAAAAGAGGAAGACATGTAGGCAAATTGGTAAATGGGAGTCATTAAGATTCTCAGGTGGGGAATGTGGGTTCTCTAAAACCTAGACTTCAAAAATCTCTGGGTTTTCTTTTTTGATTGTTAGGAGGCAAGTGTCAGTAACTTATTCTAAACTGCCTGGAATCCTTCAGGTTTTACCCAACCACTGTATTTCCAAAGGTTTGATTGAGGAGGGTAGACCTTGGATATTCTTAGGGTTGATTCCCAACCCCTTGTTCCTCCTATGGAGGATCTGATCTAGGGTTTTACTCTCCATGGCCTGGTCAACATTATGTTATCTGTGTAGTAGTTTACAACAGTATCAGGAAGAAAGGTTTCTTTCAGTTCTCTTCCCACAATAAGGAGGGAATATGAGAGAGAAAAAGATCAATAGCCCTATCTATACCTCTCACCCTGACCCTGACATTGACTAGGTCAAGAAGAACTATAACGATGGGCACGATGACTTTGTTCAGTTCCCTGTAGTATGTTGTAAGGCACCATCTGCCTTCCTCACAGGCAATACGTGGTTATCTTAAAAAAAAAGCTAATATAACAAAGCACTCTAGGCTTCCTTTATCTCTAGGACTGGAGAAGAAACATCTTTCACTCCCCATTACACCCCACCTGTTTCAGACCCAATATTGTTTGGTGTTAACTACATGAGATTGGGTAGCTCTAAGCATTTCCATTTGACCTTAGTCACAATAACATGCATAGGGGTTGTTGAAGGGACCTCTGGGCAGATATTGACTCTCAAGATCATATGACATTCCTTCTCTCTATAGTCTACCCTTCGTAGCCTTCCCTGAATGATCCAAAGAGTAGAGCTAAAGGGCCCCAAATGATCTGGTGCTGATTTTCTCCACTGTCTATTAGTGCCTTCATGGGTTATCAATTGCTTTCTTATCCACCTCATGTTTCAGGAGCTACACCCAAACTCTCTGTGGGGAATAGTGTCATTGTCCTCTGCCCAATAAGAAATTTGATTGGCACTTACATTTTCCCTCCCCTTTCCCAGCGTGTTCTATTAGCTGTCCCTTGGCTTTCATTCCCTCATGCCTAAAAGCCAAGATTTCTGTTTCTAGTTGCTGGATTCACTGGGCCAATTTACTGTCAGTCTTATTATCCTGGTAAGACAATCAACAAAAACAGGGAATGTTGAACTTGGCACTTTCTTTCTCATGTTGGGAAGCCTCTCCCAATGCCGACTGAGTTAATCACTCTGTATGAGTGGGAAACCATTCCCTGTCCCACTGAAAGGAATTTCCAGACATACTCAGAACTCTTGCTACTGGATACCACCATGTGAGATCCAGTCATCTAATTACCCTATCTTAACGCATTTGTAATACCCTTCCCACACTAAGCTATGAGCCATGAGAGATTACCCAATTTACTTACTTATTGGGATTACCCAATTACTAACTAATCCAAATGTTAGAGGCAGGTCGAATGCTAGCATACTGTTATTTTCAGTTTGATTCAGAGATAAAAGGAGTCATTAAACAATTAACAAAAGAATATTTAGAACAAACATAGCAAAGACATGTAATAAAGATACGATGTCACTTGGTTTCTGTAGACTCAGCAACTCTTGTCTTCATATGTAAACTCGTCAGTTCCATAGGTCTGAATTTACCAGTCTTCAGACATCTACCAAGTCAGTGAGGCCCAAATAATACATAGGTAGGACTTCTTACTTATTCCCTTCAGTAGCCAGGAAGCTGGGTCAAGAGAGGCAGGGATCAGTCAGGTCCTAAGGACAGTTTTGTTTATTTTTAAGGAAAACTATTCCCTGTCATAAGGAAATAGGGATTCTCTGGTCCTATCACAGCATCCTAAAATAATATATCTTGAAATCTAAGCCTAAGCCTAAGCCTCAAAGAAAATAAGTGGGAAATTTAACAAAAGGAATAATTCAAGCTATTTTTTCAAAAGATCCAAGAAGTAAACCTATTAAAAAGAAGTAAAAATAATTTTAGATTGCATCAAAATATTATGGAAATAAAATATTTGTTTTAATGTAACATGGGCTAGACAAGGCCATTACTGTGAGGTGGGCTAGTCATCTGGATATATTAAATATTCTTTGTTTTTAAAAACCCACATTGAGGGTCATTGAAATGGCAATAAGAGCAGTTATGGGCTAATAAGTCTAACAAGCAAAAGATAAAAGGAGAAAAGTCAGAAGTGTAGGAAGATGATATGAATTAATCTTTCAGAGACTCATGAGGGTCACTTTCAAAGAGAGTTGAATTAAGAAGGGTAAAGAACAGGTTAAAAAACAGGAATGAGTTCCCCAGATACCTCTTGTAGAGCATTTCCCCATGCTGTTCCCATTGAGAATTAACTTATTTAGAAATTATTTCTAGAGCATCTTAGAGAAGGAAAGGAATGGATAATGAATGAAAACAGAATCCACTGAGCTAAATCTAAACAAGATGAAACTCAATAGGGATAAATGTAAAATCTTGTATTTGAGTACAAAAAAAATCAACTTCATAACTATAAGGTGAGGAGACATAGATAGCAATTGTTTAGAAAATGATGAATGAATGAATGAGCATTTATTAAGGGCTTAAGTGCAAAGTGCCAGGAATACAAATAAAAAAGTCAACCCCTGCTTCCAATGAGCTCACATTCTAATAGAGAAGATTCCACATATAAGAAGAGTTGGTTGTAAGTCAATAGGTAAAGATGCCAGGGTCCTTGGGGTACAGCAGGAAAGGAGCTGGTTTAGCCTCTTCTTCAATGTCATTTCTCCTGACATAATTGTAATCAGGATGACTGGTATTAGCCAATGAGCGACCAATCCTCATGAGCATGTGCAGCAATCTCTGCCTGATGCAATTTCTGTGTGGACTTGAACATGTGCAGGCATTGTTTTTGGATGGTTTACCATGTGAAAGAAAATGAGCCTTTTTATTGACTGCCAAAACAGAAAAGATCATGCATCCAAAAGACACTAATTAGTCAAGGTGAGACTTGCTATATTTCTCTGGAAAGCCTTGGGTCCTCTCCATTCCAGGTGGCTCACTAAATACAAGCCTCTGTTATTTGCCTCTTTAGGTTTGTTCTTTTCAGCTTTTAGTTGAAGATCTGGAGACATCCGTGATATTATGAGCTTAGAAAGGATGAAATGACAAGCCACCAGAGGTCTGGGAACCAGAACCCATGCTGGGTTTTATGTCCAATCAAGATAATAAGGAGTTGAGATTTGCATGACCTGACTGACTCAGTAGAGATCTAAGGCAGCCAAGAGGGAATAACAATTCGTCCATTAACAATGCCACGTTCAGAAGTGAATTTGACGGAAGCAGCAATCACTTCAAATTTCACTTGTTAGCAATCAATCACTTCAAATTTCAGCCCACTGTCCCCAGGGATCAAGAAGGTAGAGGGGAAGATATGCATCTCCCATGGCCCCCTCCC
>CM053580.1:151685042-151707977 GCA_028627135.1 Pseudochirops cupreus
ATATCAAAATTAGAAATTCTCTCCCATCCTCTGACCCATTCTCCCACCCACTGAGAAAGTAAATAATATGATATCAATTATACATGCGAAATCATGCAAAACATATTCAAAAAATCAGGAAAAATAAAGTGATAAAATTAGATTTCAGTTTGCACTCAGAGTTCACTAGGGGATAGCATTTTTTTCATCATGAGCCCTTTGGAACTGTCTTGGATCATTTTATAGATCAAGTCAACAACATTGTTATTACTGTGCAAATGACCTCCCAGGACTTCTCGCTTTACATCAGTTCATATAGGTCTTACCATGTTGGTTTTTTTTTTTCTGAAACCATACCCCTCATTATTTGCCACAGCATAATAGTCTTCCATCACAATCATAAGCCACAATTTGTTCAGCCATCCCCCAGTTGAAAAGTATCCCCTTGATTTCCAATTCTTTGAACACAAAAAGAATTGCTATAAATATTTTAGAACACATATGTCCTTCTCCTTTTTCTTAGATCTCTTTGGGATACAGACCTAGTAATGGTTTGCTGGGTCAAAGGGTATGCAGGCTTTAGCCTTTGGGTCTAGTTCCAAATTGTTTTCTAGGATGGTTAGTTCAATTTGCTACTCCTTCAACAGTTTGTTAGTGTACCTATTTTTCCCTCATCCCCTCCAGTATTTGTCATTTCTGATAGGTATGAGGGGGTACTTTGGAGTTGTTTTAATTTGCCTTTCTCTAACTGGTAGAGATTTAGAGCATTTTTTCATGTAACTATAGATAGTTTTTATTTCTTTTTCTGAAAACTACCTGTTTATATTCTTTGACCATTTATCAGTTGGGGAATGGCTTTTATTTTTATAAGTTTGAATTAGTTCTATACTCAGTACATACTTGAGAAATGAGACTTTTATCAGAGAAACTTGCTGTAAAACATTTTTATATTACTTCATTGTCTATGGTATCTTTTAGCAAAATGTAGTTTCCCTCATTATCCCTTTTAATTATGTCTATTTTGCTTTTGCTTTGTCTGAGACCATGATTACTATCCATGTCTTTTTTTTAGTTCAGCTGAAACGTTTTAGATTCTGCTCCAGTCCTTTAACTCTTTGTGTGTCTTTCTTTTTCAAGTGTGTCTCTTGTGCACAACATATCATTCAATTCTGGTTTCTAATCCATTCTGCTACCCACTTCCATTTTGTGGTGAGCTCATTCCATTTGCATTCACAGTTATGGTTACTAACTATATTCTCCTCCATCTCATTTGCTTCTATTTCCTCTTTTCTCTCTCTATCCTGTCCCTCCTCAAAATTCTATTTTGTTCAAAAGTCTATTTTCCTCCCTTTTATCATCCTCTCCTCTTTTTCTCTTATTCCTTTCCCCTCCTATTTCCCTATTAGTAAATTACATTTCTATATGCGACTGAGTATGTGTGTGTATATATATATATATATATATTTATATGTATGTGTGTGTGTGTGCATGTGTGTGTGTGTATATATATATATGTATATATATATGTATATAGGGAATGTTTTATATATATATATATATATATATATATATAAAACATTCCCTATTTGAATCAATTCTGACAAGAGTGAAGTTCAAGCATTGTCTGACTCCCTTCATTTTCCCCTCCACTATAAAAGCTCTTCCTTGTGTGCCTCTGTTATGTGTCTTCCCCTCACCACTCTTTCTCACCTCTTCAAATTTTTGGAGATAATTCCAACACAATAGATTCACACCCATGCCATCTGTCCACGCAGACTCTTTTCTAATTGCCATAAAAATGATAATATTCTTAGGAGTTACATGTATCATCTTTCCATATAGAAAGGTAAACAGTTTAATTTTATTGAATCCCTTAGCTTTTTTTTGCTTCTCTTGGATCTTGTGTTCAAATGTCAAATTTTCTATATATCTCTGATCTTTTCATCAGGAATGTTTGAAAGTCCTCTGTTTTCTTGAATATTCATTTTCCCCCTGAAGAATTATATTCAGTTTTGCTGGACAAGTTATGCTTGACCATAATGCTAGCTCCTTTGATTTCCAGAATATCATATTCTTTATTTCTTTAATGTGAAAGCTGCTGAGTTTTATGTGATACTGACCATGGATGTACAATGTTTAAATGGTTTCTTTCTGGCTGTTTGAATTATTTTCTCTTTGATGTCGGAGCTCTGGAATTTTTCCATAGTATTTCTAGGAGTTTCATGTTGGGATCTCTTTCAGGAGGTGATCAGTGGATTCTTTCAAATACTATTTTATTCTCTAAATCTAAGCTTTCAGGGCAATTTTCCTTGCTAATTTCTTTAAATATAGTATCTAGATTCTTTCTTTTCTTTTATCATGGCTTTCAGGTAGTCCAATAAGTCTTCAATTTCTCCTTGATCTATTTTCCAGATCAGTTGTTTTTCTGATGAGATATTTTGTACTCTCTTCTATTTTTTCATTCTTTTGACTTTGTTTTATTGTGGGGTTTGTTGTTGTTTTTTTTTTTTTGATGTCTCATGGAGTCATTAACTTCCACTTGCCCAATTTTAACTTTAAAGGAATTATTTTCTTCAGTGAGACTTTGTACCTCTTTTACCATTTGGCTAATTCTATTTTTAAGGTGCTCTTTTCTTCAATTTTTTAAACTTTTTTTTTACCAAGCTATTAATTTTCTTTTCATAATTTTCCAGTAACTCTTTGATTTCTTCCCCAATATTTCATCTACTCATCTCTTTCTTTAACTCTTCCAGAAATTCTTATTGGGCTCAGGTCCAATTAGCATTTTTCTTTGAGACTTTGTTTGTAGGCATTTTCACATTGTTATCTTCATCTGAGTGTATGTTTTGGTCTTCCTTACTACCATAGTAGCTTTTTATGATCAATTTTTTTTTTGCTATTTTATATTTGCTACTCTTCTAGCCTATTTCTTGACTTTGAACTTTATGTTAAAGTTGGGTTCTGCTCACCTAGATGGAGGGAGGCACTATCCCAAGTTTCAGATTTTTTTCTTCTTGCTATTTTCAAAGAGTCAGACATGACTGAACAACAATAATAACAATTTACCTTTCTGGGTTTCTCTTGACTTATGTATTTACATTCTATAATTTCTACTCAGCTCTGGTCTTTTTGTCAGGAATGCCTGATAATACTCTCTTCTATTAAAGATTCCCCTCATCCTCTCTTTTTTTTTCCTCTGGAGGATTATACTCAGTCTTGCAGGTAAGTTATTTATGTTTGTTAGCCTTTTCATTTTTGTCATTTGGAATATTGTATTCCAATATTTGAGGCAGTATGTGGTATTGTGGATAGAGTGGTGGGCTTAGAGTCAGGTTGACCTGAATTCATAATCCTATACAGTTATTAACCGTGAGATAGTGGGCAATAAATTCAATTTCTCTTATCCTTGGTTTCCTTCTCTATAAAAAGAGACGGTTTAACTTTATTGCCTCTAAGATCCCTTCCAGGTCTAAATCATATGATTTTAAGCTTCCCCTATCCCCCTTCTTAGTAGTTGATTCTAAATCTTGTGTGATCCTGACTACATATCCTTGGTACTTGAACTCTTTTTTTCTCCCTTAGAAATTCTTGATGTTGGCTCTGACATTCCCAAAAGTTCTGAATTCTGGGCTTTTTTTTATTAGTAGAATCTTTTATTCATATTCTAATATAAGTTTCCAGGGAAAAAAAAACAACAAAAATTTTTTTCAAAAAAAAAAATCTTCCCAACTACACACAGGAAGGAGGTTCAAAAGGAAAGAGGGGAGGGAGCGCCTGTCCGTCCAACCTGGCCCCCCCCCCCCCGGTGTAATTTTGGCAGCAACAAGTGGGTGGGGGAATGGCCCCAAAAATGGTGAGGGAAATGGTGCAGAAGCCTTGGGGAAGAAGGGGGGGACAGGAAAGGTCAGTACTGAGAGCATCAAAGGTGGGAAGCCATTTCATAACACTTCTTGTTGATCATTCCTCCATGGATTCATTCTTTCCCCATCAGCAGGACTAGTGTCTTGGCCATCATAGTAACAGTGAGGTTGAAGGTGGGAGCACCCCCAGTGCTCTTTGTAGGAAGGTCCATGGTGTACTCTCCACCCAGCAGCAGTGAATCCCTGATCACTGAACATTTCTGGCCCCCAAGTGTCAGCCCATTTACGAAGAAAGCCAAAGCATCCACAGCTGAGTTTCAGATCAATCCTTTTTGGACAAAGTTAATTCAAACTGATCTGTTTCAAAAAGTTAAAATGTAAAACATGGAAACTGCAGAATATTACTACATTCTTGACATTTTTCTAATTATTGCTTAATCCATCCTTCCCCTTACTCCCCTTAAACCTATTTTTTTTAAAAATAAGCTAAAGCTGTGTCATGCAGAATTGGAAAACTGGAGTAATTTGTGGCTGTGAGTTTTTAGACAAACATTGAGATTAGAGGTTTTCAGGCCTTCCCAAAGAGTAAAGAGCTGGATTATTGCAATGGAAGTGGTTTCTCATTCTTCAAAAACTGGTGAGTTGAATACATAAGTACCGGGTAAGAGATAATCCAGGGATAATCAGAGGAAAGAGAAACAAGTTATGCGGACTCTTAACTGAGGTGTACAAAGTAATTATTTGTCAGGCTGACATAAATATCTTCCAAGAACGCTGTAGAAAGTGAGAAACTTCCTGACATTTATAAAACCTAATGATCACTATTTACTACTGGTGACTCATATAAAACATATCATCAAAAGAAACCTAGAAAGCATCTCTAAGGATTACAAAATGAGAAAAACAAAAAAAAATAAACCCTGAAAACCTTCATTACCAACTGCCTATCGGCCTATCCAATGAACATCTCAAAATCAATGGGTCCAAAACAAAACTCATTTTTCTTTCCTCTCCAACCCTTCTCTCTTCATAGTTCCACTATAACCCTTGAGGGTACCACCATCCTTCTAGTCACCCATACTCACATCCTCAATTATCCTCAACTCCTCATTTGAACACACCCAATCAATTGCCAAATCTTATCATTCTACCGTCTCTCCACTAACACAACCACCACACTGGTAGATGTGCTCATCCCCTCACACTTGTACTAACAGCCTCCTGGTTAGTCTCTACATAAAGTTTCTCTCCACTGATGAGTACATCCTCCACTCAGCTGTCAAAGTGTCTTCCTTAAGTATTGACCATGGCTCCCCCTAGTCAATAAACTCCCAGAGCACCTAACTTGCCTTGATGAATTCAAGATAACAATTCCAGGTAGACTATACATCAGAATACTGAAAGAATTGAAAAATGCAATTGCCAAATTGTCAGTAATCTTTAAAGGACTATAAATGATAGGTTTAGAGAAGGCCAAATATCTGGTCCTCAGACACTTATTAGATGTTTAAACCTGGGCAAGTCACGTGACTCTCTTCGTCTCGGTTTCCTCATCTGTAAAATGTGTATAATAAGAGCACCTACCTCCCAGGGTGGTTTGGAGAATCATGAGGTAAAGCACACAGTGCCCAGCATATAGTAAGTGCACTATAAATATTAGCCATTGTTGTTATTAGACAAAGGAGATTCAGAAACACTAGACCTCAACAACTCAGTGTTTGATGAAATGGAAAACAGATTAGCTAGGGGAAAATTCCCTATAAAATCCATAATTTGATTATCAAATAGGTAAATTGATAAACACTGCTGGAAAGTGGTCTGGAAGAAATTGGGCTTAGATCAGCCCTTACAACATATTCTATAATACAGTTCAAAAGGATGCAAAATCTTAATATTAAAGATTATACTATAAAAATAGAAATAGATCATATGTCTGTCACAGCTATGGGTAGGAGATGTAGTCTTAAGCAAATAAGAAATGGAGGCACTTACAAAAGATAAGACAGATAACTGATTATTTGAAACCGAAAAGCTTCAGCATGGTCAACATTAATGCATCTAGGATAAGGAGAGAAGTTGTTGAACAGGAAAAAAATCTTTGTATCAAGTTTCTGTAATAATGGCTTCATATTCAAGATATATAAATAATGAACAAACAGCTATATATATATATGTGTGTGTATACATATATGTGTGTGTGTGTGTGTGTATTTTATATATGTATATAGCCATCCCCCACTGGAGATATGGTCAAAGGATATGAAAAAAGTTATCCAAAAAAAATTGCATAGTATTCACAATCACATGAAAAAATGCTCCAAATCACTAATAATAAAAGAAATTCAGATCAAAACAGTCTTGAGGTTTTACTTCACAGTCTACAAATTGACCCAAAAAAAGGTGACAATCAGTATTGGAATGGGTTGTAGAAGGATAGACATACTAATACTATGTTGGTGGAGCTATAAAATGGTCCAACCATTTTGGAAAGCAATCTGGAATTGTGCAAATAAAGTGACTAAAATGTTCATATTCTTTTTTTAATTTATTTTATTTTCAGTTCAGGGAACAAAACAAGCATTTCCATAACAGTACAATAAAAAAAGATGATTGCACACGAAATTGCATATCTATCATGTACAACTTGCTATTCCCTCCAAATATATAACAAAGTTTTCATGTAAATTTCTTTTTTTCCGTTTTTTTCTTCTTTCCCCCTACCCCTGCCCTAGAGATGGCTATCATTAGATATAAATAGGTTTACATATGCAAAATTATTCTATACATGATTCTATTTATCAGTCCTTTCTTTGGATACAGATATCTTTCTTTGTATGTCTTTTATTTTAATTTGTGTATTTGTAACAGTCAAAATGACTTAGTTGTTCTACATCATTCTTAAAACAATATTGCTAGGGTGCATTCTGGGAAGATGGCAAAGTAGGTAAGCAGTTTCCAGGCTCTCCAGTTTTCTTCCACAAACTGAAAATTGCCATGAAATGAGCATAGAACAGAAAAATAAAGGGTAATGCAGTTGTTCCCCAAAGACCTCTTGAGAGGACCTCAGAGAAGACTCCAGGACTGAGGTCTGGTCCTAGTGAATTGTAGATACCTCTAGGCCAACTCCACTGAATCAACAAACAGTGGAAGTCTGAGGGAAGCAGACTAGACTTAAAAAAATTTCACCTCACAAATTTTTATCTAAAGAACAGCAGATGGCTGAGTGAGGGAAGATTGAAGGACCTCCTGCTGTTTTGGGAAGTCAGGCCTAGCAGTGCTGACCAGACATGAATACTGGCTGTTGCTGTGGGGGAGGGGGAACAAGCCCAAGCACAGTGTATATATTATGCAGGAAGCAAAAACAGTTTTGGGACAGTATGGCTGGGATTTAGGGGAGGAGGAAATAAGTCTCTAAGGTTGAACTCCTGGATAGAATTCAGAAAACAATAGGCCTAGGGCAATATGACCCCTATCTTGGGATTAAAATTTTATAATAATAATATTAAGCTGCTAAAAAATAAAATAAGACAAATTAAAAATAAAAAATGAGTAAGCAATAGAAAAAGAACCCAACCATGGAAAGCTACTTCAGTATAAGAAAAGATCTGGGTTCATATTCAGAGAAAGATAGTGAAGCAAAAAAAAGCCACTCCAACCCTAAAGAGGAACACCAAATGGTCACAAGCCCAAAAAGAAATCTTGGAAGAACTTAAAAAAGAATTCAAAAATCAAATAAGAGAAAATGAGGAAAAAATAGGGGGGGAAAAGCAATTCAAGAAAATGATGAAAAAAAGTTAACCAATTAGAAAAAGAGACACAAAAACATAAGGAAGAAAATGAAAGGAAATTCAAAAATCAAATAAAAAAGGAAGAGGAAAAGTTAGGGAAAAACTGGAGCAATCTCAAAAAAAATTATGAAAGTTAACCAATTAGAAAAGGAGATACAAAATCTTTTTTTCTTTTATTTTTATTTATTTATTTTAGTTTACATCATCCATTTCCATGACATTTTGAGTTACAAATTTTCTCCCCATCTTTCCCCTACCCCCCCCTCAAAACAGCCATCCCCTTGTATAACCCTTCCCCCAATCTAATCAGGAGATACAAAATCTTAAGGAAGGAAACTTGAAAACTAGAATTGGACAAATGTAATCAAATGATGTTATAAGACACTAAGATATAATGAAATCAGAAAAAATAGAAGAGAATCTGAAACATCTTATTAGAAAAACAATTGATCTGGAGAAAAGATCGAGGAGAGACCATGTAAGAATTGTCAGACTACCTGAAAGTTATGATCAAAAGAAGATTCTGGGTACAATATAAGAAGAAATTATTAAAGGAAATGGTCCTGAAATCATAGAATAAGAAGGTAAAGTAGAAATAGAAAGAATCAACAGATCACCGCGTGAAAGAGATCCTCAGAAGAAAATTTACAGGAATGTCATAGCCAAGTTTCCAAATTCCCAGGTTGAAGAGAAAATTGCAAGCAACAAGGGAAAAAAAACCAACAATTTAAACAGCATGGAAAAACAATCAGGATTTCATAAGACCTAGTGGCTTCTACACTAAAAGACTGTAGGTCTTAGAACATTATATTTCAAAGGGCAAAGGAATTGGGGTTGCTTCCAAAAATAACTAATCCAGCAAAGTTGAGTATAATCCTGAACAAAAAACAAAAAAAGGATCGTTGATGAATTGAAAAACTTTCAGGTATTTGTAACAAAAAAAACAAAATTCAATATAAAATGTCCTGAAGAAATATAAGGAAATAATTAAATACTAATTATAAGATATTGATTAAGGTCAAACCATTTACTTATATGAACATGCTGTTAATATTAGTTATTATTATTATTACTAATAATATTCCTGAGTTGTGTGTGATGAGACGATTCTTTAAAAACGGGTATGAAAAGGTTAAAAGAAGAAATTACCTCATAAAAACTGGCATGAAAGGAAGAACTAATACAGAGGAAGCAAGTGGAGGTGGAGGGCTAGTAATATTGGAACCTTACGCCCATCTGAAGAGGTTTAGAAGTCTTCTGAACTTCTAGAGAGGTGAGAAAACTGGGAGGATTTCAGAGGGACTTTTAGAAGGGTGTATAAATCAAGATAAAGGAGGGTAGGGGATTAGATAAAAAGAATAGATAATGGGGGAGCTTAGAGTGGTGGGTAAAATAAGGAATAAGAGGGTAAGGGGAGAAGATAAGGTAACAGGGATAAGGTGAAATGAGGCTGAGAAGGAAAAGAGTGAATAAAAGTAACTGGGCATAGACTAATATCTTGTATCATTTATCAAGATAAGGTCAAAATGGATATATGATCTAGATATAAAGGGAGATTTTACAAGAAAATTAGAAGGACATGGGATGTACTACTTATCGGACTTGTGGATAGGTGAGCAGTTTATGAATAAACAAGAGACAGAGAGCAAAGTTAGGTGTAAAAAGGATAATTCTGATTACATGAAATTAAAAAGTTTTTGTACAAATAAAACAAATGTAGCGAAGATCAGAAGGAAAGCAGAAAATTGGGCAAGATATTTTTATAAACAATTTATCTGATAAAGGTCTCATATCTAAAGTATATATCCTCAATTGATAAGTATACCACTGATTAGTCTATTTCTGAAGATAATTAGGGGAAAAGGAAAAGAACCTATATGTTCTAAAATGTTTATTAGCAGCTCTCTTTGTGGTAGCAAAGAACTGGAAATCACAGGAATGCCCATTGATTGGGGAATGGCTAAAGAAATTGTGGTATATGATTGTGATGGAATACTACTGTGCTATAAGAAATGATGAACTCAATGATTTTAGAAAAACATGGAACAACTTGCATTGAAATATGAAGAGTGAAATGAGCGGAACCAAGAGAACACTGGATACAATAACAACAATATTGTTTTAAGGACTATAAAGGACATATGAAGAAAGATTCTATCTGTATCCAGAGAAAAAAATTGATAAATAGAAATATGTATAGAATAATTTTGCACACACACACACATATACACACATGTTTGGGTCTAATGGTTGCCATCTCAGGGAGGGGGGAAGTAGGGGGAAAAATTTGCATGATGATTTCGTTGTATATTTGAAAGGAATAGCAAGTTGTGTGTAGTAGATTTGCAGTTCCATGTACAATCATCTTTTTTATTGCACTATGTTATGGAAATGCTTGTTTTATTGCATAAATTAAAAATAAAGTTAAAAAATATTGCTGTATCCATATCCTTTTGTTGTGGTTTAATGGGGAGGGGTCAGAGTCAGAGACTCTGCCCGCCCAGGGATGCCAATAACTGCTGAGGTTTCATGATGTGTTGTGGTGGAACCATCTCAAAGAATTCAGAGTCAGACCACCTCTAATCCAAGTATAGGCATTTATTGAGAGTGATGCCTCTCATGAAGTGAGCGGAGTTCCAAGAGGAACAAGCAACTTCAGAGAAAGCAAGAGGGATTTTTATAGGGTAAAGATGTAATTACATAACAAAAATTATGAATATTAAAAAGGCAGGAGGGGTTTGTCGAGGGATTAGGTAATAGGGGAGAGGTTAAACATTCTAATAGGGTTCGTGGCTAAACATTCTAGTCATGTTGCCCTCCAATTGTCTAGCTATTATGATCCTGTCTGGTCAAGATGGATAGTTAAGTATTGTGGTCCTGTCTTAGGCTAAATGGGTGATATGATGATTATGACTGAGTACAAGAACATACCTGTTCAAATATGTGAATTGAATCTGAGGGCAGTGGCTAGCTGGGGTAGGGGCTATATTGAGTCTGGGGGCCTGAGGTGTGGTTAAAACCAGATTTTGTGGTTAAATCAGGACTTGTCTACTATTCAGTAGGGCCCATAAGAAAGTTAGAATATTGGGGCTAGGAGCAGCTTTATTAGGATTCTATCACTTTGAATCCTATCATTTGAAGCTACTGATGAGGTCTCCACATACTCCAAAATATAGAAGCATTTTTTGTAACAGCTAAAAATTGGAAACAAAGTAGATAGCTAAACAAATTGTGATACATGAACTTAATGGAATGTATTACTGTGCTATAAGAAATTATGTATGTAGGGGCGGCTATATGGCACAGTGAATAGAGCACAGGCCCTGGAGTCAGGAGGACCTGAGTTCAAATGTGGCCTCAGACACTTAACACTTACTAGCTGTGTGACCTTGGGCAAGTCACTTAACCCCAACTGTCCTCCAAAAAGTAAAAAACAAAACAGAAACTATGTATGTGATGAATACAGAGAAACATGAAAAGATCTATACAAAATGATGCAAAGTAAAGTAAGCAGAACCAAGAAAACAGTAACTATGATTACAACTACAATACACCCAAAATTTAAAAGTAATGTAACAAAATTACAGAGATGGAACACGACTTAAATGAAGAGACACGACACGATAACCCCAATTCACCCCTTCATGGACACAGGAGGTTCTACACATTGCACGTTTTTAACCTTTTCAACATATCCATCGGTTTGTAGTAACTTATTTTTTCCTCTAAAAACAATACTGTTTGTCATATGGAATGGATTTCTGGGAGGCAGGGGGAGGAGGAAGAGGGACACTTGGGAAACTATGGTGATGTAAGAAACAGGAAATATTAACAAAAACTTGTTTAAAAACAGCCTTTGGAAGGTCCCTCTTTCCCCGTGGAAACATTCATCAGTGACACTCCATCCCACCACCGAAATAAGGATTCCTCCTTTCTTCCCCCCTTTTCAGTGACTCCCTTTGCCTCTCAGTCCCTTCTCTCGCAGGCTCTCTTCTTGAGAAGTTAACCTTTGACTTATTTCAGATGCATCACATATTCCTCTATATCTTCTTCGTCCCCTCCCTCTTTTTGCCCAATTTGTAATGCAGTTGTACACACACACACACACACACACACACACACACACGTTGATTCACCAGGAGACCTAGTGCTTTAAAGTTCGGTACATGATGTTTCAGACTTCCTCTGCCATTATTTCTATTTGATCTCTCCTTTCACGTTCGGTTACTCTTGTCCATTCAGAAAGAAGTCTCTGTTGTGTTTTGTAGTTGTACTTGTCCTTGGCTGCCGTATTTGTTTTTGTGGCTGTTATTCAGTTGTGTCTGGCTCTTTGGGGGGTCTTCTTGGCAAAGACACTGGAGTGGTTTGCCATCTCTTTGTCCAAATGACGAAACAGAGGTAAAGAGGGTTAAGAAGTGACTTGCCCAGGATCCCACATCTAGTAAGTGTCTGAGGCCAGTTTTGAACTCAGGAAGATGAGTCTTCCTGACTTGATGCCCAGTGCTCTATCCACTGCACCACGTAGCTGCTGTTGGTTTTCTTGTTATTGTTTGCCCTTATTCTGTTTCTATGGTTTGGGTTGCATCTTGAGCTCTATTGCTTTTTAGAATACATTATTCCATGATTTACTGGCCTAGGTATTGCCCCAAGTGACTTCTAGGGGATCGCACCTGGCTCCTGGAGGATTCAGGGCTCTTTCTCTCAGGTTCAGTGGCATGCCTTGAGCTACACACACACACACACACACACACACACACACACACACACACACACATTCCATTCCCTCCATTGCTTAGTTCTCCACTCCAGTGGCAGAGTAATGTCACTGTGCTACTATAACAGCATGAATAAATTTCTGTAGTATAGAGTTTAGATCTCCTCAGCACTAGGAGGAGCGAGTGTTGGGTGGCGAGTAAAGCTCTGTTACAAGCCTAGACACCTCCTAATACCCTGCCTGCTCTGCTCCATATCTTTTGTTCCTCTATTCCAATGGGCTCTATTAAACACAACATTAATTACTTCAAGATTATCACAGCCAGAACAAATTTCTGCCTCTCAGAATTTGGCTCTCTGCAGCATTAAATGGGTGGAGGAGGTGAGACTGGGATATGGAGTTGGTCAGCTTGTGCTTTCTTGCTGTTGGAATTGTGGTAGTCAGTGGAGGAAGGAATACTAAGTGAGCCTAAGTTAGGAATTCATTCATAGAGTTTTTACCTTGTTTGGGATCTTGTTGTTCTAGACTATGGAGACAGCTGAAATTGCTTTCTCTCTGGCACATATTTCTGTTTTGGAGGGATTTGAGAGGTTATGAGGTTTGGAGAAATTATCTAGTCCTCCATCTTGTTGACCATATGATTTAGCACTATAGGAAATATCTTGTAGACTCCTGCAAAAGGACTACCAGAGTTGTGAATTTTCACTTTATCAAATGTACTCTCTAAGTCTCAGTCCACTTTCCCCTGGACTTTTTATGCACTGATGAGTGACTGTCAGACACTTTTAGGAAAACGTTTTGTGCCAACCAAACAACCATACAGTAAATGCACATTTTAAAAATCTAATTGTCTGGTTGACTAATAATCAAGGGGAAGCAGAGAGTGGTAGGGTTCTTGTTGGTGAATCTGCCTGAGTCAAATCTTTCTCCATTCCAATCCATCCGCCATTCAGTCACTAAAGCGATTTTTCTAAAGCAGAGATCCAAACATATTGCCCTACTCCAGCCATGCAATGAACTCCAGTAGCTCCCTATTGCCTCCAGGATCAATTATAAAACTCTATTTGGCATTGAAAAGCCTTCATAATATAGTCCTACGCTTTGCCTTTCCAATCTTCTCATATCTTATTCCTGACACACACTCTGATCCAGTGACACCAGCCTCCTTGCTGTTCCACAAAGAAGAAACTCCATTTCTCGTTCCAGGCACTTTTTTTAGGCTGTTCCACATTCCTGGAATGCTCTCCCTCCCTATCTCTGCCTACCTGCTTCCCTGGCTCACTTCAAGTTCCAAATACAATTCCATCTTCTACAGGAAACCTTTCCTAGTCCCTCTTAATTCTAGTGCTTTCCATCTGTTACTTATGTTCTATTTATCCTGCATAGAGCTTGTTTGTACATATGTGTTTGTTTATTGCCTCCCCCATTACATTGTGAGCTCCTTGAGGGCAGGGACTGTCGTTTTCCTCTCTTTGTACCCATAGTGCTTATCGGCGTCTGACTTGTAGGTGGGACTGATTGAATCTTGAGAGCTATAGAATTAGGTAATTGCTTCCTAATTCCTCAGGTCTATCCATAAAACCTTGAGGAGAAGTAAATCAGTTGAGTTTTGAAGACCTGATTTGCCAATGCAAATGGGAGTGGCAGCGTAGTTCCAGAGCCTGTGCTCCATTTCCATAAATTTATTTATACCTAGGTTATATTTATAATGTAATCTATATGAAGCATATATATTATACTGTCAAATGTTATAAACGTGTTATAAACACACATGTTATAATATATGTAAAACACATTGCATATAGATCATATTATAAATATAACCCAAGTATATTTTATATTATGTATTTATAATATACTATATGTCTTATAGTATAGTATTTCTTATATATAGTATAATATAGTATATACTAGGTGGTGCAGTAGATAGAGCACTGGGCCTGGAGTCATGAAGATGTGACCCTGAGCAAGTCACTTAACCCCTATTTCCCTCAGTCCCCATCTGTAAAATGGGGACATACTGGAGAAGAAAATGAAAAACTGTCAGACATGACTGAATGACTGAACAACAATAACATATTTCATAGTATATATAAAATACCATGTATTAAAGTCTAATACTTGTGCTGGTACAGTGATATTTAATTGTACCTTCTTTTATTAAGAGAATGAAGAAAGTCCCACATTGGATGGCTGTTTCTAGGATTTCAGCAATCTCTTCCTGGAGAGACCATTACTCATGAGGTCTGCTACTTAATGAGGCAACATCGCCCTCTAGTGGTGGGAATCTCCAAATTTCAGCAAGATCTCTGTAGGGGTATCTGTAGTGAGTGTCCTGAAAATACGAACATATAGGATTTTAAAGATAGAAGGAGGCATAGAGATCATAGATTTAAATTTGCAGGTACCTCATCCAGCACAGGAGAACTTAACCCTTTTTGTGTCATGGACCCCTTTGGCATTCTGGCAAAACCTATGAATGATATCGCAGAACGACATTTTTTAATACATACAATAAAATACATAGGACTATGAAGGGAACTAATTATACTAAAATGCAGTTATCAATTTTTTTAAAAGTTCAGGACTTATGAATTTGTGATGAACAAGAGAGAGGACTAGACATTTTCTCTCATCTTATCCTCTCAAACATCTCCAAAAGAGAAATTATTTCCCAAAGATAAAACAACTCCATGGCGTAGGACACCCGGTATCGAAAATAATGTTTAAAAAAAACCATGAACTGATGTTTACCCTGTGTTTACTCAGCATCCCTTTCCCCACTGCGCACCATGCTACCAGGGACAAGGCTATACTAGCCAACTGAAAGACCCAACACATATGTACTTGAAACAAAATCTGGCCCCAAACCTGGGCACATCTTATTTATTTTCTTCCAGTGCTTTAATGGTAGAGCCCAAAAACCAATATTTTTTAAGTTTTGATACCATGAAGAATATAGAGAAAAGAAATGGACTAGATAAATATAAGGGTCAAGAACCAGAGAATGAAGGCCTAGATAAGACAGAAAGAGAAGATGGATGAAGAAGAGAATGAGAAAAAGAGAATGAGAAGAAACACACAAAAAAATACATTTAAATAAATGATGAACAGGACTAGCTGAAGGAGAAGAGAGAAAGGGAGAATCTATGCAACAGATGAAAAAAGGGGGGGCAGAATTAAATAAACAGAAAAAAAGCAGAAAAGAAGGAAATATCAAGCAAAACCTCAAAGAGAAAAAGGTAAAAAAAAATGGGAGGAGGGCATAGGAGGTGAGAAGAAGAGAGCTAGTGGGAATAGCTTTTTTAAAAAGAATAAGCTAAAGTAACTGAAGGAACATAATACTGTGTTTATACCAGAAGGGGAAAATTATAACTTTAAAAATATTAAAGACAAATTGAAGAAAATAAAAATCCACCTCTCATATTTTTTTTGCCTTTTTTTTTGGAGGGGGGAAAGCAGGACAATTAGGGTTAAGTGACTTGCCCAAGGTCGCACAGCTAATAAGTGTTAAGTGTCTAAGGCCGGATTTGAACTCAGGTCATCCTGACTCCAGGGCTGGTGCTCTATTCACTGCACCACCTAGCTGCCCCTCTCATAATTTTAAATGTGAATGGATTAAACAATCCAATAAAAGGAAAATGAGGGACAGATTGGATAAGGAAACAAAATCCTACAATCTGCTGCTTACAAGAAGCACATTTCAAAAGCAAAGATAAACACAAACATGCATCAAATGAATCTGAAAAATTCAGGAGTTGCAATCATGCCATCTGATAAAATAAAGACAAGCATTCAAAAAATAAGAGAATAAGCAAGTGAACTTTGTCATGCTGAAAGGAACAATACACAACCAGCCAATTTGGTATTAGTAATAAATTTATGCACTCCAGATGCCTTAGCATCCAAAATCATAAAGGAAATAATAACTGAGTATATCACCAATGTGATATCCACAACAGCCACTATGAATATGCATGCATATTTCCAGGGTAAATTTGCAAAATATAAATAACTCTCGTCCTCAAAGGCAAAACCAAAATATTTATTCAGATACCAGAAACCCAATTCCCCCATGGTAACAAAGAAGTTTATATACATCATCAATGCAGGGAACACTGTCATCCCCAAGCCTTCCCTCCATTAGGCTTCCCCACAAACGAGCTCCCCTAGGCAAAATCCCTCCCTCTCTCACTCACACTAGCTGCTCTGCCTCACTCTCTCTTCCTGGTCCTCCCATTTGGCGAGCTCCTCCCACCATGGGCTCCGTGTGACTCAGGCTCCATCACAGCAATCAACTGGGCCAATGTTCAGAGCAGGTCGCATACGCCTATGAATGGGTGAGAAAGATCTTCCCATTCCATTAACATTATACCAAACTAGAGTAAGATATAACAAAAACAAATATTCAGAAAATAAAAGGAAATACAAGGAAACTACACTATTCTGAATGAAGAATGAACATCAAACTAATATCAGTAATAAACTCATGTTCTTCAAATGACTTAGCACTCAAATTAATAAAGGAAACACTAACTGACTTACAAGAAGACAGTAACTACTGTAACACAATAGTGAAAGGAGACTTCAGTATCAGTCTCTCAGTTCTGATAAATCTAACAAAAAGATAACTACTGGGAAAATACGGAATTGAAAAAATTGTTGGAGGAACTAGAGTTAACTCATGGCATCTTCTAAATGGGACTGCAAAAGAATACATGCTTTTCTCAACACCACATGAAACTATTACAGGGGTGGCTAGGTGACACAGTGAATAGAGCACCAGCCCTGGAGTCAGGAGGATCTGAGTTGAAATCCAGTCTCAGACACTTAACACTTACTAGTTGTGTGACCTTGGGCAAGTCACTTAACCCCAATTGCCCTGCCTTCCCCCCTCCAAAAAAGAAACTATTACAAAAAATGAAGAGATACCGCAAACAAATGTAAAAAGGAAGAAATGGTAAATACATCTTTTACAGACCATAACTGAATAAAATTATTAATTGGTTCAGAGATCACAAACAAAAAACACAGACCCAACTGGAGAATTAACAATGAAAGATTAAATATTGAGTGGGCCTCAGAACTGATAATAAAAACAATTAATAATTATGTGAAAGAAAATGATAATGATGAAACAACATACCAAAATTCCTGAAATTCAGATAAATCAATCCTTAGGGAGAAATCATATTCCTAAAAACATAGGCTAACAAAATAAGAAAGAAAGGACTAGAGAACTGAATATGCATTTAAGAAATCAGAAAGCCATATAGTTCCTGGGATTATCTTGGCAGATATCTGACAAGGTCTTAAAAGAAGGACTGCAAAGTATTCATAATCACATGAAAGAATGCTCCTAATTACTAATAATATAAGGGATGCAAATGAAAATAACCTTAACATTTCACTTCACAGTCTGCAAGTCGGCAAAGATGACAAAAATGCCAATAGTCAATGCTGGGGATGTTAGGGGATGATAGGTACACTAATATATTGTTAGTGGAGCTTTGACATGGAGAGGCTGTTCTGGAAAGCAATTTGAAATTATATAAATAAAGCTGACTAAAGTTTCTATACTCTTAGAGCCAAAAACTCCATTACTGAACTTTTACCACAAGAAACTACTGATAAAAAAGAAAGCCCCAACATATGCCAAAACATTTATAGGAGCATTTTTTGTAATAGAAAAGAATCAAAAACAAAGTAGATGCTCACTGAAAGCTAAACAAATTGTGGAACATAAATGTAATGGAATATTGCTGTACTGTAGCAAATGATATATATGATAAATACAGAGAAGCATAAATAGAACCCTTGTGATAACATACAGCAGCCGCAAGAGGTGGCAGGCAGTGCTTCCATTAGAAAGTCACAAATACAATGTGGGCAAATTGAAATAGTATCTTGATGTATGCTCCCATAAAAAGGAAACTCTATAAGCAGAGAAAGATTAATAGCATAAATATTCCTTCATCTAGTAGTGATAAGCCCTTGTGGCATAAGAGCCACCATTGCTAGGGAATACTTTCCTTACTTTCTCATTTTGGTGACTAAATGGAAGATAAGACTAGAATGGGGAGAAACTTCTGGAAGGAAGAAAACAGTAGGTAATTACTGTAGTCCAGGTATGAAGAAATGAAGATCTGCACTGTAAGAGGGGGAGGAATATTTGGTAGATGCAGCCTCCCCCGCTTCCTCATCAAGTCTCTGAGCAGTAGATGATAACTCACATGGTCACCCACATTTACCATGGAATCCATATGGCTGGGATTTTTTATTGGGTCTTGGCCAGCTGCGTCAGAGAAACTGGAGCCAATCAGGTTCCATGGGGGTATGGGGTGGGGAGGAAGTTTTACCAAGGAAGCCAGTAGGGACACTGGGACAATGGAAGTTTTGTGTGAGGAAGAAGCTGTGTCAGTGTAAGGGGAGCTGTGTTATGAAACTCTTATTTATCACATGCCACCTAATGACATTCTATAGGGCCTTCCTCCATTTCAATAAAGTAGAGTCTTTTTGTCATGCATGGTACTAAAGAAAAGGAAAAAGGGCAAAAGGGGGGGAAAAATCAAAACAAAAATGTGGAGGAATGCAGAATACCAGAATTCCTAAGCCTTTCCTTCTCCTTCAAAAAGACTAAGTCTCAAAGTCTCACATTCTGGTCCATGTGATGGATAATACCACATCTTTAGAACACAGATGATAATATCTCAGTGCAATAACAGATTTCTCTTGGTGTGAGTTGGTGATGATGAGCTGGAGCAGCTCCAGGAACATCAGAGCCTCCACATGAACACTTCTGATAGTCAACATTTCTTCATCTTGAATCATGTGGTAAAGTAGCTAAGAAGTCATAAGCCTTAAAAAAATTGGAAATTAAGGGGATGCCCATCAATTGGGGAATGGCTAAACAAGTGGTGGTATATGAATGTAACGGAATACTGTTGTGCTATAAGAAATGAGGAGCAGACAGACTTCATATTTACCTGGAAAGACTTATATAAACTGATGTTGAGTGAGAAGAACAGAACCAGGAGAAATTCGTGCACAATTACAGACACAACATATGTGTGACAACCAACTTTGATAGACTGGACTGTTCTCAGCAATGCAGGGTTATAAGACAACTCCAAAAGACTCGTGATGGAGAGAGATGTCTACATTCAGAGAAAGATCTAGAAAGAACAGTTTAAATGCAGACTGAAGCAAACTACTTGCTCTCTTTCTTTTTCTTGTTTGGTTTTGCTTCCTCTTTCCCATTGTTCATTCCATCGGTTACAACCCTTCTTTACAACCTGAAGAAAAAAAAAAGAAGTCATAAGCCTTTTGGGATATAAGTTGATACTGAGGCTCTCCCTGAACCACTATCTAATCAGATCTCCTTGCTGAGACCTTCATCAGGGAAATGAAAAATCTTTGCTCCCTAAGAAGCCTAAGGGCTGCTCCCTTCTTCCCCAGTGCCTAAATAAGTACTCTCCATCAACCTCATCCAGTGACTCAGAATTACCACCAAATCAACTAAGGTACCTCATGTCTTCCAGGTAAATACATATTCACCATAATTATACAGTAACAATTTCACTACTCCCCCCACCCCTGATACTATTAGAAAGCAAGACACTTCCCAAAAATACCACCCCTTACTACCCCAAGCCTTTTGTGGGAAGTGTTCCTTGAACTATCTCAAAGGAAAGGAAATCTACCAATTGAGGGGAACTTAAAGTACTTCTCTAGAGCATACAGAGCCCTCTGAGGGCAAGAACCTTGAGAATGAGGAAGAGCTAGAGAAGATCATTAAGAACTATGTCCCAAAACATTCTTATCAGTTAAGTCTTTCTGGAGACTGTATCCAAGAAACTACTGGAACAGGGAGTCTTTTCTCTTTCCACAGTATCATCTACTTGTCATGAACATGGCTTCTTAGAGGTTGAGCACCTGACCTGGGCAGTCTGATACATAATGATGGAATTGTTTTTCAGTGCAACCTCTCAACCTCTGATAAGAAAGTTCCATTTTGTCATTTAGGGACAGATTGAGGACCACTTGGATCAGGAATAGCTGACTTGTCCTTAGTGAGAGGAATCATGATTCTGTATCCAGCACAACCTTATCACCACCCAAAAGTCTAAATTGACACTGGACCCACTTGCCATTCTCTGTCACTTTTGTAACAACTCTAACCTGTTTTTTTAGCAAATGTCTCTGATGGGTGCTGACATGCCCTACAAACAAACCTCAAAGGAAAGTAATAGTGATAGGGAGAGAACCTGGAAGAGGCAATGAGGAACAAGGAGTATTCCAATTCCTCCACCTGAAATAGTGAGTTGAAGGTAATAAGTGAAAGAATATCCAGTATTAGAAAGAATGCCCAAGGAGGCTGTGCCCTTGGGGAAGAGGTGGAGTAGGGGGGGATAAAGGGTTGAATGGCGGGAAAACCATGACCTAGAGAGGTCCAGAATCACTGGGGTGTGCAGGATATGAGTAGATGGGAGTTTGTTAATCATTAAAAACAAACTCCTTCTTTTCACTAGAGGCTGAAGAGGAGATTCCTCCCATGAAGAATGGAAGGAGCACAGCCTGATGGAAGGCTCTCGGTTGAATGGCCCTGACATACCTCTTTACACTCCTACTAGTGGCTGGAGATCAGGCAGAAGTTGGGAGTCCCCAGATGGAAAGCCATCTCTCCTTTCCTATAGAAAATATGAACAGCACAAGTGGAAAAGTACATGGCTGGGAAAGGGTCAGAAAGGCACCCTTTCCACAAATTCTCTTCTTTTCTTCCCTCTGGAAGCTGGAAATCAGGCAGGAGATAACACGCAGCACAAGTTGGAAAGCATGCAGACAGAAGCCATCTCCCCCTGCCCCTCTTCCTTTTAGACATGCCTGCTTGAACTCTTAAGAGGTTGAAAATCAGGCCGAACATAGAGAAAATCAGGCAGGACATAGGAGCTATTGGAAAGTTGCCTCTCCTTTTCCTGCAGGAGACATGCACAGCAAGTGATGGAAGGCTTGCCTCCTCTCCTCTTCCTATATGTAAATGATACCTAGTCCTCAGAGATCATTCACTAGCCAATAACCACAATCAGGCAGCTACAGCAGGCACTCCTCTCCCCATTTCATTCCATTGTTGTTTTGTATGAATGGTGGGTTATTTACTACATCAGGCTATCCCCTCACATAAAGTGATAAAATATCCAATCAATCAATTTCAACCATAGGCTTTAGACTACAAACAGGAAGAGTTATTGGAAGTAGAGTGACTTTGCACACAGATTGTTTGGATAAAAGCAGAGGAAATTTGTTCATGCCATAGGCATCATGTATAAATGACCAAGCTAACATAAGGGTCATTATGAGGGTTTGCCCAAGTAGATTACGTCTGTCTATAAATGTCTATCTAAAGGAGGCTTGAAGGGAGGGAAGGACAAACATCTCCATCGTCTCCTCTAGTCTTCTCCAAGGGAGACTTTGGTTCCTGCCAGGAGGGCAAGTAGAATTGGGGTCAAAGGTTGGCCCCCAACTATCAGAGAGAGGGGGTATCAGACTAGAATTATATCTGGTCCCTTAACTATTGCCAGATTTGGAAATATAATATTTAGGTTCAAGCTAAACTCCTGATCACTATTCCTCAATGGAAAAGGAGGGTCCCAAGTTTTATATTCAAGGCTTGACTCCCATACCACCAAATGCCAGCTCCACAATGAATACATGCAGAAAATAGCAAAGAAATGCATTTATTCAGACAGAAAATAGAAATCAGAAAAAGTATATATATGAGAATATATGCCAGATATTACATAGAGTAAATAAGCTTTCCCATTGGAAGTGGGATAACTTCATTTATCCAAGAGAATATCAACTCTCACCCAAGGGGAAATTCTACTTAAGTATCTAGTACAGTGTAATGCCATGCACCAGCAGATTCCCAAAAGAATTCTACTGTGAACAGCTTTTAAGGTTCAGATTACATAGTATAGTGAACACTCTCTTTATTCCATTACAAATCAAGGCCAACATTCGCAATATATCACAATATAATATTCACAACATTACATTTTATCACAGAAAATCACAATACAGCGTTCACAACAGCTTAACATTAGAATGGCCACACAGTTTTCACTACAGTGGCCACAATATTTAGAACAAAGCATTCAATCAATTCACAATACAGTAATCAATACTCAAACATTCAGTCAATTCACAATACAATAATCAGTCTTCCACTTATGGGGCAATCATACATCAACTCAATCAGTCATTAAATACAATCATTAGAAAAGCACACAAACCCTCTACCACTCGATGTCCAGCAAACTTCAATTTCATTCAAGGGGAGGCCTTGAAATGACATGATTTGACAAGTCTTAACAAAGTGACCACAGAGTCCGAATTAAAAGTTTTAAGGAGCTTTAATTTACCAGCTGAGGCTACTCCATGCCAATTAAAGGGGGAGCAGCCCCAAGTTCAGAGATGTAGAATCTTTTATACATTTCATTAGGTTTGTGTATCTAACTAACATCATTTGTTGCTAAGCAATTTGTCATATAGATGCAAACAAGTGGTTACAAAGGAAAACGAAGGGGGTAAGCTA
>CM053580.1:151708477-151725318 GCA_028627135.1 Pseudochirops cupreus
ATCTCTAGCTTTTAGGCAATCTTCATGTTTCTTGGAAGCTTTTGGTGTGGGAGTTCTGACTGTGTTGTCTTCTTCCCATTCCCTGCTTTGATCCTTCTTTTCCCCAAAGAAGGAATCTAGAGTTTGGTTGCTGTTCTTACTTTGCTTCCTATGCTTGTTCATGGTTGGCCAGTCACTGATTTTTTAGCTCTGAGGAACTCTGCTTCCAGAGGGGAAAGCTTTGTCCTAAATCGCTGGGGTTTTCCCAGCTGCTGGCGCTTTTAGGAGGCTGCTGCAGCCCTCACCAGCTCTGGCTCACTGAAAATGCACCCCAGGACCACCACCCAAGACCTCAATCCGGATCCAGGCTGCTCAACACAAAAGCACTTGGCCTCTGAACGATTGCTTGGCCCCCCTGGAGTCTGCAGGCTGGGAGCTCTGAAGCAGCAAGGTAGAGGTGGCTGCAGGGCCGCCACTTCTGCCACTTCCTTGCCCTGGAGGAAGTTTGGCCAGACCCGCTTTTCTCTCCCAATTTTAGCCGAGTTCCACTGACCTTTCACTTAGTCCTTTTTTTCTTACAGCTTAATAATTCTGGAAACTGCCACAGCTGCCGCAGATCCGCTCTCCCAAGGCTCCAGTTGCGTCTCGTCTAGTCTCGTATCGTCTTGTCTCATCTCATCTCGGCTTGGCTCGGCTCCTCTTGTCTCGTCTCATCTTGTCAGGCTGCCCCGAGGGCCAAGCTGCAGTTTCAGGGTGGGCTGGTTTTGGCTCCCTGAGCTGAGATGGTCCCCTTGAACTGAGCTGCCTTCAGTGGGAAGTATATTTGTGTGCATTTTAGATCTCTAAAATTTGTTTAGAGTCGTATTTTATGGGTATTTGGAGGTGGCTGTGTGGGAGCTGCCAAAACTTGCTGCTCCTATGCTGCCATCTTGGCTCCAACCCCCGGGTCTATAAATTTTCAATGCTTCCAAGGTGGTCTTATCCACCCAAGGGGGATGCTGTTATTACTGCTCTCCTGGTGTGTGATGTGGTCTTCCCTTGGGAAGAATTCCTGCTCCCCTGTACCTGCAAATGATAGCACTCCTCTCTGCCCTTGAACTATAACCAGGTCCTTTGCTCCCCTGCAGTTGAAGGTACATATGGGCAATAAAACTGTCAAACAGCAGCCAGTCCTGTTCCCAGGGTCAGCTCAGTGTCCTTTGTAATCTCTTTCTGACCAGTTGTTCCATCCCCTCACTGTCTCTGGGCTGAGAACTCCCAAATAGTGCTGCTGCTGCTGTCACAGCCACCTCCCAGCCCAGGTGTTGCTGACCTGTGGGCTCTTGGCCATCCCCGCTGTCACAGACCTCTCCTTCCAACCTCTGAAGTTATCATGGGCTGGAAAAATGTATCACCACAACGTTTTTTGCTAGCTGCGTCACTCCAGAATTTGATTTAATGTGTTATTTCAAGGTCATTTGGAGGAGAACGTTGAGAGAAGTACAACGGGTGTTGCCTCTACTCCACCATCTTGGCTTTCCCATGCCCCTTCCTTCCTTTCTACTGGTAGATCAACTTCCTTTTAGTCATTCCTTTATTTATACTGTTTGAGTCACTGTATTTTTTTGGTATATTCTTTTTTATTCCACTCTGTTGATGCAAATCTTCCCTCTTTATGAATTCCTCATATTTGTAATCTTACTTGTAATAGGGATTGGCACATACATAGTGTGCATCCTTACTGGTAGAGAATGGAAAGCTTACTTCCCAGAGAGTCTGGATGGTGTGTAGCTCCTTGGTGAGTGTGTGCATCATGTGCAGATATTGTATCACTGGTTCTGGTCTGCAACAACCAAAGGTTAGAAGCCTTTTTCATTGGCTATATAGTCAGAAATGGAGAGGTCTGCTGCCATGCTCTTGGTTTGACTATTTTGCTGACAGCATCTGTCAGAGACAGTGCTGTAAAGGGAGAAGACCGCAGCCCTTCTTCTCATATAGTCTCCCCTCCCTCACCCTCTGGTACTTTCCCTCCCCTCCCCGCTTCTCTCCCTTTCCATCTTCCCTCCTCTACCTCTCCTCTCTCCTCCTTTCCCCTCCTCTCCTCTCCTCTTTTCTCCTCTCCTGCCCCCTCTCTTCTCCTCTCTTCTTCTCTCCTTATCTGAAGGTGTACCGGTAATTTTTTTTTGTTTTTGGAGAGGAGAAGGCAGGGCAATTGGGGTTAAGTGTCTTGCCCAAGGTCACACGGCTAGTAAAGTGTTATCTGAGGCCGAATTTGAACTCGGGTCCTCCTGACTCCAGGGCCGGTGCTCTATTTACTGTGCCACCTAGCCGCCCCTGTACTGGTAAATTGTGATGGCTGAAACATGCCTAGTTCACTTGGGATTTACTAGCTACAGTTCTTTCTCAAAGACCAGCCCTTAAACCTAATTCACTCTGGATCTCATTGATTGGACATCAGTCCTGTCCTGCCCAAGCACCACTTAATGCTTATTTTTTGGGCCCTCCTGGCTCAGAGTGAACGGACCAGCATTTTGTGAAAGGAACAGTAAGGAGGCCAGAGTCACTGGATGATGGAGTTTGTGGAGAAAAGTAAGGTAAAAAAAGACTGGAAAGAGAGGAAGGGGCCAGATTAGGAAGGACTTTAAAAGCCAAACAGATGGGTTTCTGTTTTTTCATTGATACTGGAAGCCACAGATGGTGGGATGTAACATGGTTGGATTTTTACTTTAGGAAGATGAATTTCTTAGTTAAGTGGAACATGGACTGAAGTGGGGAGAAACTTGAGATAGGAAGAGCAGCCAGAAGGCTATTATAATAGTGCAAACCTGAGGGCATGATACCCTGCCTCAGGAGGGCAACAGCATCAGAAGAGATAAGTTAAATATATGGAAGGTGTGAAGGTAAGCAAAAGGACCTGCTCCCCTGTACCTGCAAGCGATAGCACTCCTCTCTGTCCTTGAGCTGTGACCAGGGCCTCTGCTCCCCTGCAGCTCAAAGTCTAGAGGTCCTTCCTGGAACTGTGATCAGGGCTCCTGTTCTTTTATGATCAATCACAAACACTCCTTTTTATCCTGGATATAGGATGATAGCTACTGGAAATGGATGGATAAAATGGGGGGTTTTGAGGACGGAAGGGAAATGGGAGTTTTTGTGGGTAGTAGAAAAGGAACTAGTAGATTCCATTTGTCTATTCCCAAAGCTTTTCGGGGTACTAGGGTTAATCCTGTTGTGGGGAAAACGTTTTCCCACCTTACCACTATAGATGTCAAGCCTCCATCATGTGCTTCCATTTACACAAACAAATGTAGTCACTAACAGTGATGACACATTAGATCTTAATATTACCGTTTACTTAACAATAAGGTGAAAGCAATAATAGTATCACAGGCATTCATATAAAACAAATGAAGGAATGATCAATGTATCATCATTTATACATAAACCTGGTACACGCTGTCTTTCCTGCCCTGGGGAAAGCTGTGTTTACCTGAACTTGAAGGGTTTCTTGACATTAATTTTTAAAATGTATTTTATTTTTTAAATCACCAGAATTTTTTCCGGCATTCTTCATTCAGTATCTGCAGGGGAGAGCAGGTATACAGTAGCTGAAATGTGGCAATGAGCAAAAGCCACATGCCTGAATTAACTCGTAATTCTGGACTGTAGGCCTTAATATTAGGGATCCATTCAGGAACATCTGCCTCCCATGAAGCCACTTCTCTGCTAACTCTTTTCTCTTTAGTCTTTATCACTTTCATATTGGACAAATACTTGTGTCTTTTACTGTAGAACTGATGGACTAGTTACAGGCTGTTGTAACTCACCATCACCCTTAAAAAGGCACAATTTATTTTAAACCAGAGACCTGCCAACCCCATCAGGCTTTCTCTCTTTGGGTAAAGCAGAGAAATCCAGGCAGCTTTTTCCACAGTGGAATTCTACAACATCTATTAGGTATCAGTATCTCTTCTTAGATAGGAAATCCTATACAAGGCCCCTCTTCCCCCCTAACCTCCTTTTCTCCTTTGCCTCTCAAACCAAAGGAAAATAATAGGTATTTCTACAAGGCTTCACTATTCTCAACAGTAGATGGTGCTGAAGAGAAATAATTGAAACTAAAGCTCTCTTCCAAAGAGCTTACCTAGCAAATTAGCAGTCTATCAACTGAAGTCCTCTGTGATCTGATATTCCTGCTCCCAGTTTCTTCACACATGTGGTATTTCCAGTCCCTTTTTGATTCTCTTGTTCCACTAGTTAGGCTCTTCACTACTTTTGCTTTTTGGTTTTTTTTTGGAGGAGGGAAGGCAAGGCAATTGGGGTTAAGTGACTTACCCAAGGTCACACAGCTGGTACGTGTCTAGTGTCTGAGGTCAAATTTGAACTCAGGTCCTCCTGACTACACGGCTGGTCCTCTATTCCTGTGTCACCTAGCTGCCCCCTCTTCACTACTTTAAATGACTCAAAGCAGTATTTCCTCATACTCAGTGATTCACATTTACCTTATGAGGTAAAAACTTATAAAATATCCCATTTGAAATTAACACTTCTTTTTTAATCATTCCGTAGTTTCCAATAGTTATTTAATATATCATTTTATTCCTTATAAAATTATATGCATATGACCTGAGGGACTACAGTCCTCTGCAGCATGAGCCCACAGTCCTGAAAGAAGTATTCTTCTTTTATCTTCGAAAACTGTTTTTTTCAAGTTTATATTTTATACAATTTAAATCAAGTTCTCTTCTTGCTCATTTTTATCATCATTCTGTTCACTCACAAAAGAGGCCTCATATGACATCCTTCACAAGGTAATTAGCCCCTGTAACAACCAACCACACTGCTCAGGGCTTATCTGGAAATTGGACTTTTATATACATAGATTTCTATTTATTACTTTCTTTGATAAAGAGATTTATATCTGTTGGGAAAAGGCTAATCTTAAGAAGTGTAAGCTAAATACTACCCTTTAATTATGCAGTGGCCTTTGTAATATTCTTTGGAGTGATTTTATAATTTTATAACATTGTTTTAATTTCAGTCTTGTGTTAAGTTGTAAAAGCCACATTTCTTCTCCCCCAGCTGTAAAGCATTAACTCTGTCTCCCCCCTGCCCCAGCCACAAAACATTAACTCTGTGCCTTCCCTGCTCCCAGCCTAGAGGTATTTCCTCTGAAACCATTTACTCGATAGCTATGATAACAAGAATCTTTTCAAGGCACTACCTCCTTTTGTTCTAGTAAATAAGACTCATCCATTTGCAGACTGGATGAGGTACTTCTCATTTAAATTTTGACCTCAAATCTGATTGCTGGTTGACTTTATGATGTTTCAAGGCAAAAACCACACCTCCACCTCAAAGCACCCTGCAGTTTCTCCCAGTGAATTATGGGCACAGCACATGTGCAGTTGATGTGAAGGTGTGTGTTCCTTTAAGTATTAGCCACTCCCTGGCTCCTCCCTAACTCCACTTCTGTACCCCTAATTAGCCTAATGAACTTATGACTGACAGTTTTAGGTCTTTAAAACCTGCCTCTCTACCCCCTGCTCTTTGCAGGTAGGCTTTTTCTAGCAGGCCTTTTCCTATCACACCTCCTGCCCGATGAAGAGTGGAACACTTTGCTGGCTTTCTTTGACTCCCCCCCCCCTTGCATGTTGCAAGCTTTTTCTAGCAGGTCTCCTTTCCCCACCCCTTTTGATCTTGTGTAACAATAAACTTTTATAAATCTGCCAAGGACAGCTGAGTCCAGTAATTCTTTTTCAGACACCGAACCTAGAAAGGATTTCTCATTAAGAAATCTCCCCTACTTAAACCTCTTCGTTTAAGAGTGATCAATAAAGTAAAATTATAATTTTGTTATCATCTAGGCCTATATAAACAATGACTTTTCAAATTTATTTATTTATATAAAGACATATTCAGAGTTTCCATTAAAAAATTGATTCCATTTTTATAATCTGTTTAAATTATTTGGTGTGAACCAAGAAGGTATGATCAAGATTAAGTTCCTGCCTGTGTCAAAAATCAACATGTATTAAATGTTTTTCTCCCTATTTCTCTTCCATAAAAAAATTATAAAATAAATTAGAAAACTATAAATAGTTTCAATATATAGTCTTGGAAGAAGTTTTAAAACAAGCTTAACGTTTTATGTGAATAAATATTTAGGTAAAGTATCTCCTCACATATTTTTACCTTATTTCTAGGAAAAATTCACTTTAATAAATATGCAGCCTGAGTTGGGGGACACATACACACACACACACACATACACACACACACACACACACACACACACACAGAAGAATGTACAATAGGAAATAAAGTTCTAAAAGCAGAACAGATCTCTTTGAATTGCAATCATTAAAATGAGCACTTGCCTGAGGGAGGAGGGACTGTGTGAGACCAATGGTTTGAGCAAAAAGGGTTCAAAGCTTTTTGCTTTTGGTTTTAGAGGACGGTGACCTGAGAGAAACTACTGGGAAAGATCCAAATGGGTGGATTGCACACATTTTGAGTGGGGATTAATAATAGGATGTCCCAGGAGCTGTGGGAAAATCAGCTATCTCCACCTAGCTTCCTCAGCTATAAAGTCGGGATACTAATAGCATCCACCTCCCAGGGCTTCTGGGATGATCAAACAAGATAATATTTATAAAGTGCTAAGCACAGTGCCCCTGAACGTGATGGAGACTAGGGAAATGCCAGCTATTATCATTATAATCATTGTTTGAGTAAATCCCAGACTGAAACGTGACTGAGCTGTTCTTATTTGAGAGTCTGGGGAAACCAGTGATATATTTCTGTTCTATCTTCTTGTGCTTTATTGTTCCCTGGAAATGTCAAACATTTTACGTACAAAAGTACTTTCCCTTATACAAAATCCATAATTATTTAAATTAGAATTTGTTTTCCTTTATAATGACAAACCTTGGCAATGCTATTGTCAATTATAAATGTTTCTTCCCCTTCTAATAATCTAGTAAGATATTTAACCTTTCATTTTCTGAAAGTATAATAAAAATTCAAAGCCAAACAAAATTCCCAAAGTTTTTTTTTTCCAAAGAATATTGTTTGTGCAATACTGATAGTATGAGTATTTCAATAGACTGGTCAATGAGACAATGAGATTCCAATAGGCTGGTCAATGAAATACAGAAACTAACAGGGGCCTTTCCTCCCTGGGCAAATGGACTGGACAATGGAATAAGAACTCTATTCCTGATTACCTCATCTTCTGGCCCACAGAACATGTTTCCTCTTTAAGAATCCCTAGCTTCTTCTCTCTAAGGGGCATCTCTCTGAAGGAGCCACCTCCCTTAAGGGGTTGCCTTCTTTGAGGGCTGTGAAGGAGGAGCCTGCTTGGTGTGTTAGCTGGAATAAATGCCCTTACTTGATTTGGAGACAGCCTAAGTGAATTCTTTTGATATGACACCATGACACACACATACACCATGCACCTCAACAGTATGGTGATCGTTTACCTTGTTACTTCCATTTCTTCTCCCTCTTGCTCCAGGATGTGATGGGACCAGTTGTCAAGAGCTTAGAATTTTTTGATGTTAAGCTTCAAAACAACATCTTCAAGACAAGAAATAAATTTATAACCTGAGTACTAGAAAAAAAAAACCCACCTATACAGAGGAATGCATAATTGGAAATGATGTTCTAAAAGCAGAACAGATCCATTTGAATTGCAATCCTTAAAATGAGCACTTACCTCAAGGAAGAGGGACAGTGTGAGACCAAAGGTGTCCTCTTTCACCCTCATCTAGAGGCTTCTTAGTTATTCTTCATTTTCTGCCATCAGATTGTTATCATCTACATATCTGAGATTGTTGATATTTCTCTTGGCAACCTTAATTCTGGCTTCTGATTCATTCAGCTTGGCATTTTGCATGATGTACTCTGCATATGTTAAATAAATAAGATAACAATATATAGCCTTGTCATACTCCTTTTCCAATCTTAAACCAATCATTTGTTCCTCTTATCCATGTAAGTCCTCTATGAGGGTTTGATCTGGTATTTTGGGGGTCTTCCTCAAGTTCTTTTAACATTGTATAGATACTAATAAAACATGGGGGCGGTACTGTCCTCATTTATTTTTTTGGAGGGGGAAGGCAGGGCAATTGGGGTTAAGTGACTTGCCCAAAGTCACATGGCTAGTAAATGTTAAGTGTCTGAGGTCAAATTTGAACTCAGATCCTCCAGACTCCAGTCTATCCAGTCAGATCCTCCAGACTCACTATCCATCTAGTTGTCCCTGCTGTCCTGATTTTTGCAGCATGTTTGGTCCAACTTCTTTTCTTGTCATACATCTATTTTACATTGCTTCTTTGCAATTCTTCCTCAGTAATGTGTGCAGTCTACTCATGCCCACTAATTCATCTCTCTCTTTATTATTACTTTTGTGGTCTACAAGTTTACTTCTTCAGACTTTGTACAGCATCAATAGGAATTTTTTTTTTCTGGAGGGGCCCAGATATGATTTAATTCATGTGAGGAGTTCTCACCAAGGAAACTCCATTTACTAGCGTAGTTTACTTAAGAAACTTGCCTATGGGCACTGAAAGGTTAAATGGAAGGAACCAGGAAGGGAAAGTAATAAGAACCTACTATATGTCAGGCATTGTGCTAAGTGCTATTTACAAATATCTCATTTGATCCTCACAACAATCCTGTGAGATAGGAGCTGTTATTGTCCCCATTTTGAAGTCACAGGAACTGAGGCAAAAAAAAAAGGAAAAAAAAGATTAAGTGACTTGCCCAGGGTCACTTCCTCACTCCAACCCCAGTACTCTATCCCCTGTGCCACCTAGCATCTGGTAATACCTTGCACAGGGCCACATAACTAGAATCTGTGGGGCTTAGAGCTAAATGGGCCTCAAACCTAGGTCTTCCTGATTCTGAGGTTAGACTGTTATCTATTATGCTATGTTGCTTCTCGACCCTGGACAAGTAGTGTTGTTACATGCCTTTGTTTCCCAAAGAAAAACAGGAGGCAATGAAATGCACTATGCAGCTTCTCAGAGACAATCCAGTCCACTTGCCTCCTTTTTTCAGTTCTAGGCTTATCAATGTTCATGATCAGTATCTGTCTAAAATATATGTGTGAGCTTGAACTCCTCTATGGGTCTCAGTTTATTCATCTGTGAGATGGAGACTATAATGTCTGCCCTGCCTCATTAAGGATCTAATTAGTAAGTAGGTATGAGAGTACTTTGAATAAGAAAAATATTTTATAAAGAAATATTGTGTTCATTGAACAATATGTTTTGCTCTACAACATGTTACCTACTGCAAAGGACAGATCATAATAATTTTTTTAAAATAAAAATAATGTGTTTAGTTATTCCAGCATCAGAACTTAATATTATTCTGTCATATTTTTTCCAGCCCCTTTATCTGATGACACCTACAAATCCCATCTCAAAAAGTTTTTAGATATATAAAATAAAGTATGTAGTCTTACAAAGGAAACTGGTTAAATTGAAATACAGTTATCAAAATATTTTTTAAAAAATTCAAGGATCACAGGTTAAGAAAACCTGCCTTAAAGTAATGATTTCCTTGTTTTGGCAGACTTAAGTAACAAGTCTGATTTCACATGAGACAGCAGCAGAACACTTGTCTAATGGGTTGTTTTCTAAAATGAGTTTTAGAATAGTCATCTGTAAACTTTTTCCAGCTGTTCTCATTCCAGCAGATTGCATAATTGCTGTAGAACTGGGATGGGTCCTTAACAATTACTGAACAAGTTGGAATTCTGAGAATGTAAAACAACTGTCATCTTAAAAGGAAAGCTATCTAGAAAAAAAAATTTCTAGCAATAATATTGAAGAATTTTATATCACTTGAAAGAACAGTGCACAGAACAATGTGCAATCATTGGAATATCCAAATCACAGCCCTGGAGCAGCACTCAGTCTTTCCTAATTAAGAGATTGATCACTCAAGGCTAGCATGTCTTACCAAAAGATTTCTTGCCAAGCACAAAAACTGTGTAAACATATCAGGCATTAAAAACAAAACCACTCATATATTTTCTATGTCTTTACGTAAGTATTAGAGTGTTTATGGCAGATTTATGATAATCATACAATTTCAGAACTCAAAGTTCCTTTTTTTCATGTCCTAAGCTTTGATCATGAGGGAGCAGGGGCCCTACCAGGGAAAGAATGGGAGTACAGATCAGCAGAGCAGTAATCACATCTCTTCCTGGTGTGCACCTCTTTAGAAGCATCAAAAGTTTACAATCCCCAAAATCTAGCTATAAAAACATCAGGACATTAAAGACTAAAATTTGGGACAGTCCCCACCCTCAGAAGCAAGCAGAGCCTACTCTAACATAAGTCCAAAGTTAAAAAATGAGCTGGAAAAACAAGCAATGACAGAAAAAGAACATGATCATAAAAAGCTACTATGATGAGTTTGCTCAAGATGCAAACTTAGAAGACAATATCTTGAAAATGGTTATAAGGAGAGCCTCAAAAAAAAATGCAGGCTGAGCACAAGCACAGTCATAATTCCCAGGAGAGCTAAAGAAAGAGAAGTAAAAAGCAAAAGACTGGTTTTAAAAATTAAAAAAAATGATAGAGGAAAAATTAGGAAAAGAAATGAGACTAATGCAAGAAAATTATGAAATGAGAATAGCTTATCAAAAGAGGCAAAAAAGAGTATTTGAAGGAGAATTCCTCAAAAAGTAGAATTGACCAAATGGTAAAAGAGACACAAAACCTCAATGAAAAAAATAATTCCTTAAAAATTAGGATTAGTCAAATGGAAGCTACATGAAACATCAAGAAACAATAAAAAACAAAGTAAGAAGAATGAAAAAAAAGAAGAAAACATGAATATCTCATTAGAAAAACAACTGACCCAGAAAAATAGATCAAGGAGAGATAATTCTAGACATTATATTTCAAGAAATTATCAAGAAAAATTGCCCAGATGTTTTAGAACCAGAGGCAAAAAAGGAAATAAGACAAAAATCTACCAATCACCTTCTGGAAGAAATCCCAAAATGAGAACTTAGAGGAATATTATAGTCAAATTCTAGGACTCCCAGGTCAAAGAAAATATATTGCAAGCAGCTAGAAAGAAACAATGCAGATAATGTGGAGCTACGTTCTGGTTCACACAAGATTTAGCAACTACCACTTCAAAAAAACAAAGTCTTGAAATATGATATTCCAGAAGGAAAAGGAGCTAGGAATACAATGAAAAATGACCTACCCAGTAAAACTGAGTAATTCCTTCAGGGGAAAAAATGGACAATGAATGAATAGAGAACTTCTAAGCAGTCTTGATGAAAAGACCAGAGCTAAATAGAAAATTTGACATTTAAACAAAGACTCAAGAGAAGCATTAAAAAGATAAACATGAAAGAGAAATAATAAAGAACTTAATAAGGTTAAACTGTTTATATTCTCAAATGGGATGATACATGTAACCCCTAAGAACATTACTATCATTAGGGCAGTTAGAAAGAGTATACTTAGACAAAGGGCATGAGTGTGAGTCTCTTATGTTGAGACAATTTGAAAAGAAGTATGGAGAACTGAGAAAGAGGGACACATTGGAAGAGGGAGGAAGGGAAAGAAAGATAGGGAAAATAATCTCACATGAAAGAAGTATGCAAGAAAGAGTTTTTATAATGCAGGGGGCAAAAAGTAGGGGAGCAATGCTTGAACCTTACTTTCATCAGAACTAGTTAAAAGAAATGAGAGAGAGAGAGAGAGAGAGAGAGAGAGAGAGAGAGAGGGAGGGAGAAGAAATATATTTTACCCATCAGGGAAGTAGGAGCTGAAGAGGATAAGTAAAAGGAAAGAGGGTGACAAAATGGAGGGCATATTAGAAAAGCAACTGTCAGAAACAAAGCAGTCTTTGGAGAGGGAACAGGGCAGGATAGATAGAAGAAAATAGGATGGAGGAAAATACAGTTAGCAATCATAACTGTGATGAACTCACAATAAAACAGAAGAAGATAGCAAAATGGATTGGAAACTAAAATCCAACAATTTGCTGTTTATGAAAGATATCTGAAATGTAGATAGATAGATAGATGATAGATAGATAGATAGATAGATATAGATATAGATATATATCTGAAATATATCTGACAGAGAGGTAAAATAAGGAACTGGAACATAATCTGTTATGCTTCAGCTGAAGTAAACAAGGCAAAGATAGCAATTATAATCTTAAATGAAGCAAAAGCAAAAGTAAATAGACGTGATTTTAAAATCAGAGAAGCTACATTTTGCTAAAAGATATCATAGACAATGAATTAATGTCAACACTAAACATATATGCACCAAATGGTAGCTCATTCAAATTCTTGAAAAAAAAATTAAATGAATTAAAGGATGAATTAGTTAATATAGTACTCTGGAGAATATTGAATGGGAATAGAAAGGAGCATATCTTTTCCTTAGCTGTACATGGCATCTTCACAAAAATCGACCATGTGTTAGGGCATAACAACCTCTTAAACAAATGCAGAAAAGCAGAAACATTAAATACACCTCTTTCAGACCATGTTGAAATAAAGTTGTATTTAATAAAAGTCCTTGGAAACAAAGACCAACATTTAATTGGAAACAAATGTAATCCTAAATAATGAGTACATCAAAGAACTAATCATAGAAACAATAAATACTTTCATTAAAGATAATGACAATGAGACAATATTTCTGAATTTTTGAATGCAACTTACTTATGGGAAAAATTATATCTCTAAATGTTTACATCAATAAAAGAAAGAAAAAATGGATAAATGAATTGGGCATGCAAATTTAAAAAATAAGAAAAAAAACAACTGACAAATCAAAATGGAAATCCTGAAAATCAAAGGAGAAATTAATAAAATTGTAAGTTTTGAAAAAATTGAACTAATAGATAGACTAGGAGCCATTTTAGTAGAAAAAACAACAATAAAGTAGATCGACCATTGATTAATTTGACTTTTTTAAAAGGAAAATTACCAGTCTCAAAAGTGAAAAGGGTGAATGCACAACCAATGAAAATGAAATTAAACAATTTTAAAGAGATATTTTGAACTATTATATATCAATAAAACAGTTTGGCAAAACAAGTAGAGAAGGACTCCTACTAAATTCCTTCTATGATACAAATGTGATCATGATATCCAAACCAGGGAGAGTAGAAAGAGAGAAAGAAAACTATAGACTAGTTTCCCTAATGAGTATTGATGCAAACATTTTTAATACAGTGCTAGCAAGGAGATGACAGCAATATTTCACAAGGTCATATAAATGACCAACTTCATTTACACTGGGAATGCAGGAAAGGTTCCATATTAGGAAAACTTTAAGTATCATTGACCATGTCAATAACAAAAACAACAAAAATCATATGATTATCCCAATAGATGCAGAAAAACTTTTGACAAAATACAATGCCCATTCCTATTAAAAATACTAGAAAGCAAAGGAATAAATGGAGATTTTCTTTAAATGACAAGTAGTATCTATCTAAAGCAAAAAGCAAGCATTATCTGTAATGGGGATAAACAAAAAGTTTTTCCAATAGGATCAGGAATGAAAATTGTTCATTATCACCATTTATAATTACATTATTATTAAATATTGTACTAGAAATGCTACCTATAGCAGTAAGACAAGAAAAAGAAATTAAAGGAATAACTATAGGTAATGAGGGAATGAAACTATCACTTTTTTTTGCAGATGATATGATAGCGTACTTAGAGAACACTAGAGAATTAACTAAAAAAAATAGTTAAAACAATGAGCAACTTTAACAAAGTTACGTGATTTAAAATGAACCTCCCAAATCATTGGCATTTTTGTATATTACTGACAAAATCCAGAAAGGAGAGATAGAAAAGAGAAATTCCATTATATATATGTGTGTGTGTGTATATATATATATATATATATTACCAGAGTAATCTAGTGTTTGATAAACCCAAAGATTCTAGTTGTTGGGGCAAGAACTTAGTATTCAACAAAATCTACTGGGGAAACTGGAAAACGGTCAGGGAAGAACTAGGCATAGACCAACATTTCACACTGTATACCAAGTTCAAAACAGGTACATGATTTAGACATAAAGGATGATATCATAAGCAAATTGGGGGGGGGGGCGTGGAAAATCTTTCCTGTAAAATATATGGATAAGGGAAGGGCACATAACCAAATAAGAAATAGAGAGATCACAGAAGGCAAAATGTATAATTTTGATTACATGCAATTAAAAAGGTTTTGTAGAAACAAAACAAATACAGTCAAAATTAGGAGGAAAATAGGAAACTGGGCAGGAAGGGGGATTTCCAACAACTTTTTCTGATCAAGGTCTCATTTCTTAGTTATATATGGAACTGAGCCAAATTTATAAAAAATAAGAGCCATTCCCCAAATGATAATCGGTCAAAGGATATGAACAATTAATTTTCAGAAGAAAAAAAATCAGTTATCAATAGTCATACGAAAAATGCTCTAGATCACTGTTGATAAGAGAAATGCAAATTAAAACATCTCTGAGGTACCACCTCACACTATCAGATTGGCTAACACTATCAGAAAGGAAGATGAAAAATGCTGAAGGGGTTGTTGAAAAATAGGAACACTAATGCATTGTTGGTGGAGTTGTGAAGTGGTCCAATAATTCTGAAGAACAATTTTGTATTATGCCCAAAGGGCTATATGACTGTACCCACTCTTTGACTCAGTAATACTACAACTAGGTCTATATCCTAAAGAGACCAAAGAGAGAGGAAAAGGAACCATATTTACAAAAAAATTTTCATATCAGCTCTTTTATTTTTGTGGCCAAGACTTAGAAACAGAAGGGATGCCTATCAATTGAGGAATGGCTCAACAAGTTATGATTATGATGGAATACTATTGTACTATTTGAAATGATGAAGGGGATATTTTCCAAAAAATCTAGTAAGACTTACATGAGCTGATGAACTAAGAGGAGAACTAAGAGGATATTGTAACAACAATGTTGTAATGATGATCAACTGTGAAAGACTTAGCTACTCTGATCAGTACAAGATTCATGACAATTCCAAAGCACTCATGATAAATAAGGATCCCCACTTCCAGAGTGAGAACTGATAAACTCTGAATGCATACTGAAACATATTTTTTTCACTTTACCTTTTTTTTTAATAACTTTTTTCCTCCACAACATTGGTATTGTGGAAATATGTTTTACATAACTTCATTTCTATGGATATTATATTTCTTGCCTTTTTAAAGAATGAAGAGGAGGTGGAGGGAATGAGAAAAATTAGAACTGAAATTAAAAATAAAAATATACATGAAAATTCAGAAACATATTTTTGTGAAAAGGCGACAAAAAGTTAAGCATTTATAAGTCTTGTACGATTTTTTTTTCCCATTTTCTTTCAGATGTTTGTTGTATAGAATCTCAAAAGTTCTTTAAGTTCTGGTATGATGTGTGCCTGAGGGGATTTGCTGATGGTTGGCTTACTGTTCTCCTTTCTTCCAGAAGCTTTTGAGTGTAGGTCTGTGTGCCCTTGCACATGTTTTTCATTACATGGATTTCTAAGGAAAGAGAATACATTGGACTGTGGCAAAATTATTCTTATTCATTTGTTTCTTGACAGGTTGCACAGTGAAATGATGATATAAATGCACCTTCTAATATATTTTCAAGTACTAAAATACAAGTCCTTCTTGACCTCTGTCAAGTTTTTGACACCTTCAATTGCTTCCTTCTCCTTGATCCTCTTTCCTCTACATTTTTATGACCCTGCTCTCTCCTCATTTTCCTACTAGTGTGACCACTCCTTTTCTGTCTCCTTCGCTTGGCTCAGGATCCATGTCACACCCATTATGAACTGGCCTCTTTTTTCTTCTCCCTTTATATCTATCTATCTATATCTATCTATCTATCTATCTATCTATCTATCTATCTATATCTGTCTATCTATCTATACATATATATATATACATATATATGTATATATATGTATATGTATATGTGTGTATATATATATATACATATATATATATATTTTAACTAATTTTTCACTTGGAGATGTAATCAGCTCCTGGAGTTTCAGTTATCATCTCTGTGCTGATGACTCTCAAACTTACTTGTCCATTCCTCACCTCTCTCCCAACCTCCCATTTGGCAGCACCAACTGCTCATTAGACATTTTGAACTGGTGGTCTTCTAGACATTTTAAACCAAACTAAATTAAACTAAAGCTTTAATCATACTTCCTCCCTAACCATCTACTCTTCTTCTTTTTTATGAATTTATTTATTTAATTTTAGTTTACAGCATTCAGTTCCACAGTCTCTTGAGTTTCAAATTTTCTCTCCCCTCCCCCACATAGCAGCATGTAATCAAATATGAGTTCTACAAATACCTTCATGTTGAACATTAGTCATTTTGTAAAGAAGGATTATAACCAATGGGGGTGAACAATGAGAAAGAAGGGACAAAATGAAACAAGACACAAACGAGAGAGAGCAAATAGTTTGCTTCAGTCTGCAGACTCTGTAGTTCTTTCTTTGGATGTGGATGTCCCTTTCCATCATGAATCTTTTGTAGTTGTCTTCTAACCTTGTGTTGCTCAGAGGATCCCAGTTTATCAAAGTTAGCCGTCATGTATATGAGATGTGTCTGTCATTGTGTACAAAGTTTTCCTGGTTCAGCTCTCCTCACTCAGTATCAATTTATATGAGTCTATCCAAGTTATTATGAAGTCCGTCTGCTCCTCATTTCTTATAGCACAATAATATTCCATTACATTCATATACCACAACTTGTTTAGCCATCCGTCTACTCTTCTTAACTTCCCTGTATCTGTGAAGGGTATAACCATCTTCCCAAATGCCCAGGCTTACAACTTGGGT
>CM053580.1:151725418-151737023 GCA_028627135.1 Pseudochirops cupreus
CATAAGCTGCTGAACAGAGCTAGAGGAAATGACTCAATTGAGTCAGGAGGGAGCACTACAAAATAGTTTTATTTAATCTCAACTGGGACCTCATCTCAGCAAGACAATCCTTCTACTCCTCCCTAATTGATTTCCTTTCCCACTCCTTACAGAGTCTGTTCCAGATCTCTTTCCTCACTAAGCCTCCCCCACCATCCTTTCCCCACCTTATTTTCAACTGAAGAGCTCATCTCATACTTTCCTGAGAAAATAAAAACGATCATTATGAATTCCCTCTTTCTGTGCCTCTCAAAAACCCTTGACATCATTCCCCCAATCCTCTCGTCCTTTACTTTCTGATAAAAAGATGGTGTTTCCCCTTGCCAAGGTCAGTCTCTCTATGAGTGCCCTTCCAGTCTTCTTTTGTTCACTTGGATTCTGTCTGGTTCCTGTTCTTTGCCCTCTTTAAATTTTCTTACTCAGTGACTTCATTAGGTCCCATGCATTTAATTATCATCTCTCTGTATCTAACCTCACTCTCCCTCTTGAGTTCCAATCATGAATCCCCAACTGCTTTTTGTATATTTCAAACTGCATATTTCATAAGCATCTCAAACTATATTGTTTTTTAAAAAATCAATATTTTTTCCAAAAATTCATCTTTTCTCTCAAACTTCCCTATAGAGGGATTTTCTGTGTGGAGCACTACTATCCTTCTAGGGCTCTAGATTGACTACCTCGGTGTTATCCTTGATACTTCTCTCTCAAGTCACATATCTAATCAATTTCCAAGTCTTGCTGTTTTTGCCTCTATGAAATCTTCTATCTGCCACTTCTTTTTACAGAAATAGATACTGCCCTACTTTAGGCGCTCAACACTTTTCACCTAGGGCTTAATAAATGCTACCTGACTGACTTACTATTGTAACAGGATCCTAATTAATATTTTTGTTTCAAGTCTATTTCCACTCCAAAATATCCCCCACACAGCTGACAAAATGATTTTCCACAAGGGCAAGTCTTGCTACATCACTCTCTTACTTAACAAACTTAGATAACTTGTTGATTTAAGGCTGCAATATAAGTTCCTCCTTTTAGTTCATATAGCTTTATACAACCTGGACCTTTTTCTCCTTTGTAACCTTATAATTATGCAGCATGCCCCTTTCTTCTCTCTATGGGCCAGTCAAAATTTTCTTATTGTTCCTCATTTGTAATGCTTTGTGTCCTATCTTCATGCCTTCCCATTGGCTCTTGCACTTGGTGGGGTAGAAGGTAAAGAGTTGGTGTTCTGAACTGGTTACTGCAACTCGCCTGGCTCCCCAACTCATCTGAATAGTGTTCCATTTTCCCAACTCTTTCTTCCAAGTATTCCCTTCTCATTAGCCCTTCTCTCAGATTTATCTCCTTTCCTTAACCTGTGAAGGAAGAAAAAAAAGAACAAAAGGTGTTTGAAGCCACCATGTTCTGCAAAGGAGGGGGTTAGGGTATTTTCTCGTATCTTTTTTGGGGGGCCCATACTTATTCTTTGTAATTTTGTGACTTTAGTTTGATAATTTTGTGATTATTATTTCTACTCACATTGTTGTAGTCATTTATATCATTGTGTATTTATAAAGGACATATCATTTTCATGACTATTTGCTTTACTCTGTATCAGTTCATGTAATTCTTCCCAAGCTTCTCTATATTCATCATAGTTGTCATTTCTTACAGCACAGTAATATTCCATTATATTCATGCACTTAATTTGTTCAACCATTCCCTAATCAATTACCATTTACAGGAAAAAGTGCTTCCATAAGAATTTTAGTATCTATAGAGGATTTCTTCTCATCCATAAACTTCTTAGGGTATCAGAGGCAACTCTAATGCTAGGACTCTCTTAGTTCATGTTCCATGTTGGGATGAAATGAGACACGAAACAGTCACTGAACAATTAACAAAAGGATGTTTATTTTGCCTTAACACAGCATGAATATTGCAAGAAGGGTAACAGTAAAAATAATAACAATAACAAGTCAGCATTTATATAGCACCTACCACATGCTAGACACTGTGCTAAGCACTTTACCAATATTCTCTCATTTCCTCTTCCCAATAACTCTGGGATATAGGTGCTTTATTATCCCCATTTTATAGTGGAGGAAATTGACAAAGAAAGAGGTTAAGTGACTTGCCCAGGGTCACACAGTTACTAAACATCTGAGCCTGGATTTGATTTCTCTAACTGCAAGCTCATCTCTCTATCCACTGTACCACTCAGCTGCCACTATACAATGCATTTAACTTCTCTGTATGTGCCCCCCACCTAGTTTCCATAAAATGCCTCAGGCCATTGGGGCAGATTATAATCATTTGTGTAGTTTTCAGAAATCCATCCTGTCCAAAAGGCCCCAAGTACCTGGTTGGGACTTTTTTTTTATGACTTTAGGTGACCAAGATAGCTAGCTTTGTTTCTTTTTTATTTTTTAATACTCTTTTTGGAGGGGGGAAGGAAAGGTAATTGGAGTTAAGTGACTTGCCCAAGGTCACACAGCTAATGTGTCAAATGTCTGAGGCCAGATTTCAACTCAGGTTTTTCTGACTCCAGGGCTGGTGCTCTATTCACTGTGCCATCTACCTGCCCCCTGTTTCTTTTTAAAGAAAGCTAACCTCTAAAGATTAGAGAAAGAAGGAGTGGGACCTGGTCTCCCTATGTTGTGGGAGAGGGGGAGAAAAGAAGTAGCACTGATGAAAAGCTAGTAATTGTTAGTCCTATAACATAGGGTAAATGCTTAGTAGTGGAATCGCTAGGTCAAAGCATGTGACCATTTTAGTCACACTGTCTAATTCCAAACTACTTTCCAAAATAATCATAACGATTTACAGCTCCATTAACAATGCTTTTATGTGCCTATTTTTCTCCTATTCTTCCACAATTGACTATACCCATTTTTTATCATCTTTGCCAATTTTTTGGATGTGAGATAAAACTTTAACCTTATTTTTATCTTCATTTCTCTGATTAGTCATCTGGAACATGGATATTAATAGTTTTGAAAACTGTTATTCATAATCTTTGATCATTTATCTATTGAGGAATAACTTCTGGTCATATGTATATGTATATATGTATACATATGTGTATGTGCATATGTATGTATAAATCTATTAATTGTCAGTATATCGTGGATATCAAACCTTCATATGAAAAATGTATGTGATTTTTTTTCTTGATTCCACGGTATCTCTTCTTAAGCTAGATGGATGACTTCGGTTTGTGGGAAAGTTTTTCAATGAATGGATTCAAAATTTTTATCTTCTTCAATTGTTTCTTTTATTTGCCTAAAAACTACTCTATCCATAGTTTCGAAAGGTCTATGATATGCTTTTCTTCTAAAATTCTTATGATATGATTTTTAATATTAGGATAATGTATTCATCTTGAATTTATTGTGAAATATGAAATAATATCAATCTTTGCTTAAACAATTTTTCTAACCGTTTTCATCAAATAGGGAGTTTTTTCTTAAGTAATTTATTTATGTTTTCAAGTTTATCGAACACTGGATTATTTGTTGTTGTTGTTCAGTCATTTCAGTTGTGTCCAAGTCTTTATGACCCATTTGGAGTTTTCCTGGCAAAGATACTGGAATGGTTTGCCATTTTCTTCTCCATCTCATTTGTGCAACTGAAGTAAACAGGGTTAAGGTACTTGCCTGGTCACCCAGCTAGTGAGTGTCTGAGGTTAGTTTTGAACTCAGGAAAATGAGTCTTCCTAACTTCATGTTTTTGTGTTTATTGAACATTGGGTTATTGAGTTCCACTATTTCTGGTTCTCACTTATCTAATTTGTTCCATTAGTCTCCTTTTCTATGCTTAACAAAAACCAAATGACCAGTTTTAAAGACTCATCCTGTTTTAGTTATGTGACCAATCAAACAAGCCCACTCATATGTAGTAGAGAAGTCAGAGTGTTTATGTTAGGTGATTGAAGTATGTTCCAAAGTCCTTTCAAGGCACCTCCATGTTAAAGCACATCCAGAACAAGCCCCATTATATTTTTAAAGAGAGTTTTCAAGTTGGGTTTCATACAAATATTTTGTGTGTTTTGGTAGGTGAATTGATCCTCAGGTATTCTATGCATTTTATAGTTATTTTGAATGAGATTTGTCATTTTATGATTGAATATTAGATTTTATTACTGTGTAGAAATACATCAGCTTCCAAGTCACATGAATAACAAGATGGAAAACTAGAGACATTTCTTCACTCCTCATGACGTCTCAAACCTCTCCAAAGTAGGACTTATAAATAAGTAGTAAAATAATTTCAACTGTTTACAATCTATAATACTAGAACCCAAATGAAGTAAAAACTCAATAAAACATCTATAGAAAAGGTTAATAATCTCTAACCCCTGATGTCTTCACTTAACATTCCTTCCTCTATCACTCACCAGCTTCCAGCAGTAAAACTACACAAGGAGACTCACCAACTTGTGGAAAAAAAAAGAAACCTACCCCCAGACACTCAACTCTATCTCACTCTCCTCCTAATGTCAGTGAAAACCCAAAGACTCTGGATGTACCCCCAGTACGGCTCTGTGCCGAAACAGAATTCAGGCAAAGAATTGAGATACAGACCGAACTAGGGCAGAACACATGTATGGAGCTGTCTAGAGCTCACGAAGCCTGAGGGAAGAAGCCCAGTAGCCATTTGGAACTAGTTCTGCCTCCCCTTGGAGCAGAGACTGAATGAAACATGAAACGCTCATCATGGGAATGAGACTGAGATAGCTTTGAGGTTCAACATCCAGGTAAATTGTTATCAAAAGAAAATGAATCAGAAAATGAACAATAGGAACATAAAGGGAAAAAATTCTGAAATTACTAAAAAAAACATCTCAGAAAAAATAAAACTCAATTAAAGATTTTGAGCATAAGCAGATAAACTGATGAGGAAAGATATTAAAACAAATCAACTAAACAACTCCAGATATCTAGACATAAATATTGCAAAACAAAGGAAAATGAATCAACACTCAAAGAGGCAGAGGACCCTATCGATTACCAAGAGAATATGAAACCACAGTCAGATGTTCCTGAATGGTTTAAAAGAGAAATAAAAGAGTGGAGCCAAGAAGGTGGAGTGAAAAGAAGCATTAGTATCTAGCAACCTTTCTCTCCCCCTCCCCCCATTCCCAACAAAGATCTAAAGAATGTACATAGGGGCAGCTAGGTGGCACAGTGAATAGAGCGCTAGCCCTGGAGTCAGGAAGACCTGAGTTCAAATTTGGCCTCAGACACTTAACACTAGCCATGTGACCTTGAGCAAGTCACCTAACTCCAATTGCCCCACCTTCCCCCTCAAAAAAAAAAAAAGAATGCTCATAACTGAATTCTGATTGGAAAAGCCAAGAAGCAGTCAGAGTGAGTAATTTTTTCTAGCTCTTGGTAGCTTAGAGAGAGGGGTCTACATACACTAGGATCTGTCTAAGAGCACACTTGATAGAGTACATTCCAGCCCTCAAGGACAAGGAGAGAGCTAAGACTGGGCACCAGGACAGGAAATGCTAGGCCAGAAAAATCCAAGGGGATCCCTGATCAAGCACTGGGCACAGAAACCATTGCCTTCTGGCAGCTGTCACCCATAAACTAGTTCTGGGTTACAGATTCTGGCAGAGAGGAATGGTTATGATGTTCACCCTGTGTTTGGAGTATGGATTAAGTACCAGAAGAAAAGGGTAGCTATATGGCTCTTATTCCAGGAGTCAGCAATTCAGTCACTCTGAAACTGTAGAGTCTCCTAGTGATCTAATAGGAGATGAGATAAGCATCAGTCTATTTGAATTCCTAAGCAGAAAAATGTTGACTGAGATTAGGAGCTTGCAAAACTCAGTCCATGTCAGGCAATTAATGGAACTTTCCCCCCAACCAATCCTTGTTGAGGACCCTGAAAGTTTTCTTTCACATAGCTGCTGTGAAAGTAGCAAATGGATATGAGGAGAGAAGCTCAGGCTACATGTACCACTTTATTCCACTCCAGAAATGTGCAGAACCAAAAACTAACAAAAAGTCCAAATTTGAGAAGGCTAGAAGAATGAGCAAATGAAAAAAGAATCTGATCACAAAAAGCTGTTATAGCAACAGGGAAGAATATAATTTTAAAATTTCTACCAGCAAAGCCTCAAAGAAAATGCAGTTCTGGATACAGTTCCAAAGATTTAGATGAATTTTTTTTAAAAGATCTAAAAGTTATTTTAAAAACAAAATGAGAGTAGTACAGGAAAGAATATGAAAAGAGACAAGAGGGAGGGGGGAAAGACATAAAAATAAAATTAACAACTTGGTTCAAAACCTCACTGAAGAAAATAACTCCTTGAAAATAATAATTGGCCAAATGGACACCAATGAGACATTAAGAAATAATAAAACAACATTAAAAGACTGAAAGAGTAGAATAAATGTGAAATAACTCATAGGAAAAGCAACCTGAAAAACAGATCCAGAACAGATAATTTTACAATCACCATAATGACCTGAAAACTATGATCAAAAAAAAAGAGCTTAAATATTCTATTTCAAGAAATTATAAAAGAAAATTGTCCAGATATCTTAGAATGAGAGGGAAAAGTAGAAATCAAAAATAGCCAGTGGTTACTTTTTGAAAGAAACACCAAATGGAAAACTCGGTAATATTATAGTCAAAAGACAAGACTCAAAAATCAAGGCAAAAATAGTGCAAATATCCAGAAAGAAACAATTCAAGGGCAAGGTAGCTGAAATGAGGATCCCACAAGATTTAGTAACCACCGCTCTAAAGAATAAGAGAGCTAGCAGGCAGAGCCAAGATGACTGAGTAAAAGCCAGAACTTGTTTAAGCTCCCTCTCCAACCACCTCTAATACCTGTAAAAAAAAATGACTCTAAACAAATTTTAGAGCTACAGAAAACACAAAGTGACAGGGATAAATAAATCTCTCACTGAAGGCAGCCTGGCAGGCTGACAGGAAGGGTCTATCACACTGGACTGGGAGCTGAGGGTAGTCCCATGTGAGCCGCACTGGCCCAGACCTGGGGCACCTCAGACCTGAGGAACAGACTGGCCAGAGCAGACTTCAGTAGAGTAAATCACCAGAAGCCACGACAGTTTCCAGACTTCTCAACCGATAAACACCAAAGAGAAAGTAAAAGGTCATTAGAGAACTCTGTTAGAACTGGGTGAAAGAAGAGCACGGTCCAGCCCCTGCCCTAGTGGTGACAGAGGTGGTGGCAGAGTGGTGGCTATAGCTGCTGCCATGTGGCTGCCTCTGGAGTTCCTAGCTTACAGATCTTAGGGGGACCAAGCGACCATTCAGAGGGTAATTGCTCTTGCTTTGACCTGCTTGGATTTGGGTCACAGTCTTGGGTGGTTGTCCTGGGGTGAGGAACACCAGTGTACTAGAACTTGTGGTGGCTATAGTGAGGGTGCCGTCCTTATAGCTCTGACAACAACTATGACAACAGCTGTGAAAACCCTAGGAATTTGGGACACAGCTCTCTCCAATATGGAAGCAGAGTTCTACTGTGTCAAAGAGCTCAAAAGTCAATTGGCTGGCAAGTTGAGCAAACAGAGGAAGCACAATCAGACCTTAGAATCTTTTTTGGGGACAAAGAGGATCAAAACATGGAACCAGAAGAAGACAACAAAACTCCTGCATCAAAAGCCACCAGGAAAAATGTGAATTGGTTACAGGCCATGGAGGAGCTCAAGAAGGATTTTGAAAATCCAGTAAGAGAAGTGGGGGAAAAATTGGGAAGAGAAATGATAATATTGCAAGAAAATCATGAAAAGCAAGTCAACAGCCTGTTAAAAGACACCCCCAGAAATACTGAAGAAAACACCTAAAAAAAAATAGGCTAACTCAAATGGCAAAAGAGGCCCAAAAAGCCAATGAGGAGAAGAATGCCTTAAAAAAGTCAAACTGGTCAGATGAAAAAGGAATTTCAAAAACTCATTTAAGAGAATAATTCCTTCAAAATTAGACTGGAGCAAATGGAAGCTAATGACTTTATGAGAAATCAAGGTACTATAAAACAGATCCAAACAAATGAAAAAAATAGAAGGCAGAAAACAGATCCAGGAGAGATCATTTAAAAATTATTGGACTACCTGAAAGCCATGATCAAAAAAAGAGCCACGATACAAAAAAAATCATCCTTCAAGAAATTGTCAGGGAAAATTGCCCTGATATTCTAGAACCAGAGGGCAAAATAGAAATTGAAAGAATTCACTGATCACCTCTTGAAAAAAGATCCCCAAAAGAAAACTCCTAGGAATATCATAGCCAAATTACACAGTTCCCAGGTCAAGTAGTCAGGAAGAAACAATTTGAGTTTCGTGGCAACACAATCAGTATAACACAAGATCTAGCAGCTTCTGCTTTAAGGGATTGCAGGGCTTGGAATATGATATTCCAGAGGTCAAAAGAGCTAGGATTAAAGCCAAGAATTACTTACCCAAAAAAACTGAGTATAATACTTCTGGGGAAAATATGGACATTTAATAAAATAGAGGACTTTCAAGCATTCTTGATGAAAAAACCAGAGCCGAACAGAAAATTTGACTTTTAAATATAAGAAGCAAGAGAAGCATGAGAAGGTAAACAGGAAAAAGAAATCATAAGGAACTTATCAAAGTTGAACTATTTACATTCCTACATGGAAAAATGATAATTTAACTCATGAGACTTTGCTCAGTATGAGGATAGTTGAAGGGAATACATATGTATATACATGTATATATATATATGCACACAAATACATATGCATGTATGTATATATGTATGTATAGGAGAGTGTATAAATATATATGTGAGTGTGTGTATATGTGTGTACATGTATACATAGACAGAAGGCACAGGATGAGTTGACTAAGAAGGGGTGATATCTAAAAAAATAAAATTAAGAGGTGAGAGAGGAATATATTTGGAGGAGAAAAGGAGAGATAGAATAGGGTAAATTATCTCATATAAAAGAAGCAAGATAAAACTGTTACAATGGAGAGGAAGAGCAGGAAGATGAAAGGGAATGGCTCAACTTTACTCTTACTGAATTTGGCTTAAAGAGGGAATAACATACACACTCAACTGGGTATCTTACCCTACAGGAAAGTGGAGGGAAAGGGATAAGAGGGGGCAATGATAAAAGGGAGAGCAGATTGAGGGAGAGGTTAGTTAAAAGCACACATTTTGAAAAGGGACAGGGTCAAAGGAGAAAATAGAATAGTTGAGGAGTGGGATAGGATGGAGGGAAATATGGTTAGTCTTTCACGATATAACTACTATGGAAATGTTTTGCATAACTACACATGTATGACCTATATTGAATTGCTTGTCTTCCCAGTGGGGGTGGGTGAGGAGGGAAGAAGGGAAAGAATCTGGAAATCAAAGTTTTAAAAACAAATGTCAAAAAAATTGTTTTTTACTTGGGAAATAAGACATACAGGCACTGGGGTATGGAAATCCATCTTGGGGGTGGGGTGGAGGAGGTTATAAAAGAGAACAGATTGGGGTAAGGGGTACTCAGTAGGCTGGCTATCTTGGGGTGGGGGGTAGAGGAGAGACAGGAAGAAAATTTGTCTCTGAACAGACAGTTCAGAGCTTTATAGAGTAGGTACTACAGATTTGTGGCCCATGATAGGCTTTTGCTTCTGAAGGACTATGGTGCATTGGCTGTCTGGCTCAAGCAGACTTCCACAACCTAAAGCCAAGGTTTCCAAAGGCCCTCGAAAGAGGGAAATGGTGCTAGGTATAGGGGTGGGTTTTCTTGTAGGCTTGTGTTGGGTCCTTGGGTCTGCTAGTGCATCACTACATGTGGCATTGTAGGTGAGGGAGGGGTGCTGGATGAGCTCAAGATCAGGGTCAATGAATGTCAGTTTGATGGTTTGGGGTTTTTTAACCTTCTTTTAGGTTTAAGCATTCTAGGACGTGCAGACAGTTGGAATTGCTTTATCTTTAGTGTATAATTTCTTTTTTGGGAGGTTTGAGAGGTCACAGGGGTCAGAGAAAATATCTTCTTTTCCATCTTGTTGTTCAAGTAACCCAGAAATCCTCGAATTAGTCTTAAACTCCTCCAATGCTGGAATATTCACTTTTCACTGGCCCCGTTCCCAGCCCCAAATGACTTCTCTGTGGACTGAACTGGCCCCACCTTTGGGTCTGATGGCCTAAGGCAGTTCCCACCACACGAACATATCCCCACCCTCCCTCCCCACCCCTATTCCCACACTGATTTCCTGCCCCCACTCCCTACTGTTCTTTTTTCTTCTGGCTAAGCACTATAGGAGTGCATCATACTTCCTTCCCTGGTAGAATATTCTTCCCCTTTCCTGTACCTCTACCTTCTCAATAAGTGGGGTGCAGGGAGGAATGTGGATAGTGTTGAGTCTTGTGGCTTGTTGTAACAGAATGGTTTGGTGAGGGCCGGGGCAAGGTATGCCAACAGACAATGCAATTGAAGTTAATATCAGAGCACAAGGATGTGGGTTTGTTTTTGATGCCCTCTCAGAGAACTGGGCTATTGAGGAAGAGATGCTGAAGAGGTAATTTAATTATTACAGTTAGCATTGTCTGGTATTAATTCATCAGACCTCTTGGTGTCTGCACAGAGGGAGTTTTGAGATTTCATGAGGAATGGAGAAAATGTCTAGTCCTCCATCCCTATAAATGACCTGAAATCTACACAGACTCTTAATGAATGCTTACTGTTCAAGGATTGGTAAAGCAGATTCAATTCTTCCTAGAAATAGAGTGTTTAACTTTTTTGTGTGTCACAGATCCCATTGGTAATCCAGTGAAGTCTATGGACCACTTCTCAGAATAATATTTTTAAATGCATAAAGTAAAACACATATGATTATGCAGGAAACCAATTACATTTGATTATAGTTATCAAAAACATTTTGTTAAAATTCACTGACTTTAGTAGCAGCAGCACTTTTGGGAGCTCTCATTCCAGAGATGGTAAAAGGGTTAGATAACTGGTCAGAAAGAGATTACAGACAACCCTTTTCTGGCACTGGGCGCAACTGGAACTTATTGGTAACTATATTATCCATAAGTAGCTCTGGGCCACAGTTCCAGGGTGGAGAAGAGTGTTTGTGATTGGTCACAAGGGAGCAGGGTGCTGGTCATAGTTTCCAGGCCAAGAGGAGCACTACTACTTGAGGCTGAGAGAGAACAGGAGCTTTTCTTGGCTGAATACCAGGGCACAGACCAGGAGAGCAATGACCACACCTCTTCCTGCTTCACACTACCTTGGAAGCATCCAGAATTAACTCTGAAAATATCGGCACAAAAAAGTGTTAAGCTTGGCACAGTGCCTCCATGCCTCCAGGTGAGCATAGCCCAACATGAAGTTCAAAGTCAAGAAATAGGATGGGAAAATGAGCTAGCCAAAAAAAAAAAAGAAGAAGAAGAACTTGACTACAAAAGGCAACTATGGTGGAAGATCAAGATCTTAGAAGACAACAATATAAAAACAACTATAAGCAAAGACTCAAAGAAAATGCTAATTGGACTTATGGTCAGCCTTAAAAGAGTTAAGTTGAACTTAAGAAATAAAATAAGCATTTCTATGACATAGCAGAATAGGGGGAAAAAA
>CM053580.1:151737523-151754201 GCA_028627135.1 Pseudochirops cupreus
ACTGGGATGGCTATTTTGGGGTGGTGGGTAGGGGAAAGATGGGGAGAAAATATGTAACTCAAAATCTTGTGGAAATGAATGATGCAAACTAAAATAAAATTAAAAAAAAAAAGAAAAAAGAAAAAAGAAAAATTACCCTGACATAAAAAAAAAAATGAGTCAAAGCTCTCAGCTGAGAGAGTGGAAGAGAAGCAGAGAGGGAACCTCATCATAAGAACAAATATGAGATACATTTAAGACTTTTAGGGATCATGTCAGTGGTTTCTTCCTAAGGGGATGTAACGCCGTGCACCAGCAGATTCCCAAAAGAATGCTACTGTGAACAGTGCTTAAAGGTTTGTACTACACAGTATAGTGAACACTCTGTTTATTCCATTATAAATCAAGGTAAACATTCATTACAAATCACAATATAATATTCACTACATTACATCTTATCACAGAAAATCACAATATAGTGTTCACAACAGCTTAACATTAGAATGGCCATAGTTTTCACTACAGTGGTCACAATATTTAGAACAAAGCATTCAATCAACTTCTGCCCCATCATATCCACCACAGATTTGGAGCCCAAGTTGCCATTGTTCAAATCCTAGTTCTCCATCTTCCACTGACTGCTCCTTTACTCTTTTAACCCCACCCCCAACTTCTCAGTCTATAGTTTCCCAACATTGGGACAGTTAGGTGGTGCAGTGAATAGAGTACTGGCCCTGGAGTCAGAAGGACCCGAGTTCAAATTTGGCCTTAGACACATAACACTTACTAGCTGTGTGACCTTGGGCAAGTCACTTAATCCCAATTTCCCTGTATTCCCCCCATCCAAAAAGCAAAAAAAAACCCCAAAAAACAAAGTTTCCCAACATTTTCACTGTGCTCTCTGGAATATCTGTTCCACAGGTGACAAACTGGACTTCACTGCAAATCTTTTCCATTCTCATTTCCTCTTTTTTCAAGGACTTATTGAGATCTGGCTCTCTCCTGATGACACAGCTTCCCTGGTTGCCCTTTCCTTCACTTTTGCTCATCCCCCTTTGGTCATAGTATGGGAGCTGGAATACTCCTTATTCTTCATTGCCACTACTATGATCTCCCTCCAACGCTATCACTAAGTAATCTCTCCTTGGAAGTTAATTCAATTCATATTTATTATCCAATCAAGATTCTAGTATTAGTTGTCGACAGATTTCCAGGACACTCTATTTCCTTCCTCAGTAAGTTTAGTACCTGGCTTAGAGACATTCTCTCCTTCCCTCAAACTAGGGGACTTTAACATTGATGCTATCTCAAATATCTCAATTTCTCATTTCCTCAGTTTGCTTCATTCCCATGACCTAGTGTTCCATTTCACCTTAACTGCGCACATAGATGTCTATGTTTTTGGGTTCCACTCCCATGTTCATAAACTCTAAAACTGCTGGATCGTAATCTTTTATCATACAACCTCTGACTTTGCAAGAAGCCTGGCATAGGCATCATTGGAGAAGGAAAAAAACAGGAAGACAACTAAAACATACAAAAAACAATGTAAGGACCACCTGAAGATGGTGGGGAGTCGGAGTAAGGAGCCTGGAGGGCAGTTCCATTTCAGCATGACCTGCATTCCTTCCATCCCCGTTTTTCCCCTCAAGGCTGTCACTCTTCCACTGGCTACACTTTCCTCCCTTCCCAATTTCAATCCCTTTGTGAGTCAATTCAGCCCTTCACTATTCCCTACTTACTTATCCTATACTTTGCCAAATCCCAACCCTGGATTGCTCTCACTGTCTGATGCTTTTGCTTCTATTTACATGCTACAGAACAGAAAAGCAAAAGATCGTGAAGCCACGTTCACTGGGCCCACCACAAATGTATCTTTTCTAAACTCAACTGGGCTGTCATTGCACCAAAGCAATAATTCTGTTGTTGTTCAATTGTTCTGACTGAAGTCATGTATGACTCTTCATGACCTCATGGACCATAGCATGCCAGGTCCTTCTATCCTCCCCTATCTTGCAAAGCCTGTCCAAGTTCATGTTCCTTGTTAACATGACACTATCCATCCATCTCATCCTCTGCCATCCCCTTTTTCTTTTGCCTTCAATCTTTCCTAACATCCCATTGAGTCCCATCTTCTCATTATGTGGCCTTCCAATGAGCATGTGTTTTTTAATTTCATGGCTGCACTCACCATCTGCATCAATCTTTAAGCCCACAAATATAAAATCTGACACTGCTTCCATTTCTTCTTTCTCTATATGCCAGGAAGTGATGCAACCAGTTGCCAAGCTCTTAGGTGTTTTGGGGTTTTTTAATGTTAAGCTTCGAGCCAGTTTTTATGCTTTCTTCTTCCACTATCATCAAAAAGTTTCTTAGTTCCTCTTTACTTTTTGCCATCAAAGTAGTATCATCTGCGTATCTGAGATGATTGATTTTTCTCCCAGCAACCTTAATTCTGGCTTTTGATTCATCCAGCCTGACATTTCACATGATGTACTCTGCATATAAGTTAAATAAATAACATGACAATATACAGCCTTGTCACATCACTTTCTCAATTTTAAACTAATCGGTTGTTCCATGTTCAGTTCTAACTGTTGCTTCTTGGCCCTCATACAGGTTCCTTAGGAGACAAGTAAGATGATCTGGTACCCCCTTCTCTTAGAGGACTTTTCTACATATTTTCTCCCCCCTCTAATATACCCTCCAATTTTGTAACATAGTCCCACAAAAAAAACATTGATTCACCTATAGGTAGAGTGTGACCAAGTTCTGTCCATACTGCCCCAGGCCAGCATCTCCACTAATACTTCTACCTTTACATCTCTCTCCTTGTGAACATTTAGACAGAAGTCTTTTACTGCTGGGACTGCTGCTGTCCCTGTCCTTAGCTATTTATTGCATTCCATTCACCCTTCTTGAATTTCTGTTATCTGGAGTGCTCAAGAAGCAAATCATCTCTTCAAGTCTGGTTTTCTTTCTAAGAATGTTTCAAATGCTTCCTTACTAGTGACTGTTCATCTTTTCTTCGTTTATAGTTAAGTTCAAATTTTCAGGGAAGGTCGCCATGGGTTGCATCCTGAGCACTTTGGAACACTTTATTGCATTCCCTTCTATGTATTATAGTGGGTCCAGAATAGTCATGTGTTATTTAAATTTCTTTTCTTTTTTGTGTGAAGGTCTTTCTCCTGGTTGCTTGTAGGATTTTTTTTTCTCCATGGAAGTGTTAATTTTAATCACTATTTATGTTTTATTTTGCATTCTTTTTTGTTATGTTTGTGTTTTCTTTTCTTTTCCAGAAGGAGATGTATGGATTCTTTGTATTGGTACTTCATTTTCTGTATTCAGTAGTTCTGGACACTTTTCTTATGTTATTTCTTGCATTATGGTGTTTAGGCTTTTTACTTATTGTTTTCTTCTAGGAGACCTATAATCCTTGGACTTTCTCTATGCATCCTATCTTTAAGATCATTATGTTTTGTTTGAATAGAGAGCATGTTTTCTTTTAATGTTATTACTTTTTCACTTCTATTCTTCTAGATTGTCTTTTACTTCTGTGTATTTTAATTCCCAGTAAGTTGTCTTCTCTTTTGTTTCTTTAGAGAGAATTATCATCACAAATTCAAAATTTTCTATTCTGCCCATTATTTTTGCTGTGCAGGTAAAAAACTCTGCTCTCAAAATTCTTATATTTCTTTTTTAAACTGCTCAGGATCCACATATTGTGGTTCCATGTTCTCCTCTAATTCCACAGGATCCTCTCTTATCAGATGTTGGATCATTTTCCTTTGTTTTGCAATATTTATTCATATATGTCTGAACTTATTTACTAGGTCTGAAGGTCATATTTCTTCCTGCTGTTCATTTTTTCCTGTTGATTTATCTGTATATGTTTAAGGTCTTTGGATTTTCTTCTTACTGAGATTAAAAAAAAATAATTTCAATGTTTCTCCCTCTTATTTCCCCCTATTGTTCACTTTCTGACTCCCCTCCCCTCCAATGGTTTTTCAGGGTGTAAATCTCAAAGCATCTTAGGTTCTTCCCATACAAGGTAATTCATGATTCACCAGCCTAGGTCTCTGTCTCAAGTGACTTCTAGGTGAACAAACCTGGTTCCATGTCTTTCCTGAGCTCTTTCCTGTAGGTTTAGTGGACCACCACACAACCCCTGTATGTTTCCTAGGTATCCTGTTCTGGCATCCTACCCTGCTTTCTCTCGTCCTCAGTTTTCTGCCTTAGAAATGGCAATTCAGAGAGATACCACACTGGTACTACAGAGTTGATTTATATAGTTTTTAAGTCTCTAAGAAACCAAAAAGAGATGAGTGGGGTAGGATATAGGGTTGAGCTATATTTCAAGCTCAAACACATGGTAGGAGGTGAGGAAAGGGTTCTGAGTGAGCTCAGGGTACGTGCCAATTCACAGGTGGTCTGTCTTTTTTAATCTTCTTTTAGATTCCAAGTGTGTTAGATCATGGATACATCTGAAGTTGCATTATCTTCAGTGCATAATTTCTGTTTTGGAGAGGTTTGAGAAGTTGTGGAGATCAGAAAAAATATCTAGTCTGCCATCATATTGATCATGTGACCTAGAAGTCCCCCTCTAAGTCACTTTAATTGAAACTGTGTATTTCCGTCTATTGTTCTAGTAGACTTTAAATTTAAAATATTCGTATTATTAACTGGTCCCAAATAGCGGAAGATGTACAAAAAAGTTGGGACTAATTATTAAGGGATCAAATATTTTAATTTAAAAACAATAACAGTCTAAATTAGCTTAAATGAAAGTCTCCCTAAAGGTTTTGGAAAAAGAAAGTTGACTTAGTAATTTTTAAAGGTCTTTTTAGATTTTACCCTTTTAAAAATAAGATGAAAAAGTAAAATTTCCAGCAAGTAAAAACCTAGCTAAAGTGACCATTGACTCAATTAGAACAAAATTCCCTTTGGTTTCACAAGAGAGTTACTGCTTCCAATTCAAAGGTCTTTTTTTTTTCTAGTTGTTGTTCCCTGGAGGTAACAAGGCCATGTACACACTTTAAATGAGCATATTCTTTGGATGACACAATCTACTTATTTAATGAACTGATTTCATAAGGGTCTAGCTACTCTACTAGTGTAGAGAATACAAATTACACATTTCTTAGCCATCACTAGCTAAACAAAAACTTTCTACATATTTTATTTGAAGAATACCAGATACTCCAAATTCTTAGTACTTCTAATCCTAATCTAGACCTCAATTCTAATCAGAAGACCTTCTAGAACTTATTGAAAGTTGAGAATAAAATAATTAACTATTTTGAGTTAATAGAATTTTTAAAATTGTTTTTACTGTAGAAAATGAGTAATGAGAATTGCCTCCTTTGATTCTCTCCTCTCCTCCATAATTTTGTTTGGCATATATAGTGACTTCTATAAGCACTTGGAAGAATTGCTCATTGAATTCACTAAGGGAAATCTTTTAACCCAAGATTAAGATTTTTTATTGTGAACATCTGTGTGTGAATATTTGGTACAAAGTATAAAATGACTGCACTGTCAAAATATTCTTTTGCAAAAGTTCACTTCTCTTGGGTGATGACTAATTGTCTTCTGCTGATTAGTAATAATGATTATATAAAATGATGATTCTATGAGACTTTTTCTACCAGTAAATGAAATAACACATTTCATACTTTAGATTCTTGTATATTTAGCTATTCCCAAGAAATTAATGAGATACATTTCACGTTATGTATGCATATTATTATATGAATTACATGCATATGTCAAATAGCACAAAATTCCTCATGTTTTTTAAGAGAGCTGTTGCTATCTACATGAAATCACATCTATTTTCCATAATTGAATATGCATAAATCAAATGGATGGGAGCAACATGGTTCAGTGTCAAGAACTTTCAAATTTGAAACGGGAAGATCTGGGTTCTAATCTCAGCTCTGCCACTTAATACTTGTGTGACCTTGGTCTAGTAACTGTACCTTGCTGAACCTTAATTTCTTCATCTGGAAATATGAAGGAACTGGAAATCTTTACTATCCAATTCAATTCAATAAGTATTTATTGGCACCTATTGTGTGCACGAACGAATATAAAGACAGTTCCTAGCGTCAGGGAGGTTGCCCTCTACTGGATGAAACAAGATTTTAAGGGAGAAACAAATACAAAATATATATAAAATGAATATAAGTAATTGCTCAGGGGCACTAACAATATTGCAAATGTTAGAGTGGGCTTTGGAATCACTCAGACTAGCAAATTAGATCCCCTGAAGGTGGCCACTACTTTTCTGCTTAGCATTCTAGGGATAACCCTGGAGGTGAGGCTTGTGGCTCCTAAAATCACTAAAAAGTACCTATCTCATATGGTACTGTCAGTTAAGGAGTTAACATTTCTGCAATATCAATCAATAAATTAACATCCATTAGTTTTTACACAGGAATATTTACTTAATTTTTTTTTAGAAAGGACCAAAACACAAAAACATCTCAGGTCAGAGGCATACTTTCCCTTCTATCCATTCCTTTGGTCCATGAGCAAAGTTGGTGCAAACATAAAGTAATTGGGTAATATATCCCAAAAAAAGAAACCCAGGAGTCTCTTTCTCACTTTCTTATTTTAAAAAAACTCCCTTCCTTATGTCAGTCTGAAAATAGGCTCACCAAACTTCCATGTGGATTTGAATCAGAAGAGTATATTGACTATTCCCTCATTGACCAGATCCCCTTTGTCCATTACACATGCACATAAGGGGTGGTTCTTCACCAATCTGAAAGTTTCTATTTTATGTTTTAAAATTTTAAATAAACTTTATTGTTTTTGTTGTTTTTATATCACTTATATTTTATCCCCTTTATTGAGGGTCATCCTTAATAATAATTTTTTAAAATTAACAAGAAGGGGGGAAATTACCACAAATCTAATCAGCATATGAAATCTCTACAATTATCTGCATCCATGATCCTTTACTTCTCCAAAGAATCAGAGGGAGATGTCTCGTATCTCTTTTTCAGGAACAAATTTGGTTGTTATATTTTTGTAGGGATCAGTTTTGATTACCATTATGTCACTGCTCTATCAAATTACATTGTTGTAGTCCCCATGTCTCTTATTTTCCTGGTTTTGTTTAATTCCTTTTGCGTCAATTCATATATACCTTTCCATGATTCATGTTCTCATTACTGAAATAATATTCCATTACCTTGATTACCTCAATTAATGATTCCTCAACTGAGCATCTATATTGTTGCCAGATCTTTGCTGTAACAAAAATTGTTGCTATAGAAATCTTAGTGAATGTGAGTCCTTTACCTTCCAAAGGTTTATGAATAACAAGGCAATCTCCAAAGGAAAGGATATTTTCAGGGAAGATGGTTTTCTGATACACCAACTCCACATAGATTAAAGAATAAAGAATGAATTAATAAAACATTTATTAAATGCTTACTATGTACAAAATACTGTGTGAAGTGCAGATAAAAAAGTACAGCAAGGGGACAGAGTCCAGACAATAGAGTAAAGTGAACATTTTTGCTGAGCTATTCCAAGAGTCTTCTCTAAACAGCATTTCAAAAAAATTCCTCAAATCAAATTCTAAGTGTCATAACCAAGAAAAAGTTACAACGAGTCTTTTTTTCCAATCCAGGACATCTTAGGAGGAAAGAAAGAGAGGTCTGTGGTCAATGGTGTGGGGACTGGCCAGGAGCATGGCACAGAGGAACCATAGCATAGGGGCATTGGAGGTAGTGGTGGTGGCAACAGCAGTGGTAGCAATATCAGGAGCTCTCACTACCCAGAGAGTGGATGACTGAATAGTCAGAAAGAGATTAAAAGGGCCAAGGATTGGGTGCCATTTGGTAATTCTATCTCCCAGTACATAGTTTTCGGTCATAGTTCCAGGGCAGGGAGGAGCTAGGAATACAACAATAAATAATTTACCCAGCAAAAGTGAGTATAATCCCACAGGAAAAAAATAGGCATTTAAAGAAATAGAAGACTTCCAAGCATTCCTTGTGAAAAAAACAGAGCTGAATAGATAATTTCACCTTCAAAAACAAAACTGAGAGAAGCAGAAAATGAGTGAGAAATCACAAAGAACTTAATAAGGTTAAGTATTTTACATTCTAAAATGTGAAGATGATATATGTCATTCAGAAGAAGACTATTACCATTGGGGCAGTTAGAAAGATTCAAATTAATAAAAGCATAAGAGCCATTCCTAATTGATAAATGGCCAAAAGATGTGAAGAGGCAGTTTTTAGAAGAAAAAGATCCATAATCATGTGAAAAAAGGCTCTAAATCACTAATAATTGGAGAAATACAAGATAAAATAACTCTGAAGTACCACCTCACACCTGTCAAATTAACTCAACATGATGAAAAAAAAAAAGAACAATTACAAATGGTGGAAGTGATATGGGGAGGAAAAAAACCAACAGGTTCACTAAGGTGCTATTGGAGGTATGAGCTGGTCTAACCATTCTGCAGAATAATTTGGAACCATGTCCAAAGGACTATAAAACTGAACATACCCTTTGACTTAGTAATACTTCTACTAAGTCCATACCCTCAAAGAAAAAAAAATATTTATAGCAGCTTTTTGTGGTGTCAAAGGCTTGGAAACTTAAGGGATAACCATTAATTAGGGAATAGATGAATAAAAGATATTATATGATTGTGATTGAATACTACAGCTATTCCTTCCACATCACAACTTTCCCCATTGTGGTTTCAATATATCACAAGTTTGCATAAGAAATAAATGGGAATTTTGGGGGAGTTTTGCAGAAGCCACCAATGATACATTAAGGCCAGTAGACAACACAAAGCCTATGACCAAATACTTAATTTTACAATAAGATCCTGAAACCCCATAAAAGAAAAAAAAATTCAGACTTCTTCACTGGTACAAAGGGAGGGTCAAAAAATTTTACTCTGATTTTACAGATCACAGGGGTGCTGCTCCCCTAACTCCCATGATGTGGAAGGGATAAGTGTATTGCATTATAAGAAATGAGGAGGGGAGATACTTTCAGAAAAACCTGGGAACATTTATATGAATTAATGAAGAGTGAAGTGAGCAGAAGTAGTAGAACATTGTACAAAATAACAGCAATGTTTCAATGGTGACCAAGTGTGAGACTTCGCTACTTTGATTAATAAAATGATCCAGACAATTTCAAAAGACTCATGATGAAGGATGCTATCCACCTCCGGAGAGAGAACTGATAAACTCTTAGTGCAAATTAAAGCTTTTTTTTTTTACTATCTTTATTTCTTGCTTCTTCTTTTTTTGTTGCAACATGACTAATACAGAAAAGTTTTGTATCAGTATAATGATTATTGTATTTCTCATCTTCTCAATGAGTAGGGAGGGGTAACATGAGAGAAAATTTGCAACAGAAAATAAGCACTTTTAAAAAATAAATTTAAGGTAACTTCTCTCAAGAAGCTCACAGTCTAATGGTGTAATGGCAAGCAAAGTAGTATTTTGCTCCTTGTTTCAGCTATTCAAGTGCCTTTGAGTCTAGCCTTTGATTGTGTCAAGTCTCTGTTGGAAACAGTATACATTGTGCTGCCCTTAATAGGCCAAAGGGAGTTTGGAAACCTTCTCTGACCTTAATAGACCTAATGTCATCACATGGAGCCCATGCTTGGAGGAGCTTGCCAAAAGAGCAGAACAAGAAGGGCAAAACAAGAAGGTGCAGAGCAAATAAAAGTTTGAGCATGAGCCTGAACCAAGCAGAACTAAGAGAGAGAATGTTTGTGATATTGGTACTCTGTCTGTTGTTCTGTGTTGGTGTTACTTTGTCAGACAGAAGTAGTCTGTCTGTTGAATTGTGTTGATTTCTTAGGCAGAAAATGAATTGAGATGATAGTGCTAGAAATGTGCATAAATACTGTTGTAACCCTGTTGAGCTTTGATTTTCTAGAAACAGAAACTGTGAAGAACTTGGGATGGAGCAGTCCTTGCAAGCTGCAACATGGAACAGGAGTGGAGTGCTGCCTACCTGTGAACCAGGCGATAGTCGAGTGAATCCAGGCAAGAACTGGGAACATGGAAGAGGAGCCATGGGGTTTGGAAGACAGCCTCCAGTTAAGAAGAATGAAGACTTTACTTGGGTACTCAGTACTGACTGATGATATTGCAACTTACCGTGACCTAGGGATGGATGGCCCTTGTACTTTCCACTACCCCTTAAGGATGATTGGAAGCCAGCCTCCAATCAAGATGAAAGAACACTTTAGATAGGTATTTTATGTTAATTGAGAAGATTGTGACTTACTGAATGATATGTTTTGTTTAAAACTATGTGGCCACCTGAGTAATAAATTGTTATGTTATGTTCTTGTGAACGTTGTGCTTTAGTTTCTTGAATGTTTTGCTTTAGTTTATTGCTGAATAAATAGAGTTCACTATGCTATGCAATTAGATCCTTAAAGTTTTTCACAGTAGCAGTCCTCAGGAGAGCTGCTCATGATTGGCTTTACAAATGGGTGAGATACATATGGAAGGTTTTAGCAGCAAGTCATATTAAAAGGTTTATAGGGAAAAAAAGAGGGAATTGTGATAGATTGAGCAACATTTGGTAATTCTCATCTTCATTGGACAAAAGAGAGAAGAATATACATGCAAGCACAAACATTTGGGCACAGAAATTTCACTCAACAAAGCAACAGGAGGGAAAATTATAAAGAGGGTAGATTAAAGGAAAGATTAATCAAAGTAAAACAAACTTTGAAAAAGAGAGTGGAAAATAAAAAAAAGGAAAAGCATAAGAAAATAGGATGGAGAGAAATACACAATATACAATCATATCTATGAATGGGAATAGGATGAATTTACTCATAAAACGGAAGAGGATAGGAGAATGGATTAGAAATCAAGATCTCATATGTTGCTTCCAAAAAATACACTTAAATTAGAAAGATAAATGCAAAATTAAAATAGAAGACTAAAGCCAAATTTATTCTGCTTCAGGTAAAGTAAAAAAGGCAACAGTACCAATGCAGTCACAGGCAAAACAATAGTAAAAATTGTTCTAACTTGAAAAGATAAACAAGGAAATGATGTTTTGCTGAAAAGTACCAAAGACAATGAGTTAATAACAATATTAAACATATATTCGCCAAATGATATAGCATGTACATTCTTAAAGGAAAAGTTTAAATGAGTTATAGAGAAAAAGAGTAAAACTAAAATAATGTTGTTCATTCGTTCACTCATGTCTGATTCTTCATGACCCCATGGACCATAGCACATCATGCCCTTCTATCCTTCGCTATCTCTCAAATTCTGTACAAGTTCATGTTCATTGTTTCCATAACACTATCAATCTATCTATCTATCTACCTATCTATCTATCTCAACCTCTGCCATCCCCTTTTCCTTTTGCCTTCAATCTTTCCCAACCTCAGGGTCTTTTCCATTGAGTCCTATCTTCTCATTATGTGGCCAAAGTATTTAAAATTCAGCTTCAATATTTGACTTGGCAGTGAATTGCCTGAATTAATTTCTTTAAGTACTGACTGATTTGATCTCCCTGCTGCCCAAGGGACTCTCAAAAGTCTTTTCCAGCAACACAATTAAAAAGTAGTGATTCTATGGTGCTCAGCTTTCCTTATAGTTCAACTCTCACATTGCTAATGGAAAAAACATAGCTTTGATTATACGGACCTTTGTTGACAAGGTGATGGCTATGCTTGTTAGTGTGATGTCCAGATGTGCCATAACTTTCCTTCCAAGGAGCAAGTGTCCTTTAATTTCATGGCTGTAGTCACTGTCTGATATGATCTTTGAGACCAAGAATATAAAATCTGACACTGCTTCCATTTATTCTTCCTCTATTTGCCAGAAAGTGATGGGGCCAGTTGTCAAGATCTTAATTTTTTTTATGTTAAGCTTCAAAACAGTTTTTAGGCTCTCTTCTTTCACTCTCATCAAGAGGCTTTTTAATTCCTCTTCACCTTCTGTCATCAGAGTAGTATTATGCATATCTGAGATTGTCAGGTATTTCTCCTGGCAACCGTAATGCTCGCTTTTTATCCATCCAGCCTTGCATTTCATATGATATACTCTGTATATAAGTTAAATAAATAAATAAGGTAACAATATACAGCCTTTTCTAATTGTACTCCTTTTCCAGTCTTAAGCCAATTAGTTGTTCCCTGTTCAGTTCTACAATCTGTTGCATGCAAGAAACATAACTGAAAACAAAGACACGCACAGAGTGGCTAAAACATAATTTAGGTAAATGCCCCCCAAACAGAAATTGCAATTATACTATCAGATAAAGTAAAAACAAATTCACAATGTAAAAAGATAAAAAAGGAAAATGCATTATGCTGAAAGTGACCACAGGCAACAAGGTAAATACATCTTTTACGGACTATAATGCAATAGTAATACTAACCATTTCAGGGACCAAATAGACCCAAATGGAAATTTAACAATGAAATCCTAAATAACCAATGGATTAAAGAGAAAATCATAGAAATAATTTAAAACTATGTGAACTAAAATTGCAATGGTGAAAAGACATACCAAAATTTCTGGGCTGCAGCTATAGCAGCCCTCTGGTGGGAAATTATATCCCTACAAACATACATTAAAAACACTGAAAAGGACATTATTGAGCTTTATATACTATATACTTTAAAATGCCAGAAATCCAACAAATAACCAAACCTAAAGTAAACACAAAAAATAGAAAATGTTGACAATTAGAAGAGAAAAAAAACTAGAAACAAAGAGAAATTATTTTAGTCTTTAGAAACTTTACGATAGTAACTATGTTGTAATTGGAAATCAGCTTGCAGAACTAATTCTTGCAAATCTACTAGGAGCTTTTCAATTAATACATTTGTTCTTCTGTTGAAGACTAAGTTTGTCAGGAAGAAAAACCAAATCAAACACATTAGGTAATAACCCCAAATGTACGCCCGTCTAGCCAACTCCTCCCTTTGGCAAACAAAATTCAACGTATGCTTCATATTTCAGGGTCTATTTCTCTTTTAACTCCTAGAATACTTTCAGGGATGATTGTCATTCTTTTCTTCAACTACCTTGTTGATTGTAGCACAAATAGAAAAAAAAGGAATTTTATAACTGTCTGATGAGGATCAGGAGAGAAAACAGAAGAAAATGTTTACTTGAGAAGAAATTTTATGATTTGGGTCAATTATGCACTTGGGATGGGCGATTCCAGATGAAGTCTGGGTTTTTTAAATAAGTCAAAATTACTTTTCCAAATACTTTGGGTTTCATTAAAAGTTTTTTGTGTAACTTTTAAACTGATACAAATTGTGAATTGTAATTCATGTGTTTATAGAATAATTGTCATGTAAATCATCAAAAAAGTTGCTCAAAAAGCCTATGAACTCATTTAGAAATTGTTAAGTTTATATACTGGGAATTTTTTTCTTGTTACAAAAAAATTTTTTAAATACACAATATTCTGCTGAAGCTAAAAGTCTTTAAACCCCAAATTTCTATTTGAATTTAAATTTTTATTTTGGTTAAATGTATAAAATTAGTATAGTGCATATATTAATATAAAATAGATCTATAGAATTTGCACATATTCATAACAATTTGTATACCTAAATCTTGCAACAATTCATATACTTAAATATTGGAACAATCAAATGGGAAATATCCCTTTGGTGAAGACAAGTTTGGAGGTATAGTTTTTAAATCATTTGTTCCATTGTGTTTTGTTTAGAAAGTTACTTTTTCAAGAAATCAGTAATAATATTTTAAGGGAGAAATGATATCCTCACTACATGTAGTATAGAATATCATATTTTTTTCCTCTCTTTCTAGCTTAGCTGAATCTAAGGAATAAACTAACTAGTCAACTTAATATAAACCTAAATCTTGAACATTTATACACGTGGTTGTTTTCTTTATAAAGTATGGACTTGGTATGCGTCTGTATTCCAACAACCAACATAGCTAAGTATGGAGAAGCTCAACATCAGATTGGCCAAAAAGCAATGAATGTTTTTGGCAACATCCACTCTAGACAACCTTCTCTCAAGAGGACTTGTGATCTGCATTAGTAGAGGGAGGACACATCAAGAAGGGGCCCACTCTTATGATAACTTGAATTAAGAATTCATTCAGCAGCAGGATGTTTTTGGCTAGCCTGGGCAAAAATAAATTCTCTTCCTTTTTCTGCATCTTTATCTTCCTCTCATAGTAACCTTTTGATGTCTGCATCTGGGGTTGAATTGCATTATTTGCACAACATATTCAAGTAACTGAAGACACTGGCTTACAAGTTAAAGTATTAGAAAGAGCTGAGAAAATTAGCAGCTGCTATTTTTGAATAAGAGACTTAGAAAGATTTGAAAAATCTTGGCCAATTGATCTTTGTATAATTTGATTCTGAAGAACAGATACAAAAATGTATTCCACTCCTTTCTTTTCAGAGATAAGTCTTAATGAGCGTAGAGCACAACCTATATCGCCAGACTTGATCAATGTGCTGATATGTTTTACTGAATTTTAAAAAACCCACAAACTTTGTTTTTAGGAATGGGGGAGGGAAAGAACATATGAAGAAATTAGTGACATATTAATCTTTCACATTTATTCATCTTTCATACATTAGTTTATAGTTTATAGTTCTTTTGAGAGGTCTTTGTTCCTATTCTTTCACCACTTATCCATTGTAGAATTCCTTTCAGTGGTAGAGATTTGGTCATGGTGTGGTGGGTAAATTACTGGCTTCAAAGTTACAAAGACCTAGGTTCAAGTTTTGCCTCTGGTATATCCTGATTGTATGACCACTGGCAAATTACCTAACTCTCAACTGCCAAGCAATTCTCTAAGACTGTAAATTGCAGAGAGGGTAATCTGCATTAGCACTTTAGTGTTAAGTAGTGAGGAAATTGCTCCCTGGGCATTCTCTACACTATTGAAATAATTACATACGTATGCTTATTATTTTACTAGACCAATAATTTTGTTTATGTGCATATACAAATATATGTCTAAATTTGTGTGTATACACACATTATATGTTGTATGTAATTTATACAATGTACATTTATATTGTTATAAACTTTATATGTTATATGAATATGTTAATATATTTTTATAACATGTTTATATATATACATACATATATATGTTTATATTTGTGAACTAATATATCTCAATTCTAAATGTCTCTTCAGCATGTCATTTTCCTTTTTTCATCAAATTTGCCAAACTCGTGAGCATTTCTCTAATTATTAATAATTAAAATTTTTTCCTATGGCTATTGATAACTTGCCATCTCTTCTTAATCCCTTCTATTTCTGTTAAATCCCTACCACTTTTGTCTTTTATCATTCCCAGTTTTTCATGAAACATTCCCTTGATAACTCTAATTTTCTTGAAAAGATCCCTTGTCTTTCCTATTCTATTGTTTTCTTCTGTTTCTTTGTATTGCTAATTTAAGAAAACCTTCTCATCTCTCCTTGTTATTTTCTGGAATTCTATATTCATTTGTGTATATCTTTCCCTTTCTCCTTTCCCTTTTGCTTTCCTTCTTTCCTCAGTTATTTGTAAAGCCTTATCAGACAGCCATTATGCTTCCTTGCTCTTCTTTTTCTTTGAAGTGTTTTTTGCTGCTGCCTCCAGTACAGTATTATGAACCTCTGGCTTAGTTCTTTACTCATTCTGTCTACTGGATCTAACCCCTTAAATCCATTCATCACTTTGACTTCATATGCGTAAGGGATGTTATTTAGGTCATACCTATACAGTCTGACAGTTTTACCCACTTTCTTCAATTTAAGTCCAAATTTTGCAATAAAAAGCTCATGATCTGATCCACAGTCAGCTCCAGGCCTTGTTTTAACTGTCTATGTAGAGCTTCTTCACCTTTGGTTCCAAAGTATATCATCAATCTGCTTTCAATATTGACCATCTGGTGATGCCCATGTGAAGAACTGCCTTTTTGGGTTGTTGAAAAAGAGCATTTGTTATGACCAGCTAGTTATCTTGGCAAAACTCTATTAGTCTCTATCTTGCTTCATTTTGTGTTCTAAGATCAAACTTGCCTATTATGCCAATTACATTTGATTTCCTACTTTTTAGCATTCCAATCCCCTATGATGAATATGACATCTTTTTCTTGGTGTTATTTTTTGGTATTATTTTTGAGAGTTGGTTGGTAATAAATAATAGATATGAAAATAAATTAGAATGAATAAAACATTTTAAAAGTTGCACAGAGGGAAGGGAGAAGTACAGAAGGGGTAAAAATAAATTAGCTTATTATTACCTGATTAAAACATTGAAAAGCAGTATATGAGAAGTCCACATTTTCTTGTATAGTCTTCTTCCTTGCTCTTTGTGTTTTGAGATGTTTGTTTGTTGATAATTATTGAATTCATGATAGAAAGCATATTTTTTCCCAAAGAAAAGGGGCAACAAGAAAGAATGTGGCTTAAAATAAGAGAGTGGAGGAAAGGAGAGAGAAGATTTTAAAGTACATTTGACTGGGTGGAAGGGAAGGAAAAGGGCTTAAGAATGTAAAAAATATTTATAGCAACTCTCTTTGTAGTAGTAAAGAACTGGAAATTGCACCAAAGTCAAGTCTAAATGGGTGCACAATCTAGGTATAAAGGCTGATACTGTAAGTAATCTGGGAAAGCAAGAAATAGTTTGCCTGTCAGATTTATGGTGTAGGGAAGACTTTA
>CM053580.1:151754701-151772450 GCA_028627135.1 Pseudochirops cupreus
CCCTGATTTCGCAAGCTTCACTGACCTAGTTCTGAACGCTGCTCGCAGCTGCCCCTAATCCGAGGCTCCTCTGCTCCTCATGTCCAGCTGCCTACGGAGCTCAGCCAGGGCTTCAGGCAAGGCTGGTTTTGGTTCGCAGTGCTGATATGGCTCCTTGTAGCCGAGCTGACTTTAGTGGAAGGTATATTTGTGTGCGTTTTGGAGTTCTAGGATTCATTTAGAGTCATATTTTATGGGTATTTTGGGGTGGCTATGTGAGAGCTGCAATATGTTGCTACTGCTACACCGCCATTTTGGCTGCGCCCTGACTCATATTTTATAGAAAAACTTAAAGCCATTCTTCATGAGCTCCCTCTTCTTCCCTCTTCCTCATTTCCTATCACTCATATGCTTTCTGCCACTATCTCATCCTCTCCTGTTCCACACGATGAAGTGGCCTTACTTCTTAACAAGGCTCACTCTTCTTTAAGCAATCCCATTCCAATCAATTTCCTCCAACAGATCATCACCTTTATCATCACCACTTTCACTTAGTTTCAGTCTCTCTGTTTACTGGCTCATTGTCTACTCTCTACAAATACGTCCATGTCTCCCCTACACTGAAAACTCTCACTTGATCTTTCCATTCCCTCTATCATCCTGTCTCTCTTCTGCCCTTTGTAGCCAAACTCCTCAAACAGGCCATCTACAATAGGTGCCTCCATTTCTTCTCTTTTCATTCTTTTCTTGACCCTTCACAATTCAACTTCTGACCTTATTATTTTACTGAAACTGCTTCCTCCAGAGATATTAATAATCCCTTAGTTGCCAAATCCAATGGCCTTTTCCCAGTCTTCCTGCTCCTTGACTTCTCTGCAGTCTTTGATATTGTTGATCACTCTCTCCTCCTTGATACTCACTTCTCTCTAGGTTTATGGGACACCACTCTCCTGGTTCTTCTCCTGATTCTTCTCCATTCTATCTGACTGCTCCTTTTCTGTCTCCTTTGCTGGATCCTACTCCAGATCATGCCTTCTAACTGTAGATGCTCCTCAAGGTTCTACCCTGGACCCTCTTCTTCTCTCCCTCTATATTACTTTACTTAGTGATGTCGTTAGCTTCCATGGATTTAATTACTATCTCTATGCTGATGATTCTCATATCTACATATCCTTGCCCTCAACTCTTTGCTGATCTCCAATCTAACATTTCCAACTACCTTTCAGACATCTCAACTGCTGGATGTCTAGTAGACATCTTAAATTCAATACATTCAAAATGGAACTCATGTTCTCCCTTAAATACTACCCCCTCCAATCTTCCCTATTACTTTGGAGGGTAACACTATCTTCTCGGTCCCTCAGACTCTCAACCTAGAAGTTATCTTGGATTCTTCACTATCTCTCCCTGTCCTCCATATACAATTTGTTGCCAAAGTCTGTCGACTTCACTTTTGTAATATTTCTTGAATATACCCTTTTCTCTCCTCTGACAGTGTCATCATTCTAGTGTTCTCTTCACTCACACCTGGGTCTGTCTGACTGAAAACTCTCCCTACTCCAAGCCATCCTTTATTTTCAATTCATCCACTAAACCTCTTCTCCTAAACACAGGTCAGATTATGTCATGTTTTCCCCTACCCACCCCCCTACTCACCACCACATACACATACGTCACCTCTCAACCCAATAAATTCCAGTAGTTCCCTATTGCCTCCAGGAATAAATATAAAATGTTCTACATGTCATAGATTTGACAGAATTGGCATATGTCAATGGACAATTTCGAATCTCTAGCTTCTTGACAACATAATACCTTCTTTCCTCTGGTTATTCCAGCCTTTCCCCAATACGATGAAATCATCTAGCTATAGCAGCACCTCCAAGTAATTTGTATCAACTATGAGCTTTTCCAGGGACTATTTTAATTGTGTTTGGGGCAGGAGGAAGGATGATAGTGGTGAGCAGAAATCACTTGGGTTATTTCTATCTCAGGAGCATGAAGGCTGTCTTTTCCTTGTCTTCTGCCATAGGGATAAGATGGCACAGATCCACCAGTCAGACAGTCAGTCATAAACATTTGTTAGGCATCTAGCATCTTACCAGGTACTAAGCACTAGAGATACACATTCAGAAAAAGAAAGACAATCCTTGTCCTCAAGAAGCTTATAAAATAATGGGGGAAACAACATACAGAAGGAAGATGAAAAAACAGAGTGGTGATGAACGTATCTAGCACAAGGGGATAATGGAGGAGTCCAAAGGAATGTTGTTGAGTGGGAAATAGAGGATGGTCTGGGCACCATCCTTAAATGGAACTTTTGGGAGGAGCTCAATACCCCACCCTCCAATCAGACCACCGATGTGGTCTAAGTATGAAGGCTGATTTGATCTTCAGGGATGATGAGATTATCAGGGACATTTGCTGCCCAAAAAACATATAAGGCATCTTCAGCTCCGGGCCTAGCACACTTATCCACCTTTAATTCTTATTTGACATCTGATAATCCACAGATCCCAGGACAATTGTATTGACATTTCCTAATTGGTTCCAATGGGTCTTTTGTCTCTGCTATTGTTTCCTTCTCCAAACTGTATCTGCAGTGACCATGCCCAGAAAGCACTCAGCTAAGGACTTATTGAGAATAGGCTTCCTTATCTTTACTGCAGTCATTTTTTGCCCTCCTGCCGTTGCTACTTCATCCTCAAAACTGGGACATGCTTGAGAAGGTTTAACCACTCAGGTATCCTTGTCTTCACCTGTCCATTTTCCACCCTGCTCCTGTGCACAATCCCCCACCCTCTACCCTCTTTCCTTATCTTGCTCAGAGAACTGAAATTAAATGAGTACCATTCTTACCTCTGGCTTTCCTTTTATTTTGGTGAGTCAGTTTTACGGTTCCACTCACCATTCCTGTGACCTCCCAGACCGAAACACTCTTTCCTGAACACCACTCCTATTAGATTTTAATGTCTTTGAAGGTAAGGATTGCCTTACTTTTGCATTATTTACCTCATGCTTAGCACAGCAATTACTTAAGAAAGACCATTTCATTTATTCTTAGAGGATTATTTTTTCTGGCTTGGTCTTGAAAAAAGTTGGGAGTCATTGAAAAGTGGGTTGTATTTATTTCAACTCCACATCTAAGACATACGATGAAAAAGACAACAGTTCCTCTCCAGGTTTTTTTCTCAGACAATCCTTCCATTACTCAACATTTACTAAAGACATTGTTATTCTGTGTCTATCCCTGAGTTAGAGGGTTCAATAACTACTTGTTCTCTGATAGCACTATGCCATTTCTCTACGGGAGATACAGCTTGTATGTTTAAGTCCTAGTACTGTGATGCCCTGAAAACAGGCTGGAACTGGTCCCACACTGATGAAATTCCAAAGATATTTGAAGGGTCTGCACATACAAAGGACACAGTGTTTACATTGTCACTGACACTCACACTTTCCTATACAACTCAGGATGTCCTATGACAACTGAAATATGGATAGTTCTCATAACAACCACAGAACCCAACTAGTGGACCAGCTGACTGGGATAATAAAAAAAAGATAAGCTGAAGTATCACATTTTTCCAAGCTAGGACAGCTTAGGAAAACTGAAAGAAAAGCCTGCCTGAGGATGGGAGCTGGCCTGGAGTGCATGAGGAAGCTGCACTGGCCATGGGGCATGGAGGCAGGTTCAGTACCCACATTGGGGGCAACAGCAGCAACAGTGGAGAGACCAAGAGGCCACAGGCCAAAGTATTGTAAGGGACTAAATACCTGGTTATAAAGATATTACAGAACAGCCCTGGCAGCTCCTTCACTCATTATTCAGTTCTGTGTTGCAGTTCCAGGACGGAAGGAGGGGTTATGATCTGTGGTCACCAGGGAGTGGAATCCCTACCTGGATAAGGACAAGAGTGCAACCACAAGGATAGTGACCAGAACACTCCCTGGATCACTCTGCTGTGGAAGCACCAAAAACTTATAAGCCCCTAGATCAAGCCATAGAAGTTCAGACTAGCCATACCTCTCAGATTAGAGCAGAGTGCAACTCTAATATGATGTCCAAAGTCAAGAAATAGGTTGGGAAAATGAGATAACCACCCAACCCCCAAAAAGGAACCTGGCTATACAAAGCTACTATGGTGACAGGGAAGCTCAAGACACAAACTCAGAAGATAATGACATGAAAGCAGCTATAAGCAAAACCTCAAAGAAAAATACAGATTGGACGATAGTCCGACAAAAAATTTTCTTAAAGGCTAAAGAAAGATAACAAAGAGCAAAAAAAAAATTATTTTGACAATAAAACAAGAGTGATAAAGGAAAATAGGGGAAAGAAATGAAAATAATAGAAGAAAATTATAAATAGAGAATTAAGGGCTTGGTAAAAGAGACATAAAAACTTTTTGAAGAAAATAACTCATGGACTACTTGAAAACTACAACCAAAAAAAAAAAAGACCTAGATATCATATTTTAAGAAGACATAAAGGAAAATTGGCCATATCTCTCAGAACCAGAAGGAATAGTAGAAATTGAAAGAATCCACCAGTCATGTCCTGAAAGAAATTCCAAAACTAAATCTTCCAGGAATATCATAGGCAAAATGTAGAGTTCCAGGTCCAAGACAAACTATTGCAACCAGTCAGAAAGAAAAATTTCAGTCATACAATCACATAGCCAGATCAAACAAGACAAAGAAGTAGAAGGTTGAGAATATGATATTCCAAACAGCAAAGGAGCTAGCATTACAGCTAAGAATAACTTACCTGGGGACTTCCAGGGACAGGGTCAAGGTAATGGAGTAGAGGAAGAGCTACAACTGAGCTCGCCCAACAGTCCCCTCCCAACAAACTTTAAAATAATACCTCAAATAGAATTCTGTACTGGCAGAGTCAACACAAGTTTGGGATGAAACATTTTTTTAGCTCAGATCACTCAGGAGGTTGGAAGGAGAAGTCTGCAACACTGTGGAGGGGGCTGGACTAGAAAGCATGTGGCTGTGGAACTTGACAGCTATAGTAGCAGCAGTAGCTTGGAGTAGTCTTAACCCAGAGAAAGTAAGGGGGTGGCAACTGGTCAGAAAGAGATTACAGGGGACCTCTGTGCGAATAGTAAGCACAGAACAAGGCACTGTTGGGCAAGTCCTTTACACATTCAGAGTTGCAGTTCCAGGGCTGAGAGGAGTGTTTTTGGTCAGAAGGGAGCAAGGGCCCTGAGGAGCAATAGCACTTCTGACTGCAAGGCATCAAGGGATAAGGATAAGGACCAGAGCAGAGATCAGGAGACTAGTGACCACATCTCTCCTCAGATTAGACCACATTAGAGGTACCCAAAACTTCCACAAGCCCAGAACTAGCATGGAAAACAGCAATGTGAAAAAGTTCCTACAGCTACTCCATCCCCTCTGCAGGTGAGCAGTACCCAACTTTAACATATAGGTCAAAGTCAAGAAATAGGCTGGGAAAATGAGAAAACAACAACAACAAAATAACAAGTACAAATAGCTTCTATGGTGAGAAGGATGATCAAGGAACACACTCAGAAGACAATGATGCCAAAACAGCTACAAGCAAAACCTCAAAGGAAGGAAAAATGAATTGAACACAAGACCAATAAGAATTCCTGGAAGAGCTAAAAAAATAATTTTCAAACTCAAATAAGATTGGTAGAGGAAAAACTGGGGAAAGAGAAGATCAGTGCCAGAAAACTATGAAAAGACAATTAACAGCTTGATAAAAAGTGCAAAAATAAAAGCTCATTGAAGAAAATAATCCCTTAAAAAATTAGAGTGGGGCAAGTGGAAACTAATGACTCTTTGAGACATTGAGAAACAACAAAACAAAGTCAATAGAATGAAAAAATAGATGAAAATATGAAATATCTCATCAAGGAAAACAACCAACTTGGAATATAGATTGAAGAGAGATAATTTAAGAATTAAATCTGGGCAGCTATGTGACATAGTGAATAGAGTACCAGACTTGGAGTCAGGAAGATTCATCTTCCTGAGTTCAAATCTGGCCTTAAAACACTAACTGGGTGACCTTGGGCAGGTCATGTAACCCTGCTTGCCTCATTTTCCCTCATAAAATGGACTGGAGAGAGAAATGACAAACCACTACAATATCTTTGCTAAGAAAACACCAAATAGCGCCACAAAGAGACAGGAGTGAAAAAAATGACTGAATATAACGCAGTGCATTGCATCTAGTAGGCACTATATAAATGTTTATTCACTGTCCCTTCTTCTAATTTTGCCGTACAATTTGTGCTAATGTTTCTTTCATCACTGAATTTTTTAGTGCCATTTCTCCTTAAAGGCCTTGTAATATAGAGGAAATATAAAAGATAGACTCAAGAATCAGAGAACCTGGCTTCAAATCATACATCTGACAATAGAATCAAAATCCAAAAGGATCTTGGTATGCTAAAAAAATGGATTGAATAAGATGAAATTAAGTAGAAATAAATGTATAATTTTACACTAAAGTACACACACACACACACACACACACACACACACACACACACCCCTTAAGTATAAGATGGAGAAGCATGAATGGGCAACAATCCAAGTCCTGTTGATTTTAGTGCTTGTTTTGTGTTAATTATTTCCTATTTATCCTGTGTATAGCTTGCTTGTATGTATTTGCTTGTTATCTCCCCGATAAGATTGGGAGCCCCTGGAGGGCAGGGACTGTCTTTTTCCTCTTTCTGTATCTCCAGTGTTAAGCATAGTGTCTGACCCACAGGTGCTTAATAAATGTTTAATGATTGATTAATTGACAGCAAGTTATCTCAGAAAAGATCTGAGGATTTTAATCAGTAAGTAAGGATTTATTAAGCACTTATCATGTACTTATTCCAAGTGCTTAGAATACAAAAGAAGCAAAAAGAAAGACAGTCCCTTCTCTTAAGGAGTTTATATTCTAACAGCGGGAAGACAACTGAAAGCTGAAAAGGAAGTGAGGAGTATAAAGGTACATGGATCAGGGGTATGGTAAAAGGTTAGCATAGCCTGGTAGGAATTAGACATAGCCTGTTCACCTCATGCTCTGTCAGGGGAAATAAGTCACCCTTTTTAAACCACTGGCCAAAGTACTCAAGTTAAAGCCTTACTTCTGTTCTTATGCTCCTGTCTCATGGTTTTTTATCTCAGTGGGATGAGGGAGAAATAAGGCATATTACTATCCCTGCATTAATCTAAGGCAGAATGAAGGTACAAATTATGAAAGTTCGGGAGACAGATGACCCTAGAGGCTAAGGAAGAATTTTGAAGAGACAGACATGCATTTAGAAGTTTCAAGTATGAGAATAGAGTTTGTGGTGGAAATACACATGCTGCACTCCCTGAGAAAGAGGGAAAACGTCTCAAGGCCTGGGAGACAGAAATTAAATATAGATATTACAGGCCAGGGCTGACCAGGTCAGTTCCCTGGTAGTCTAAGTAACCATAGTAAGGGACAAATACTCAACAAAGACATACAGCAAGGACATCTTGATTTAGTGGAGCACCAGCTTCCTGCCCCTGAGACATTCATGGTAGCCCACCAGTCAAACTTTAAGAAGGAGTTGGAGTTCTTTTTTTTTTTTTGGCTTTCTTATTAATTAATTTATTTTTAGTTTTCAACATTCATTTCCACAAGATTTTGAGTTTCAAAATTTCTCCCCATCTCTCCTCTCCCCCTGCCCCAAGACAGCATACATACTGATCACCCTTTCCCCCAATCTGTCCTTCCTTCTGTCACTCCCCTTTTTCTTTTATCCCCCTCTCTTTTAATTTCAGTAGGATAAAATAGATTTCTATAACCCATTGCTTGTATATCTTATTTCCCAGTTGCATGTAAAAACAATTTTTAACATTTCGTTTTAAAAAACTTTGAGTTTCATATTCTCTCCCTTCCTCCCTCCCCACCCACCTTTATTGAGAAGGCAAGTAATTTGATACAGATTCTACATGTGTAGTCATGCAAAACACTTCCATAAGAGTCATATTGTGGAAAACTAACTATATCCCTCCCTCCTATTCTGCCCTCTCATTTATTCTATTCTCTCCTTTGACCCTGTCCCTCCTCAAAAGTGTTTGCTTCTGATTACCCCCTTCCCCCATTTGCCTTCCCTTCCACTGCAGTTGGAGTTCTTAAGATTTTTTGTACTTAGGTGACTAGGAAGCAAACAGGAATTTGTGTCAAAGACACAAAATTTGGTCCCTTGTGCCAATTGTGTTGATGACAGTTTTAGGACTTTTTAAAGAAAACTAGCCTTGTCTGCAATGGTGAGGGATTCTGGTAGATAGTCCTTCTACCAAAGGTGATACAGATAGGTTGGATGGACCCCCAAACATAAAAAGTTTCTAAGTAATAGAAAGGGACAGGAAGTGGCATTGAGAAGCAATGAATGACTTGGGACATTAGAGAAGCTTCAGTCAGTACAGGAAAGGACATCTAGAGATGCAATGTCTTTTGGGGGTTTCTTTGAGTGCAAAATTCTCCCTCTCCCTCTCCTGACACATGGGAGGAATGTGAACAAAAGAGATCTCATACAAAGGGAAGTTTAATTTCTCTTCATAAAATAGAGGTTTCATAGGGAAGCAAAGAGAAAGGAATGATAAGAACTCAAAATGAATAAGACTGAGTTAGATGAGGTTGGGGAAGATAGGGTAGTAGTAGGGTAAGGGAGTTTTCATTTGGGCGGTCCACAATTGGAATGACAGGAATATGGAAGGGATTGGGGTCATAGTATGGTTTGTACTCTCTCCCTTCTTTGTAAGCAGTAGCAGATCCAGCTTGGGACGAATATATGTGGAAAAGAAAGATTTTTCCCTTCACACTAAGAAGAGTTGTGACCAGCCTCTCCCTTTCTGAGCGTACAGACTGAAAGAGGAGACAATCCCTTCCCTAAAGAATCCACTCTCCAATAATACTGTGAGCCCAGGGTGCGTGGGCAAAAAAAAGAGCCTAGCAGGGATTGCTCGAGAAGAGAAAAAATCATATCTGCAAGCAGGGTACATGGCTGTGATGAAGAAGGAAAATCAACTGTAGTGGGCAGAGACTACTTCTGGTGGAGAAAGCATCTGAGGCAAGCCAGAGCTGCAAAGTAAGGGATAGTAGCAGCGGTAGTTGCTGCAAACAGATGGCAAAGACTGAGAACTAAAAGAAAGAATGCTCACACTAGAGTAAAGGTAATAGGGACCCCAGGGGAAAATGGCAGGCAGATGACCCTGAATTGGCCCTTGTTTCTACATTGTGGATATAAGAACTTCTCTTAATGGTTTTGTGAATGTTTTGTGGGAATTGTGACCTGGACTGTGGGGGAGGTAATGGGAAGAAAGCTATCTATAGCTATAACCTTTCACTTCTCTATTCTTTGCAAGCACTGAAATAATCCTCTCTATGCTGATGTCTGTCTTCGCTTCTGTTGCTTATCAGAAGGAAATGTAGTATCTTTACGAGAGGGCTAAAAGAAGCCAAATAATGAGCTTCCCAGAAATAAACCCCTGGCATGCCTCTACAATTGAACTTAGGTCTTTGCTAGCACATGCATAATAAGAATTGGGTTCTTAAACTAAAGGTGGCACACTAGATGGAGCACTGGACACCTTCAGGAAGACCTGAGTTCAAATTTAGCCTCAGAGACTTACTAGTTGTGTGACCTTGGGCAAATAACTTAATTGCCTTTGCCTGACTAAGTTTCTGCATCTGAGAAATGGAGATAATAATAGCACCTCTCTGCCAGGGTTTGCTGTGGGGATAACGTGAGATATTTGAAAATGGCTTTGCAGGCCTTAAACTGTTATATAAACCATAGATTGTATTATTCACTCTTTTCTGATGTGAATAAACAAAGAATTTAAATGAAAAATTGATCATTATAAAAAAAAGTGTGAACAGATTCATGGTTCACTAACTTGCAAGTGTGCTTTACTAGTCTGGCAGATTTACCTATTTAGTGTGTGTGGTACAAACCTGTGATTTCATCTGTGCAGAGAATCTCTTGGTGTAGAAACTTATTCAACTGATTCAGGAAACTTCAGTTGTAACTTGTAGTCTTAGAGTGTTATCTGGACCGAGAGGTTAAGTGACATGGTTATTTAGCTACTTTGTGTCAAAGGCAGTATTGGCATCTAGGTCTTCCTGAAACCAAGACAATATACTACGTTGTTCCTCTCGCGTTATTATCATTAGTGTTCCATTTACCAAATATCAATAGAGTTCCTGTCTCTACTCAATTTGCTTTTTATAAAATGCTAACTCTGCTTTTAAGAAATAGCATTAAAACTACAATAGACCTGTCTCGGACAACAGTAAATAATCAGAAGTGGTGAAGCAATGGAACCACCGTTGTGGGTGTCGTTAATCATGTGAACTGAAAAAACTGATTCAAACTGACAGGGAGATCCAAAGAGGCAAAGTGTGCTCTGCCAAGTTTTCTCTAAACACTTGCAGCAGCCAAGTCATATTTATCCAATTCTAAGTACTAGACATACTGTGGCTGTAAAAGCTCTGTTAGGACATGGAGTTCAACGCAGCCTTAGCCTCAGCCTCATCCTATTTCATGAAGTGCCAACCCAATCTTTGATAAATTACTAGACATCATAATTAAAATAACAAATCCTGTATACTGACTGTAGAACTATAGTTTATCATTATTTGTGGTGGTGGTTTTGTTGGGAAATGTTCTGTTTTTCTTATAACTGTATGTTTAGGCATTTTTCTAGTGATATATCAGGATTCTCGAAACAACTCCCTTGGACAAGAGTCATTACTCAGAAATCTAGTGCAAAGAGATGGCTACAGCCAAAAGTCAGGTCAAGAAAAGGCATCAAATGTTTATTGGCTCTGGGTGTGTCTGTTAGAACAGCTTTGCCAATGAACTTGGAGAAGTGCACCCGAGGGCCTAGGGTACAAAAAAGAAAGGCATTTCAATCTGGGTGTATAGCCTAAGCTTGAATCGTCATGGGGAATTAAGGCTTATTGTAAGGTGAACAGTCAAGACTTATCATCTGGACCCAGGCCACATGGTCTCCAGAAGGGCTAGTATAGAATAGTAGATAGGATGGTGGATAAGACAACTTCATCTCTGATGGCAAAGCCAGCCATTATTACTATGAGTCTTACTTCGGGAAAACTGGCTCAGATAGAAAGTTTGGATAAAGTATGAGAGGATTTGGAAGGGAAGTAAATATTTTTAAAAATATTTTTGTCCCTTTGGCCAAGGAAGAATATTTGACCTTTTTTTGGGTTCAATTTGGTAGAATACTCTTTATGATTTCCACCAAGAAACTGACAGCTATCTTTTTCTCCCTAGACTAAGCTGGCTACTTCCAGCTTGCTGGATAAGAAATATCCTTCCCCATCTAGCTGTTCAAATGGCCCTATCATCACAATTTGGCAGATGTTTTTCTCAACTTCCTAGACATTTTGAGCCTCTGACTTTCAGAAGGTTTTCCCAGGCTGTACCATATACTTGGAGCATATAAAAAACAGAGGGATGGCAGAAGGGGGAATGGTTCATTAACCAAGAAAACTTGAGTCATTGAAGTGAATTGACTAAGGAAAGGAAAGTCTGGAAGTCTGGTAAGGTTTACTCAATGACTTCAAAGCTATTTTAAACTTTACCATTTTTAAGTTGTGGTAGATGGAGAGAGAGGGGATTTTTTCATAGTGTCATAAAGGCTCTTTTTTCCCCCTCTTTCTCTCTAACTCTTCCTGAATTTCATATTGCCTTTAGTGTCCGAACTCAATACTCTTTGCCCCAGAGTAGCAGGTTCTTATTCTTTGATTAACAAGGGCTAATTATTCCCAGAGAAAATGAAATAAAAGATAACTGAGGAGAAACTGGATTGTTTTGTTAAGGTTCTAAACTGGTAGATGGATATCAGACTTTGAAGTCGTTATATCTGAACCTGGTGTTGGTGCATAGGACTTCTTTGGAGACAAGAAAGTTGGTTCTTTATCTCAGGGATGGGTAGCACAGAGAATCTTGTACACTTTAGCTCAAATGATGATCTGTTTTTCTGGAAGTTACTAGAGCAGTCACCCAGGGAGCACTGTGTGCCCTGGCAAAATTGGGAAATTCTGGAGCATTCCTCTCTGCATTGCTGGGACAGAGCCCACAGCAGTGAAGGGATCTCTCTGACAAAGGGATAGCAACATCTAAGGAGCCGCATGCACAAATACCCAGAGGAACCACAATTGAGTGGTAGGACCAGCAAAACAGGAGAAGTTATGATGGGGAAGCAGTATTGATGCCACCTACTGGGAGCTGCCCCAAACCACAGAAGAAACCATTGTGGAGGAAATTCAAGAGACTCTCCATGCTGGCTGTGGATTCCTAGCTAGGATCTGAATGTAAGTTTACCGAGGCTATATGTTTCTCATTGGCAGGTGATGTTATTTTACATGGGCACTGTTCAATTTTAATTTGCTTTCATTGACCTATAAATAAAATTTTGCATTTTTGAGTTTTGTGAACCCTTTGAAGGGAAATTGGTGAAAGTTTATACTAGATGATGCCATACAACAAATTTCCCAGACTTCCTGTGTAGGGGTAGTAACAGTCTCCTGTAGTGTACCAGGGCCCTTCACATAATGTGAGAGCTGATGATACAAGGGTTACACTGTACAAAAGCATCAAAACAGCAGTTAGAGACTTTTTTGTAAAAGATTTTGTTATTTAAGAAAAACTAGCAGTTCCCTTCAAGCACGAAGTCTCTTTTGTGGGTTGTGTGTGTGTGTGTGTGTGTGTGTGTGTGTGTGTGTGTGTTTATGTACTAATACGTACATATCTAATATACAAAAGTAAGCCAATCATATTTGTGTTTGTGCACTTCAGGATATTTCACATAAATGAGAATGCTGAGAATGCATTATAAAGGCAAACCAACACAGCTGTAAGTAATAAGTGGATTCCATGGAATTTAGGACTTTGGCCAGAATTGCCTGTCTAGCACATTTTTTAAAGTACAACTCAACATTTTCAGTCAGCTGCTTTACTTCATGTTACTCAGGGATCTTTGCAGGAAAAACAAAAACAGACCAAGCCCTTGGTATCCATTGAGATGGGGTCATAGTAAAATATTTGGCTATTTTGTAATCACTACATAGTATAAATTAATAAACTACTGAAGTCCTGGAATATGATCATAATAGAGTGAATAAGAAAAAAAATAAATTTCCTCATCTCCTTCCCCTTCCTAATAGTCAAAACTCTATTTTTCAAGGTTCAGTTGAAAACTCACCTCTTCTATGAAGACTTCTCACTCCACATTACTTTCTCTCTTCAAACCCTTGTAATGCTTATTCTTTGTCCTAATTTTGGCGTATTGTCTTATTTAATTACATATTTTTTTTTCTTTGTGGATATGTCTTATCTCCCCTTTGAGACTATAGGCTCCTTGGGCAGGGATAGTTTTTAAGGACATTCTACTTCTCAAATTCCGTGATTAATGATCTATGTTTTGCATTTCTCAAAAAGTTGGGCAAGAAGTAGGCAGGAAACAGCTTAGTGTGGAAAGAGAGCCTGAGTTGGATTCAAATCCCTACTTACCAACTATGTGACCACATAGAAGTCAAAACTGAGCCTTAGTCTCTCTAACATTTAAAATGAACACTACTTAACTCCCAGGGTTATGTTGAGGACAGTACCATAAACCTTGGAGTTCTATGAGTATATGAACTGTTATTATGTGGGAAGCACCCTTCCCTTTTCTCATCCCCTGCATATTCCCTGGAAAACTTCTTGCTGAGACTTGAATAGAAAGATGAAATGGCAATCCTATAGCAGATATAAAATATATAAAAGTTTCTTCTATCTCTTTCCCTTCTCATCCCTCCCCTGTGTCTGGAACCAGAGCATTGATGTATTGATTATAAGTATCTCCTTTTATTACATGCTAGCTTACACTCTGGAAACACCATATGTCATAATGGGTAGGGAATTGGCCTAGATCTCAGATTTAAATCCCAAGCATGACACATATTGGTTGTTTGACCTTGAACAAGTCACTTAACTGCTCAATGTCCCAAGCAATTTTCCAAGATTATATGTTGCCTAGCAGATTGTGGTGTGCAGTTTAAGAAAGTTTCCTGGAATGGCTAAACAAGTTGTGGTATTACGAATGTAATGGAATACTATTGTGCTATAAGAAATGAGGAGCAGATGGACTTCATATTTACCTGGAGAGGCTTATACGAACTGATGCTAAGTGAGAAGAGCAGAACAGGAGAAATTTGTACACAATTATAGACACAATGTATGTGTGATGACCAACTTTGATAGACTGGACTCTTCTCAACAACGCAAGGTTATAAGACAACTCCAAAAGACTCAGGATGGAAAGAGATGTCTACATTCAGAGAAAGATCTAGAAAGAACAGAGTTTAAATGCAGATTGGAGCAAACTACCTGCTCTTTTTCATGTTTGGTTTTGTTTCCTCTTTCCTATTGTTCACTCCATTGGTTACAACCCTTCTTCACAACCAGACTAATGTCTAATATGAAAGTATTTGCAGATACTATACTTGATTTCATGCTGCCATGAAAATCTGAAACTCAAGGGACTGTGGAACTGAATCTTGTAAACTAAAAGTAAACAAACAAATCAATTTAAAAAATTAAATAAAAGAAATTTTTAAAGAAAGGAAGTTTTCTAATCAGGGCTCCTTTATATTCAGTATACTTTAATTTGTATGTGTTTATTTTGATTTATTCAGAGCTCTCTTTCTGCATTCTTTCCCTGTCTTAGTAGCATTCTTGGCACTTATCTCAGGTGTCCAGGATTCTAATGCTCTTTCTAATGTAGTGGAAAGATCAGCATGAGGTTAATCAGAGGAGTCAAGACTGAGAAGTGAGAGGAAGTATTTTTGCCTAGTTTGCCTAGCATACCTCTTCTGTAACAATCTAGAAAATAGGTCAGTCTGAATTCTGATTGAGAAAGCCAAGAAAAAGTCACAGCGAGTCATTTTTAAGCCTAGGGAAGCTTAGGGAGATAGAGAGATCTACTGACACTGGGGCAAGGGTTGGGCAGGAGTGTGTGGTGGTGGCAGGGAACATTCCAACAACTGGGGAAAGAAAGAGGGCCAAGGCAGAGCACTGGGGCAAGAAGCACTGGGCAGAAAGATCCCAAGGGTTCACTGAGTAAGCACTGGGTACAGGAATGACTGCAATCGGGCAGTTCTGTAACTCATTGCCCAATTCTGAGTCACAGATCCAAGATGAAATGAAGGATGGGCCCTAACTGAGTACTAAGAACAAAACAAGCACTGGAAATATCAATGTGTCTCTGAGCTCAGCAGTAAAGCATAAGGGACTCAGTTCTAGTCTTTATCCCTGAGCGTAATCCTGCTCATAATTCAGTGAAATAACCAATTCGGGAGTTTTACATCAAAGGGAAAAAAAACTACAAAGAACAGACAAATGATGTTCAGTAGCTCTGAACCTGCGGAGCCTCCCAGGGGCATTTAACAGTGACTGTCCAGCAGCAATCTACTGAAATTTAACCACACACAAGCCAACAGAACCAAATCTGGGGTAGGAGCTCACAGAGCTCAGATGTGCAGGGCAGTGAGCAGACATCTTCTTGGATAAGCATGCAAGCTCCCAACGTGAATTGTGAAAGCAGCAGAAGGATGTAAAAGGACAGAAGCTCAGTGCAGACACCCTCCAATAGCTCTGCCCCCCAAAAAGACACAGAAACCAACACTAACACAGAGTTCAAAGTCAAGAAAGATGGAAGAATGAACAAACAAAAACAGCAAAAAGAAACTAACCATAAAGAGCTACTATGGTGATAGAGAAATTCAAGACATAAATACAGAGGACAATGACTGAAAAATATCTGCAAGGAAAGTTTCAAGGAAAAATACAGATTGGACAAAAGCCCAACAAGAATTCATATAAGAGGAACAAAACTACACTGGTGTAAATAAAATTATTTAAAATTAGAATTGACCAAATGAGGGCTAAATGATTCCATAAAACATCAAGGAATAATAAAACAAAGTCAAAGCCTAACAAAAAGAAAAAAATGTGAAATATGTCATAGGAAAACCATTTGATGTAGAAAATAGATTGAGGAGACATAATTTAAGAATCATGTGGCTACCTGGAACCGTAGGACAAAGAAAAAGCCTAGACATCATATTTCAAGAAATCAGAAAATAAACTGCCAAGATATCTTAGAACCAGAAAGCAAAATAGAAATAGAAAGAATCCACCAGTTACCTTCTAATAGAGATCCCCAAATCCAAAATTAAAACTCTCAGGAATATTATAGACAAATTCCAGAGCTCCAAGGTCACAGAGAAAATATTGAATGCAGCCAAAAAGGAACAATTTAAATACCATCAAGTCACAGTCAGGCTTCCACAAGATTTAGCTATAAACCATGAACAGAGGGGTCAGAATATGATATTCTAAAAGGCAAAGGAACTGGGATTACAACCAAGAATAACCCACCAAGCAAGACTGAGTATAATCCTACAGAGGGAAAAATGGATATTTAATGAAAAAGAAGACTTTCAAGCATTTCTGATGAAAGGTCCAGAACTGAATAGAAATTTTGACATTAAAACACAGGACTTAAGCATAGAAAGGTAAATGTGAGTGAGCAATCATAAGAGACTAATTAAGATTAAATTGTGTACATTTTTATGGGGGAAATGATACATGTAACCTCTTAGAACTTTATCAAAACCAGGGGTCTTGGAGGGAAACTGATTAAACAGAGGACCTGGGTGTGATCCTTTTATGTTTAGATGAGTTCAAAAGAAGAATAATCGTGTGAAAGAAAATGATAATGATGAAACAACATACCAAAATTTCAAGGATGCAACTGAAGCAGTCCTCAGGGAGAAAATCATATCTTTAAAAATCATACATTAACAAAATAGAAACATAGATAATTAACTGAATGTGCATTTTCTTTTTTGAGGTTTTGACTTTGTTGTCTTCTGAGTTTTTGTTTTGATCTTCCTTGTCTCTATAGTAACTTCCTTTGGTCAGCTTCTTTTTTGTTGTTTGCTCATTCTAGAGCCTATTTCTTGACTTTTAATTTTATGTTAAAATTGGGCTCTGCTCCCAGGATGGAGTGGGCACTGTCACAAGCTCCAGATTTTTTTTGTACAGCTGTTTTCAGAGGTAGTTCTGGAGTCTGTAATGTTTTACTTCTTCTAAGTTGGTACGATCTAAGGAGATGTGTTTTTACTACTCTTCTGGCCTGTGCTCTAGCTTATGAGTGACCACAAAACCTCAAAAAAGAAACATTAATCAGGTTTAAGCTCAAAAATTATTCCCAGAAGAGCTCAAAAAATTTTTAAAAATCAAAAAAGAAAGGTAAAGGAAAAATTGGAAAAAGAAATGAGAGTGAGCCAGAGTTTGTGGGGGCTGCAGAGATGGTGCCCTCCTAATAGCTCTAGGAGCTGCAAAACCCCCTGCAATTTGGGACAAGGCTCTCCCCTCTGGAAGCAGAGTTCCATTGGGGCAAAGAGGTCAAAAGTCAAGTAATTGAGTGGCAACATGAGTAAGCAAAGGAAGCAAAGCAAGTCCAGCAATACAACTTTAGATTCCTTTTTTGGGGACACAAAGGATCAAAGCACAGAATGGGAGGAAGACAACAGAGTCAGAACTCCTGCACCAAAAGCTTCCAAGAAAAATATGAATTGGTTATAGGCCATGGAGGAGCTCAAGAAGGATTTTGAAAATCACATAAGAGAAGTGGAGGAAAAATTGGGATGAGAAATGAGAATGATGCAAGAAAATCATGA
>CM053580.1:151772950-151910928 GCA_028627135.1 Pseudochirops cupreus
TTTTTTTCGAGGATGGAGGAGAGATAGTTTAAGAATTATTGGACTACCTGAAACCATGATAAAAAAAATGTCTAGACATATTTCAAGAAATCATGAAGAATACTCCCTCTGTATTTTAGATCCTGAGGGTAAAATAAAAATGGAAAGAATGCACTCCTAAAAGAAATCCCCAAATGAAAATTTCCAGGAATATTATAGCCAAATTTCAAGAGCTCCCTGGTCAAGGAGAAAATATTTCAAATCAGCCACAAAGAAACAATTCAAATATCATTGAGCCGCAGTTACAATAACACAAGATTTATCAGCTGCTACATTAAAGATTACAGGGTTTAGAATATGATATTATGGAGGGTAAAGGAGCTAGGCTTACAACCAAGAATCACCTACACAGCAAAACTGAGTACAATACTTTGGGGGGAATGGGAATGGACAACAAGAAAAATAGAGGACTTATGAGCATTCCTGATGAAAAGACCAGAACTGAATAGCAACTTGACTTTCAAATACAAGACTCAAGAGAAGCATCAAAAGATAAACAGGAAAGAGAAAGCATAAGGTGCTCAATAAGGTTAAACTATATACATTCCTACATGGGAGCATGATACGTGACTCCTAAGAACTTTATCATTATTTGGACAGTTAGAAAGAGTATATACAGACAGAAGGCATGCGAGTGAGTTGAATGTGGTAGAATAATATCTAAAAAAGATAAAAATAATGAATGAGAAACAAGAATACACTGGGAGAAGGAGAAAGGGAGATGCAGAATGGAACAAATTATCTCACATAAAAGGCATGAAAGAGCTTTCACAGTAGAAGGGAAGACAGAGAAGTGGGATAGGGAGCACTTGAACATTACTCTTATCAGAACTGGCTCAAAGAGTGAATAACATAAACACTCAGTTGGGTATGGAAATCTATCTTAGCCTACAGAAAAACAAGAGAGGAAGGGGATAAGAGAAAGAGAGTGACTGATAGATGGGAAGGTAGATTGGGAGATGTGGTAGTCAGAAGCAAAATACTTCAAAGGATGAAAAAGATAAAATGAGAGAAAAAGTAGGATAAATGGGCAGGGGGGGGGGAATGGGGAATTTGGTGGAAACACCCAGTAAGCATAACTGTAAAAAAATTTTATAATAAGTTTCTCTAATAAAGACCACATTTATCAAATATATAGAGAACTGAGTCAAATTTATAAAAATAAAAACCATTGCCCAATTGATAAATGGTCAAAGGTTAGGGAGTTTTCAGATGACATTATCAAAGCTATCTATAGTCATATGAAAATATGCTCTAAATCACTATTGCTTAGAGAAATGCAAATTAAAATAATTCTGAGTTACCACCACAACTATCAGATTGACTGATAAGACAGAAAAGGAAAATGATAAATGATGGAGGGGACATGGGAAAATTAAAATACTAATGCATGGTTGGTGGAGTTGTGAACTAAATCAACCATTCTGGAAAGCAATTTGGAAGTATACCTAAAGGGCTATAAAATGATGCATTCCCTTTGTCTGAGCAATACCACTACTGGGTTTGTATCCCAATGAGATTTTGTATATGATTGTGATGGAATACTATTGTGCTACAAGAAATGATGAGTAGGAGACTCTTAGAAAAACCTGGAAAGACTTATACGAACTAATGCAAAGTGAAATCAGAAGAACCAGTAGAACATTGTACATAGTAACAACAATATTGTACAATGATCAATTGTTAATGACTTAGGTATTCTCAGCAATAAAAATGATTCAATACCATTCCAAAGGGCTTATGATGAGAAATGTTATCTATCTTCAGAGAAAGAACTGATGGAATCTCAATGCAGACTGAAGCATACTTTTTAAAAACTTTATTTTTCTTGGTTTTTTTTTTCCCTGTGTTTTCTTTCACAACATGACTACTCTGGAAACTAATTTTTTTTACCTTATTGCACACATATAACCTATATAAAATAACTTGCCTTCTCAATGATGGGAGTGGGAAGGGAGAGAGAGGATATGGAATTTGAAACAACATTTTTTAAATGTTAAAAACTGTTTTTGCATGTAATTGGGAAAAATAAATTATTAAACACATATAATAAATAATAAATGCTTTCATCCTACTCTTTTGTCTGGAGAGCTGAGAATGTGAGATTTTTTTAAGCATCACCAGAGAGGGGCGATGCATATTAATTTGGAATAAATTATAACTATCATTTTTTAAAATTGGGAAAGATAACATTTTACCAGAATTTTTTTTTGAGAGTCCTAATACCTAAAGCAGAAAAATACGTAACATAGAAAGAAAACTATAGGCCAATGTCAGTAAGGAACACTGACTCAAAAATTTTGAATAAAAATCTATCAAGTTTATCCAAGGAATCATTCATTTTGATCAAATCAAATTTATACTAGGACAATGGTTTAACAGCAGGAAAACTATCAACAAAATTAATCATATTAAAAACCAAATGAACCCAAACCTCATGGTCATCTCAATAGTTGCAGAAAAAGCTTCTGACAAAGTACAACACTCTTTTATGCTAAAAACTCTAAAAAGTATAGAGTGTAGAAAAGGCATAGAGATATTTTTAAATGATTCTTTAGGATTAAGTTATTTAGTCTCCAGTTGATTTTTAATCCTTTTTTTGTAACCTTTTACAATAATGTCATCAAAACCATTTGTTATTGGTTAGAGAATCAAGAGCTGGATCAATGGAACAGAATAGACAAAGGAGATTCAGAAACAATAGAATTCAGCTCAGTTTTTGATAAAGTAGAAAACAAATTAATGACCTAGGGAAAAACCCCTTACCAGATTAAAAAAACAACAACTGGGAAAACTGGAAAGTTGTGTAGCAGAAATTAGGCTTCAACTAACATCTTACACCATACTCCATATAACATTCTAAATTGATGTATAACTTTAATATTAAAGATCATATACTATAAAAAATCATAAGAGAAACAGATCATATACTTCCCACATTTACGGGCAGGAGACGTATTCTTCACCAAACTAGAGACAGCAGCAATTATAAAGGATATAAGAGATAACTTTGATTACTTCAAATAAAAAAACTTCTGCATAGACAGTAGTGTATCTAGGATAAGAAGGGGAGTGATCAAATGGGGGAAAAAAAGTTTTCACTTCAAATTTCTCTGATAAGGGTTTGATATCCAAGATATATTATATCTACACACACACACACGCACACACACACACACACACGCACACACATGTATTTATCATATGTGACGCATTTCTCTAGGAGAGGGAGGGAGAGAGACGCACCACAGAATACTATAGTGCTATAAAAAGTAGAAAATATCAATAAAAACTTATCCAAATAAAAAAGTAGTGATTTGGAATTTTTTTTATTTGGCTAGAGATAATCTGGGGTTCACCCCTTAAACACTAGAACTATTTGTTCATATCCTCAGAAAATTTATCAGTTGAAGAATGGGTTTTTTTCTTATACATTTGAGTTATTTATGTATCTTGGACGAAAGCTTTGTCAGAGAAGCTTATTGCAAATATTTTCCCCTGTTAATTATTTCCCTTTTAGTCTTAGCTGTTTGGATTTTTTCTGTGAAAACTCTTTCAAAACTTTATATAAACAATATTATCTATATTATCTTCTATGACCCTCTCTTCCTTCCCAGTCATGAACATTTTTCCTATCCGTAGCTCTAGGAAGGATTTTTTTCATGTTTCTCTATTTATGATATGACCTTTTCTGCTTAAGTCACATATCCATTCGGAGCTTATTTTTGAATGTGATGTGAGGTACTGATATAGAATTCATTTCTTGTATATTGATGTCCAATTTTCCCAGCAGATTTTGTGGGATAGTGAACTCTTATCCCAGTTGCTGGGATTTTTGTATTTATTGGATGCTAAGCTATTACATACATTTGTTTCCATATGTTGTATACCTAGTCTGTTCCACTAATTAATCCATTTCTTAACTAGTATCTAATAGCTGCTATGTAATAGAGGTAGATAGCAAGAACTGCTAGTTCTTTGTTTCTATTTCTTTTCAATTTCTCTAGAGCAATGGTTCTCAACCTTCCTAACGCCATGACCCTTTAATACTTGCATGTGTGCATACCTGCACGTGGGCGGACCCGCCTGGAGACAGAGAGAGGAGCTGTGTCTTGCTTCCTAAGACCATCAGAAATATGTGTTTTCAGATGGTCTTGGGTGACCCCAGTGAAAGGGTCATTTGACCCACCAAAGGGGTCGTGACCCACAGGTTGAGAACTGTTGCTCTAGAGATTCCTGACAATTTTTTAATATATGAATTTTACTAATTTTTTCTAGTTCTAAAAGGTAATTATTTGGTAGTTTAGTTGTAATGGCATTGAATAAGTAAATCATTTAAGGCAACGTAGCTATTTTTGTTATATTGGCTCATCTTATCCATGAACAACTAATTTTTTCCCAATTATTTGGGTCTATCTTTATTACTTTGAATAGTTGTTAGTAATTGTATTTATATTATTCTTATGTGTATATTAGAAGGTAAATGTCCAAGTAGTTTATACTTTGTGTGATAATTTTAAATAGGTTTCTCTTTCTATTATCTTGCTAGCATTTATTGGTATTATATAATAATGTAATGATTTGGTTGGATATATTTCATATTCTGCAAGTTTGTTAAATTTATTAACTGTTAAATTAATTTACGTTACTCCTTTGATTTCTTTAAGTATACTATCATATCATAAGCAAATGTGATAAATTTATTTCTTCGCTATGATTACTCCCACAATTTCTCTTTCTCATGTCACAGTAACAACAGACATCCTTGTTTCACCCTTCAATTTTTTGAAAGGATTCTAGCTTGTTTGTATTATATAAAATAGTAGTTCCTGGTATACTATTTATCACTATAAATGTGTCTCATATGTATAACTATAACCATAAATATACTATTTATCATTTTAAAGAAATGTCCATTATGTGGGGTTTTTTTCCCCCAGAAATGTGTTGTATTTTGTCCATAGTTCTTTCTATATCTATTGATGTGGTAACATTGTTTTTTCTTATTGATACGCTTAAGTCTATAGTTTGACCAATATAAAGCCAAACTTGCACTCATGCTATAAATCCAACTTGGTCATAAGTGTATAATCTTTGTGATACTTTGTTTCAGCCTCTTTGTTAACATTTCATTCAAACTATTTATCCAAATTTATTAGGGATATTAATCTATAGTTTCTTTTTTCCATTTTGATTCTCCTTGGTTTAGGTATAAAGACTATATCTGCATCATAAAAGAAAATTTATAGGATACCTTCTTTTATTATTTTTGTAATTTATGTAATATTAGAATAAATTGTTTTTTGAATGTTTGATGGAATTCACTTGTGAATCAATCTGGTCCTAGATTTTTTGTCCTTTGAAAGCTAATTTTAATTAACTTTCAACTTCCTAGTGGTATATGGAAACTTTCAAAAACTTGAACATGCTTTAGGACCTATAAAACTCAAAAAGGCAGAAAAGCAGAAACATTGTACACATCTTTTACTAATCACTAATGCAATAAAATTATGTTAAGTAAAGGGTTACCAAAAAAAAAAGATTAAAAATCAACTGGAGATTAACTTAATCTGCTAAAGAATCATTAGAGCAAAAAACAAATCCTAGAAACAATTATTAAAGATAATGACAAAATGAGACAACACTCCAAAATTTGGGACTTACATTCAAAACAATTCTTGGGGGAAATTTTATTCTCTCTCAACATCATCATTTAACAACAATAAAAAAGAAATATCCAAATCAATGAATTGAGAATGTAACTAAATACCAGAAAAATCATACAATTAAAAATCCTCAATGAAATCCCAAGATAGAAATCTTCAAACTATAGAAGAAATAAATGAAATTTAAAAAGGAAAAAGCAATTGAATTGATAAGCAAAACTAAGAGCTAGTTTTTTTTAAATAAAGAATTAGTCAATTCAATTAAAAGAGTAGATATTCAGGCCAAAATGGTGGAGTAAAAACAGGAACTTTTCTAAGTTCCTGCTCCAATCACCTCGAATACCTGTAAAATATGACGCTAAAAAATTTTTAGAGCTACAGAACTCACAAAGTGACAGAGAGAAACAAATATCCCACTGAAGGCAGCCTGGCAGGATGACAGGTTGGATCTATCACACTGGACTGGACGCTAAGGGCAGTGCTGCATGAGCCACATGGGCCCAGACCCAGGGAGGCCCTGACCAGTGGCATAGACTATCCAGAGCAAAATTCAGGAGAGTGAATCCCTGGCAGCAGTGGTGGTTCCCAGACTTCTCAACCCATAAATGCCAAAGACAAAGTAAAAGATCAGTAAGGAACTCTGTTGGAAGTGGGTGAGAGAAGAGTGCAGTCTGCTCCTGGGGCAAGAAGTGGTGGAGGCACAGCTGCAGCTGCTGCTGCGTGGCTGCCTCTGGAGCTCCTGGCCTGCAGATCACAGGGGGACCAAGCAAGCATTCAGAGGGTAATTGCTCTTGCTTTGACCTGCTTGATCTGGGTCGCAGTCTTGAGTGGGGGTCCTGGATTGAGAGTTCCATAGCTTGTGGTGGCTGTAGACAGGGTGTCCTCATAATTCTGACAACTGTGAAAACCCCAGCGATTTGGGACACAGCTCTCTCCATTCTGGAGGCAGAGTTCTACTGTGGCAAACAGCTCAAAAGTCAAGTAATTGGCTGGCAAGATGAACAAGCAGAGGAAGGGCAATCAGACCACAGAATCCTTTTTAGGGCACTGTGTGGTATGTTGTTATAATAATGCGTATTCTTAAAAACAACTGATAAACATACCTATACCTCAAGATAAGATAAACCACCTAGGAGGAAAAAAAATTATAAATAACTTCATCACTAATTTTGAACTAAATTACTGGTCAAATAAGGTGGCAAATATTTGAGCATAAAAACCCACCTGAGATCCTAGACATTAGCCTTTTTCTAGTTAGGTATGCCTCTGATGTTCTTCACACTTGATACTTCAGTAAATCCATGTGGCTTGAGGCCAGTGCTGATTGGTTGATGGACATTTGGAGACTTTCCAGAAAACCATCCCTGAGAGAGATATTCAACCTTCAACTGGACAGAGAAAGAACATTTGGTTCAGTAAAAATGAAGTCTCTAAGAACCTCTAAAATGTCATGGTGGTTTGTTTTTAGAATGCGTTGATTAATAAAGTTAATTGCATATATTGAATAGTATAAAACTAATCAGTGTTTCCATTGCACTAATTAGCATATGTAACAGTAAATTAGACAGACATATACCATATGCTACACAGGCATTTTGAATTCAACATGTCCATGTTGCTCTTAAACCTTCTTGTCTTCCTAACTGTTGAGGCCACCAAGGCTTTTAAGTCTAATATATGGTCAATTTTTGTAGAGGTATCATAACAGTTGAGAAATATGTATACTTTTTTTCCTGTTCCCATTCAGTAATCACCAAAGAGTTATATCTAATTCTAAAAATTTTTATTCAGGTCTTTAACTTTTTTTCTTGTTTATCTTTTGATTTGACTTTTCAAAGTCTTAGAGGGACACAATGACATTCTCAACAATTTATTTCTCCATGCAATAAAATTAACTCTTCCTTTAAACATTTAGATGCAATTCCTTTCAGTACATTTAGATTAAGATTTTATAGTAATTCATTGCCAATGGTGCCTTTATGCATCATGTAGTTTCCTTGTTTATCTCTTTTGCCAGTTTTAATTTTTGTCTTGTCTAAGACCATGACTGCTACCTTTGTTTTTTTTTAGTTCACCTGTAACATAATAAATAAGCTGTACTTTTATTCCAGTCCCTCATTTTAAGTCTATGTGAATCTTTCTGTTTTCATTGTTTCTTTTAAACAGCATATTTTACTTTCTAATCCATTTTTCTGTCATGATATGACTCAGTCATAGAATAAACACATTGCAGAAAGCATGAACCAATTAAGATACTTCTTCCAGGAAGATGATTTAAAGTTTAAATGAAGGTAATCACATAGGTCATCATGTCCTCTTGAGAAATATAAAAGCATTACTCTACTTCCTGTTCTTTAGCTTCTCAGGCTTGAGAGGTCTCCTGGTTCCAAGTGTTAATCATGCTAGACTTGATTTACACTTGAAACATTAAATTTCCTCACACCTCTTTCAAGTACAGCATCTCTTTTAGCAAAGAATAAAAAATAAACAGAAAAAAGTAATTGAGACAATGAAGGACTGTTAAGGATTTTCTTAAGTCATGTTGTACCTGCTTATAAGAACCAATTATTACATTTTTAATGTGTGTTTATACCTCAGAAATAATAAAACACTACAAATTAGGCCTAAATTTATTGTTTTATTGACTGTATAGATTCAAGAAACTGACAGAAAATATTAATAATTCAGATTAAACTTTAAAATGTGTCATGAATAGTTTTCCCCCAGAGAATTGGTTGATAAACATTTACTAGCCAAGTCATGACTAGACACTGTCTCTGATCCTCACAGTCTCTCAAAACTCTGTAAAATATGAACTACATGGAAAAGATAAAACACTTTCAGCTGTCTTCATAGTCTAACACCTAGAACTCTAATGAAACAACAACCCAGTGAAATAATAAAGAGAGCTTTAACATGTAACTTAATCACTCAGCACCTTTTCATCCCTCCTCAAACCTCTCACAGCTCCCCTTCTTTGAATCTCTCAGCTGAGAACCTTGCTTCATACTTCCCTAAAAAAGAAAAATGAAGCCATTCACCAAGAGCCACCTCTTCTATCCTCACCTCACATCACTCAGATACTTCTGCAACTGTCTCTTACTTTACTTCTCTCTCACATGCAGAGGTGGCCCTTCTTACTAAGTGAAATCCCTCTCATTACCTCTTATAGTCTTCAACAGTTTGCCTCCTCTATCAGCTCATCTCACTTATCTGTAATCTCTCCCTATCCTGGCTGCATGCCTGGCCTGTCAACATGCCCATGTTTTCCCCCATCTTCAAAGAATTGTCATGATCAACCCATCTGTAGCACCAATGCGATATTTATAGCACCCACAATTATTATAAATATACCTGCATGGTGCTCAATTGCAAAATATAACAGACTCTCCATATAGAAGACAGAAGAAAAACATTTATTCAGGCACCAGAAAACCAAATCCCAAAACCAGTAAGCCAATTCCATCATGGTAGCAAAGAAGTTAATAAGCCATAACAGCACAGAGAGCCACACCATCCTTTAGCCTTCCCACAAGCCAATAAAAGACCAATATTTACTCACAAGCCTATCTGTCTCCCTGGAAAGCATGCCCTCCTCCCAACCATCTAGTTTAGCTCTGACTCCCAGCTTCCTTTGGGCTCTGCTCCACCCTTCAACAAACTCCCCCCGCCATGGGCTCCATGTGATCACATTCAGCTTATTAGGGAGCAGAGTATATTTTCAAAGCAGGTAAGGTCTTCAAATTCCCTTAGGCTTATTAAGGGGCAGGGAAGATCTTCAAATTCCAATTACCATTGCATCTTCCCTGATAGGTATCATCCCATTTGTCTCCTTCTTGTATCTAAACTCCTTGAGAAGGTGATATACTATCAATACTTCCAATTCCTTTCCTCTCTTCTTAACTCCACAATCTGGCTTCCAGCTTCATCATTCAACTGAAACTGCTCTCTCCAAAGTTACCAATGATCCCTTAATTATCAGATCTAATGGTCTTTTCACAATCCTCAATCCTCCTTGACTTCTCAACAGCCTTTTCACATGGTAGATTGCCCTCATCTCTTTGATATTCTTCTTTCTAAGGGTTTTTTTTTGAGATACTATTGATTTTCCTTCTTCTATCTCCTCCAAAATTAAATATAAAATCCTGTTTGGCATTTAAAGCCTTTTCCCCCTTTCCAGTCTTACACCTTATGTCTCTCAACATACTCTATGACCCAGAGACGCTGACTTCCAGACTGGTCCTTGAACAAGACACTCTGTCCCCTGACTTCAGGCATTTTCACTGGCTGTGCCCCATGGCTATAATGCTCTCCTTCCTCATTGCTACCTCCTGGCTTTCCTGAATTTCTTTGAGTAATAGCTAAAATCCCACCTTCTACTGGAAGCCTTTTCTAATCCATCTTAATTCTAATGCTTTACCTCTTTGGATTATTTCCAATTTATCTTACATATAGCTTGTTTGTAGATAGTTTTTTGTATGTTGTCTTCCCCATTACACTGTGAGCACCTTGAGGTCAAGGGCTGTCTTTTGCCTTTCTTTGTGTCTCTAGTGCTTGTTACAGTGGTTAGCACAAAGTAGGCATTTAACCAATGTTTAACCAACTAACTGGATAAATTTAATTAGTCCAGTGACTAGAAATTATGTAAGCAACCAGGAAAAAGGCCTGCAAATACAAAGGAAAGAAAATTCTTTTTTTTTTCACCTTGGACATTAGTCTGGTTGTATAGAAGGGTTGTAACCAATGGAGTGAACAATGGGAAAAAAGAAAGAAAACCAAACATGGAAAGACTTTATGATCAAGGAAAGAAAATTCTAATAAAACAAGACTATTCTGTATCTACTGTGTTCCATAGGAGGGAATGGAATAGTGTATTCTCAATAGCAAAGGAGCTCGAGATATAACCCAAAGGTACACACCTTGAAAACTATTAAAGGAAAAAGATAAATGTTCAATAAAAAGGAAGTACTTGAAACATTCCCACTTTAAAAAAACCCCAGATACAAATCAATTACTTGCTTTGTAAATACCCTAGATAACCTAAACAAGAATTATTTTTTAAAAATACAACAACCACGTAAGACATGGGCAATGAAATTAATTACTCCATTGGGGGGAAAGGGAAAAAAAACAAACTAAAAAAGGTAAAGACAAGAATGGGGTTAAAGAGAAAATGATACCAATAACAAAATAACAACAGAGAGAGACCACTAACAATTTCTTTCTCATGTACACAGTGGTGAAAGTAGAAGTTAAATATCAGTAGTGATGGTGGAGAAACAGGAATGAAGCATCATGAACTAAACCTTATAGTACCCCTCCTACAGGTAAGTAAAATTTATTTGTGGAATGAAACTACAGAATGAGAGGATATATAAATGAGGAAGAAGAAAAAAGAAAAAAGAGAACATATGATGTATCTTAATCAATCAATGATTAACAATGAAGGGAAAATTGCTCCTATATAGTCTCTTAAGAAGAAAAGGGCTTACGGGTAAATGGGTGAGAAAGTGAAGGAAAGAACTGAAAGGTGGGGTGGGTTGGGGGAGTCTTGATTTACTGGTGGGAGGAGTTCCCACTGAAGGTTCCTATGAGGTAAGAGAGATTGTCTACAATTAGAAGTGGGGGCCTTTCAATGCGTATAATATACAGGGATCTGTAACTTAGATCCCTCATCTTATCTCAGGAAAAGGAGAATTAGAGTTCCTGGGGACAACTGTCAAGCAGGAAAATAGGATGGCCTAAATCCAGGGACGATACTTCATGGAAAATGTGGGGAAAATGATCAGGGGAGGACAAAAGGTAGTAAAGACCTACACCATCAGTGACACAGGAAAATTTCTTCTTGTTGTTCAGTCATTTTCAGTCATGTATGACTCTTCATGACCACATTTAGTTTTTGGTTTTTTACAAAGATATTGGAGTGTTTTGCCGTTTTCTTCTCCAACTCATTTTACAGATGAGGAAACTGAGGCAAACAGGCATGACTCATCCAGGGTCACACAGCTAACAGTGTCTGAGGCCTGATTTGAACTCATCTTCCTGAATCCAAACCCAGCACTCTATCCATTGAGCCAACCAGTTGCCCAGAAAATTTCTACCATGGGGCAATATTTTTATATTCCCTATAAACTTCAGCAACTGGTATTTCTAGAAAAGAGACAAAAAATGGAGGCAGGGGCAATATTTACAATTCAATAACATAAAAATTGTATAGAAGACAAAACTTGTAAGATAGTAGAATAGCAGGAAGAAGTATAGTCAAATTCATACCAATCTATCTTCCACAAAGATCTAAAAAATGGATAAAACCAAATTCTTATTGGGAATTCAAAGGGGAAAAAAAATCACACTGAGTCATTTTTCAAGCTTAGGTAAGTACAGGGAGACAGACAGAGATCTCATGATACTGGGTTTTGGGGTCTGGTGAGCAGTATGAAGAACATAGAGCATGAGATCAGAATAGAAAGCACCTGGAAAGTAAGAGGTCCCAAGGAGTCCCTGAACTAGTGCAGGGCATGTGAAGCAGTGCTGGTTGAAGTTTTGTGACTCACTATCCAGTTTGAAATCATAGATTTAGGGCAAATTGAGGAAAGGGCTTGAACCTAAGGGTACCAGAAAGGAGCAGTTGCTATCATGGGCCCTAGATATGTATTGCGCTAGAAACAAGTTAAGAAGCAAAGAGTAGCTTTGTAGCTCTAATTCCAGGAGCAGAGGAGGGATTGTTCTAGCCTTTAGCTCAGATTGAAGCCTGTAGTGAGAAGGAATCCCAGGTCAAAGCAGAGGTTGCAGTTGGTTACTTTTTTGTTACTGAACCTACAGTCTTCTAGCTAACTAATTTTGGCTGAATTCAGTAGCAGTCTATTGAAACCTCCAACCAGGGAAAATCCAACAAATATTGACTTTCACCCAAATCTAGGTCAGGATCTTGCAGTGCTCAGATCAGAAGAGAAGTGAGTAGATGTCTCTCTAGATAATATCACCCTGGGAGCACTCAAAGATTCAGATTTCTACTTGTTAATTGTTCCTGAGATCTTGGAATAATACAATACTTAATACATCAATAAAGCAGAAGGATAGACACTCAGCCCAGACATTGCCCTAGAAGTGCATAGATTCCAGGACTAATATAAAATCCAAAATCAAGAAGTAGATTGAAAGAATAAGGGGGGAAAAGAATCCTACAATTAAAAAGTCATAGCAAGAGGGAAACTCAAGACAAACCCAGATGAAGAAAAATGAGTGTATGTGTGTACATAAATACATTTAAAGCATCTATGTACAAGAAAATCCTCAAAGAAAAATGAAGTTTGGATGCAAGTTCAACCAGAATTCCTGAAAGATAGAAAACAAGAATTTTTAAAGAAGTAAGAAATTATTTTATAAAACAAAGGAGAGTGGTAAAGGAAAAAAAATGGGAAAGAAATAAAAGCTATGAAAGGAAAAGACGAAAAGAGAATTAACAGCCAAGAAAAAGAGGTACAAAATCTTACTCAAGAAAGAAAACTCCCTGAAAAAATTTTTGTTATTATTTTTCAGTTGTTTCAGTCATGTTGATTCTTCATGACTCCATTTGGGGTTTTCTTGGCAAAGATACTAGAGTGGATTGGCATTTCCTTCTCCAGATCATTTTACAGCTGAGGAGCTGAATAAACTGAATTAAATGACTTGCCCATGGTCCCAGTTCCCAGACCTGGCCCACTTGTCCAGTGCAGTGTCTGACGCCAGATTTGAATGCAGGAAGATGAATCTTGCTGACTTCAGGCTTGGCACCCTATCTATTGCATCATTTAGCCGCCCTAAAAATTGGCCAGATGGAAGGTAACAACTCCATAAGACATCATGAAATATTAAGCAAATTCAAAAGTCTGAAAAATAGAAGAAAATGTAAGGTATTTCATAGCAAAATCAACTGACTTGGAAAACAGCTAAATGAAACATAATTTAAGAATCATTGGGCTTGAGCCAGCTAGGTGGTACAGTGGATAGAGTGCTGGCTCTGGAGTCAGGAGGACCTGCATTCAAATCTAACCTCGCACATTTGACGTGTCACACATTTGACATGTACCAGCTTGTGAACCTGGGCAAGTCACTTAACCCTGATTGCCCAGTCTCCCCCCCCCAAAAAAAACAGAGGACTCCCTAAAGGCTGTAAACATAAAAGAGCCTGGATGTAATATTTTAAGAAATAATTTTTTAAAACTGCCCAGATCTCTTAGAACCAGAAGGCAAAGTAGAAAGTGACAAAAGTCACCAGTTACCTCCTGAAAGAAACTCCCAAATGAAAACTCCCAGGAATATTAGATAAAAAATACAGAGCTCTGGAAAAAATACAGCAGCCAGTCAGAAAGAAAGAATCTAATTGGCAAGAAGTTACTACTAGGAACACACAAGATTTAGTAACCACTGCCATAAAGAAATGGAGAGCTTGAAATAATATAGTCCAGAAGGCAAAAGATCTAGGCTTGCAACCATTACAATTAACACCACACAACAGAGGATAATCCTGCAGGGTAGAGATGGATCTTAAACAAAATAGAGGATTTCTAAGCATTCCTGATGAAAAGACCACAAGAGAGTAGAAAATCTGACATACAAACTCAAGAGTCAAGAAAAGCATAAAAACATAAACATGAGCAAGCAACCACAAGAGACAAAAGGGATAAACTGTTTAGATTTTTATATAAAGTGATAAATGTATTCCCACAGAACTCCATCATAATCAGGGGTCATAATGGGAGTCTAATTAGATAGCGAGTCTGGAACTAATTCTGATACGATTTGGTCTTAAAAGAAGAATGGAAAGGGAGGGTAAGAAGAATATATTGGAGGGGGAGAGAGAGGAAATATAGGTAAAAATTATCTCACATAAATGGAATATACCAGCAGAAGAAGGAGATAGTGGGGGACAGAGTTTGGGAAACACTTGGACATCACTCATATGAACTGTTCAAAAGAGCAACATCACACACACACACACACACACATAGAGTTAGTTACAGAAACACGTTTCACTGAATGGTAGAAAAGGAGGAAAGAGGGCTAAGGGAAAGGAAGGGATGGTAGATTAAGAGAGGAATTAATCATAATTGAAACAAACTTTTAAAGAAGTTGAGAGAAACAAAAAGAAAGAAACAAAGGAACAGGATGGGGTAATACATATAACAATCACAATTGTGAGTGTGAATGGAATTAACTCACCCATAAAACAGAAGAGAATAGCAGAATGGCTTATAAACCATAATCTTGCAATATGTTGTTTACAAAAAACACACTTGAAACTGAAAGGTACACCTAGGGTTAAAATAAGGAGCTAGAGCTCTTAATATAGAACTCAGAATTTACTATATTTCAGCTGAAGAAAAAAACAGCAACAGAGAAGCAACCAAGAGATCAGACAAAACAACAGCAAAAATATACCTAGTTAAAAAATAATAGGGATATTTGCTGAAAGATGTGATAGACAAAGTTGATATGAAAAGTAAACAAATATATAAAAATGGCATGGCATCTAAATTCTTAAAGGGAAAGGTAAGTGAATAACAGGGACAAAGAAAATAAAACTTTAACCTCAGTGAGTAAGTAATGCTCTCAAACCTAGACTGATTTAACTACATATATACATATATCTATATGGATATATCATACATATTTTTGTACACACACATACATATAAGTTAAGAACCTGAATAGATTTTTAGAAAAGTTAGATATGACAGACATATGTAAATTATTAAATAGGAATAGAAATAACTATACTATTTCTCAGCTAGGTAACCTTCATAAAAAATTGACCATGAATTAAGGGTATTAAAAGCCTCACAAATAACTGCAAAAAAGCAGAAACATTAAATTCATGTTTTATTGACAATGATGCAATCAAATTAAATTCAATGAAGAACTTCTGAAACAAAGATAAAACAAATAAAGTAGAAATGAAATAACTGAAGAATGTATGGGTCAAAGAACATATAATAGAAACAATCAACAATTTCATTAAAGATAATTACAATGAGAAATTATACCAAAATTTTTGAGTTGGAGTCAAAACAATACTTGGGCAAATACTTGTGTCACTAAGTATATCAATAAAAAAAATACCAGACCAACAAATTGGACATGTAAGTTTTTTTAATAAATTATAGAGTCAACAAATTAAAAACCTCCAATTAAATTCTAAAACATAAATCCTGAAAATTAAAGAGATTAGCAAAATTAAAAAAGAGAAACCATTGAATAAATAAATAAAACTAAGAGCTAGTTCTTTGAATAAAAACAGGAAAATAGAAAATAGTATAAAGCAGCAGTCACCAAAATCATATGGTATTGATTTTTTTAAAAACCACAGAGATAGGTCAATGGTACAGACTAGACAAGGGAGAATCAGAAACAATGTAACTCAGCAAGAAATTGGAAAACAAATTACTTAGGAAAGAACTCCCTATTTGATAAAAACAGCTGGGAAAATTGAAAAGTAGCCTAGCAGAAGTTAGACTTAGAAGACCACTTTATACCACATTCTGCAATATATTCTAAATTTATATGTGATCTTAATATTAAAGATAATAATAAATAATAATTAAGGATAAAATACTATTAACAATTAAAGATAAAGATAATATTAAAGATAAAAACTAGAAGAGAAATATCATATGCATTTCCCAACCATGAGCAGGAGACATTCTTTTAAAATAGTATTTTATTTTTCCAATTACACATAAAAGCAATTTTAACATTCATTTAAAAAAATTTTTTTGAGCTCAAAATTCTCTCCCTCTCTCCCCTTCCCCTTCACTGAAATGGCAACCAATTTGATATAGGTTATACATGTAGAAATTTTGGTCAGACCAAAAAAAAAAAAAATTCCCCAACAAAAAATCAAGAAAATGAAAAACAACAATATTCTTCAATATGCATTCCGACCCCATCACTTCTTTCTCTGGAGGTGGATAGCATTTTTCCTCATGAGTCCTTTGGAATTGTCTTGGATCGTTGTATTGCTGAGAAGAGCTAAGTCATTCACAGTTGATCGTCATAGAATATTGTTGTTACTGTGTACATTGTTCTTCTGATTCTCCTCACTTGACTCTATCGATTCATTTAAGTGTTTCTAAGTTTGTTTGGAAAGTATCCTGCTCTTTATTTCTTACAGCACAATAGTATTCCATTACAATACACAACTTGTTTAGCCATTCCCCAATTTATGGGCATCCCCTCAAATTTCAATTCATTGCCACCACAAAAAAAAAAGCTGCTATCAATATTTTTGTACAAATAAATTCTTTTCCTTTAAAAAAAAAATCTCTTTGAGATTCAGACCTAGCAGTGATACTGTTGGGTCAAATGGCACATAGTTTTATTGTCCTTTGAGTATAGTGGTAGGAGACATTCTTAACCAAAAGAAGAATAGAGGCAATTACAAATAACTTTGATTACATGAAATTAAAAGCTTCTGCTCAAATGAATGAATCTGGGATAAGAAGGGAGGTGGTTGAATGATTTTAAAATATTTTTATTAAATTTCTTCAACGGGGTTTGGTATCCAAATATATATAAACAATTAAGATAAATATGTACATATACAACAAATAAAATATGTATATATGTTGTATATCCAAAAGCCATTTTCTACTAAAGGAGAGTCTCTACAGTCTTTCCAAAAAACAAAACAAAACTTGCAAACTATTAACAATCTTGTGAAGAATGCTCAAAAATCACTAAAAAACATAAGATAAATGGAAATTAAAATAACCCTGAGGCTTTCCCTTATGTCCTGCAAAGTAGCAAACATGACAAAAGATAGGAATAGTCAGTGATGGAGGGATTAAGGGAAGATAAACACACTAATACATTTTTTTTAGTGGAGCTTTGAATCAGTACAATTCTGGAAAGCAATTTATAATTATGCAAATAAAACAACTAAGATATCCATATCTGTTAATACTTTTACTACTAGTTTTGTACCCCAAAGAAAACATTGATAAGAAGGCTACATACACTAAAATATGTATAGCAGTAAATTACTGTAAAGAATTGGAAACAGAAAAAATTGTCGTTGATTGGGAATGGCTAATCAAATTGGCATATATGAACAATATTACCATGACGTAATAAATTATGAATATAATAAATACATAGAAAATGGAAAGATCTACATGAATTAATGCAGTTTGAAGAAGGTAGACTGGTTATACATAGTGTGATCAGTCAGATAATCAAATAGCATTTATTAATAACCTACTTTCTGCCAGATATTGTGTTAGTGGTATAAAGAAAGGCAAAATATATTCCCTGTTCTCAAAGAGCTCATGGTCTAACACGGTAGACAACACGGAAACAATTATGTACAGACAAATTCAGGGTAGTTTTAGAGTGAAGGTGCTAAGATTACAAGGGATTGGGAAAAATCTTCTTGCATGAAAAATTTTTTACCATTATTTTTTAAAGATTTTTAAAAATCAATCAATCACTTTCGTTCTTATCCTAGATTAATTAATTTGTGAATCAGTACAACCTTTTTGGAGAACAATTTGAATTATGCAAACAAAGTGACCAAAATATCCATACTTCTTAACCTAGTGATTCATTCCATTACTAAGTTTATATTCCAATGAAGACATTGTTTAAAAGGCTATTTGACAAAATAGTTATAGCTGCACTTTTTTGTGATGGTAAAGAATTGGAAACAAAGCAGTTTGTAGGACTTTAGCTGAGACTAGAAGGAATCTGTGGAACCAAAGAGACAGAAATTAGGAGGGAAACTATTCTGGGCATAGAGACAACCAATGAAAATGTTCGGTCAAGAGGTGGAGTGCAGAGACTGAGGAACAGCAAAGGATACCAGTGTTACTGTACTGTAACAGTACAGAAAGGGGCCAGATTATGAAAGGTTTTAAAGGCCAGAGGATTTTATATCTGATCCTGGAGGTAATAGGGAGCCACTGGAGTTTATTGAACAGGGAGGAGAGTGACACAGACTTACATTTTTTTTTTTTGCTTTTTTTGGAGGGGGGAAGGCAGAGCAATTGGGGTTAAGTGACTTGCCCAAGGTCACATGGCTAGTTTTTGTGTTATGTGTCTGAGGCCAGATTTGAACTCAGATTCTCCTGACTCCAGGGCCTATTCACTGTGCCACCTAGCCACCCCTCAGACTTACATTTTAAGAAAATCAATTTGATAGCTGGGTGGAGGATGGATTGAAGTAGGAAGAGATGAGGCAGGGACACCAAACAGAGGGCAATTGGAGTATTGCAGCTATGAGGTGGTGGGGGCCTGCCAAGAGTGGTTGCAGTGTATGAAGATGGGGAATCAGTAGAACCTGGCAACTGATTGGATTTGGATAAGGAGTCAAGGATGATAACTATCCTACATTCTGAAACAAGGTGACTGAGAGGATGAGGGTATCATCACTGGTAATAGGAATGTTAGAAAGAGGAGAGGGTTTTGGGGAAAAGATAATTAATTTAGTTTTGGACATGCAAGGTAATCATAAAGAACCAGCATCACAAAAAAAAAAAAGAAAAATGAATGTTGCAAAATTACAAAGAATAAATAAGAAGAGATAGGCGAAGACACCCCTGTCCTACTACTTTGCAGAGGTGGGAGGTCCACAGGTATGGCATAGTATACACATTTTCAGTCTTTTCCTACATATTAATCAGTTTTGGTCATTTTTCTCTTCTCTTTTTGTTTTTAAAAATATTATTTGGCTCTCTGGGAGGGGAAAGAAAACAGTAAAATTTTGGTGATATAAAAAAGACATAAATAAAATAATTACCCAAAAAAGGAGAAAAAAAGTAGTTCAACAAAGTTGAGTGTTAATTCAACACAGTCTGTGAAAAGTATGTGAAAAGTTCCAACATATAGTTCTCCGCCTCTTTGAAGAAGAGAGAGGTTATGTTTTTTCATCCTCTGGGGACAATCTTGGTCATCATAATTATACATCATTCAGTTTTGGTTTTGTTGTTCTTTCCATTCACATTGGAAATAGCCATCGTGTATATTTTTTCATGGTTCTACTCACTTCATTCCTTATTAGTTTATATCTTCTCAAATTTCCTGAAATTAATTTTTTAAAGAATTTCTCACAATATTGTATAATATTATCTCATATTTATATATCACACTTTGTTTAGTCATTCCTTGGCTAAAGAGCACTTATACTGTTTATAGTTCTTTGCTCCCACAAAGTGTTATGAGTATTTTGTTGCATGGGATCTTTATTTTGGTCTTTGACTACATTAGGCTATATTGCTAGTATTGGGGGAGAGGTGGTTCTCTGAGTTAAAAAAGTATAAACATTTTAGCAACTTTTTGGGTGGTCTTTTTTTTTTTTTTTTTGCTTTTTGGAAGGGGTAAGGCAGGACAATTGGGGTTAAGTGACTTGCCCAAAGTCACACAGCTAGTGTTAAGTGTCTGAGTGAATTTGAACTCAGGTCCTCCTGACTCCAAGGCAGGTGCTCTATTCACTTCACCACCTAGCCACCCCTTTAGTAACTTTTTAAAACATTATCTCTAAATTCTAACCTGTAAAGGAGATTACACATTACAATTTCTTGGGCAAGCCTACTTACTTGATTTATTCTCATATTCAATCTTAATCCTGAGCTCTATGTAAATTCCAGGGCATTTTAAAATATTTCCCCATTAATTAGTATAACACCGACAAATCTCTCAAATAATAAAACTAAGCTGAGAGCCCTCCTCAGTTCAATAAGTTTTATATATTTAATAAACTGGAAAAATTGGCTTTCCCAATCTGTAGTCCCACCCAGACTGGGAAGGTCACAGTTAGCTGAATCTAGGCCATACATATACATATGTGTATACATACATAAAATATATGTTTAGATTTGTTTTGTTTTTTTGCTTTTTGGAGGGGAGAGGGCAGGGCAATTGGGGTTAAGTGACTAGCCCAAGGTCACACAGCTAGTTAAGTGTCAAGTGTCTGAGGCCATATTTGAACTCAGGTCCTCTTGACTCCAGAGCCTATTCACCATGCCTCTTAGCCACCCCTATATGTTTAGATGACAGAAAATAAAAACGCTTTGCAACTGACTCTGGATTGAGGTGAAATCTAAGTTCAATGAAGGAGAGATCAGTCTCACGGAGGAAGTCTGCTTTTTGGAGTCTCTGGGAAGGGCAGGCATTGGAAATCAAGGGCCATGTTGGGTTAGCAAATTTCCACACACTTACATGCCTGTGTGGCCTCCTGTTCATGCTGACCTTTTCATATGCCGTACACAGCATGACAGCACTCTTCTTCAGGTGACTGTCAAAAATATCTGGGGTGAGAATGGGGTTACATTCCTCTTACACAAGTAGCTACTAAGCACAGTAGCAAATGTGTTAAGCCCACAGTAGTTAGTCATCTCTCTATTCAATCCTTTATTCTTCAAAGAATAGAAAAGAAAACTTCTTTTAAAGTTGCTGAATATACAATTTATTAATAATGAAATCAATCATTAAAATTGCATAATTTTTTTTAGATTTAAGAACAATCACAGCCAGAGTCACCTCCAACCCTCACTATAATTGTAGGTGACTTTTTTTTTCTATTTCTGAGAACAAACAAATTACTCTGCCAAAGAATCCTCTTCTTCGAAATATAAAGGTTCAGTAGTTTCATAAAGAAGGATGATATCTTCAATTTCTCTCTCTCTTTCTTCGCCAATTTATTCCCAACACGACAGAAAAACAGTCTTCAGATTATCTAAAGCCATCACTATTAATAATATCTCTCTAGACTCACTCCCTATAAAGTATTTTCTTCATAAAGTAATAGCTGACAGATCTAAGATGAAATAAGTTTCTCCTCGTCTTCTTTCTCTTTTCTCCACAAACCTCTCATGTATCCTATAGTTCAAAGTTAAGAAAATATATACTCTTCTTAGGGAGAAACATCTCGTAGAATGATAGTCGCAACTGGAATTCTAACTTCTCTATTTCTTCAAGAGACAGTGACATGTTTTTGTTTTTCTAAACAAGGGTTACATATATTATTTATTCTGTTTTTACATATCTAGGAACAGCAGAATATAAGTTCTTTGAGGGTATGTGCTGTCTCTTTGGTGGGAGGCCATGCGGTGCGGTGGGAAAGAGCAATACCTCTGAAAGGAGAGGATGTATGTGTTCAAATACCACCTCTGAAACTTAGTACCTGTTTGACCTTAGCACTTAGCATCCCTGGGTCTCAACTTTTTTTTTTTTTTTGCTTTTTTTTTGGCAGGGGGAGGGCAGGGCAATCAGAGTCAAGTGACTTGCCCAAGGTCACACACCTAGTAAGTGTTAAGTGTCTGAGACTGGATTTGAACTCAGGTCCTCCTGACTCCAGAACCAGTGCTCTATTCACTGTGCCACATAACAGCTCCCCTGTCTCAGCTTCTTCATCTATAAAATGAGGAGGTTGGACAAGATGACCTCTGAGGTCCTTTTCAGATCGAAATCTATCATCTTGCATCCTTAGCATTTAGCACAATGCTTGTTGATTGATTGAAAAAGCATCTATAAAACATTTTTTAAAAAGAAGTCACTTTATTTCACTGGACCTTGGTTTCCTCTTCTGTAAAAATTAGAGCATTGGAACAGATGGCCTGAAATGCCTTTCTGCCTCTATGGTTATTTCTGATGGGAAGAGGGGAAGCTAGAGAATATTTGGAGATGTTTATTTCTGTGAGGACCCATCTCCCACACTTTCTGCTACTCTGTTATCACCGTGGCTGACCTCCCAATGTCATTGATATGGGAAGTAATGGAGAACTGGGTGAAAGGAGACATCATTTAGGAGGATGCTGTGAAATTAAAGTAGTAGCAGGCTTCATCTATGCCTTTTCCTAGAACATGTGGAATTTTGGCCCAGCTGTTAAAGTCAGCATTTGGGCATCCTACCCAATCTGACAGCAACAATGCACTACCCTGGAAGACTCAAGTTGAGTCTATTCTTCGCATGGTCTGGTCCTAATAATAATAGCGTCAAATGATGAAAAGACACTGATTTTTGGGGGGGGGGGAGAGGGAAGGTAAGACAATTGGGGTTAAGTGACTTGCCCAGGGTCACACAGTTGGTCCATGTCAAGTGTCTGAGGTTGGATTTGAACCTCCTGAGTCCAGGCCTCTATTCCTAGCTGCCCCTGATATTTTAAAATCTTTTTTTTTTTGATCAGTCAGAGGGATTCTGACTAAAGCAATATTTTCAAGCAGCAAGGTGATATAATAGATTGTTTTGAACCTGGAGTCAGGAAGATCTGACTTCAGAATTCTTCCCTGACTAGCTTTGGGATCCTGAGCAAGTCATTTAACCTTTCAGCCTCAATTTTCTTATCTGTAAATTGGGAGTGATAACAGTATCTACATAAAATATTTTTCAAACCTTATATAATAAGTATGAGACATTATTTCAGTCTCCTCTCTTCTAAATGCTTTGATTCTCCTAAGGTTCCAGAAACTCACGACCTTCCCCCTTTCCGTGTGAGGTCCATTTGCCTTGGGGTTCACTAAATTTCTGTCACAGCTAAGTGAAAAATTTGTCAGGAGACAAAATTTCTTATGTGTGAAGTTTCATTCCTTTGTTTTACTCTTCCTTTCAAGACCCACCCTCATTCTTTTGCCCTCCCTCCCTGCACCCCCCTTTTCTATTATCCACAAAACAGCTTCGCACTTCACTGTTCACAAAACTGATCACTAGAAGCTGAGGAGTAATGGCAGAAGATGGAGGAACCATTTGCCCTGCATCATGTGGAAAAGCTGCTAAGATAGAGAGGATATTTCCTTTCCCTCTAAGTAAGAGAATAATTGTGCTCATCTGCCCTCCCACCCCAGCAGAAGTACTCAGGACCGCAGTTTTTGGTTTTGTTTTTTTTTTTCAGAAGGAAGAAAAGGGAGAAAGTGTGAACGCAAATAAAGAGTATTTCGAAAATTATGAAAAACAAGTATATTTAAAGAGTTAAGTCTTCACCACCCTGCCCTCTGAAAAGAAAGGAAATTGCAGACACCGTGAACTAAATGACAGATTGTACGGAATAATGAAAGGCTTATTTGAGAAAAGGAGGAATCTAAGTTCCCACACAAAGGGACAGAGTTCCCAGACTCTTCAGCTGCCTGGCAAATGTGGCATGTACTGCCTTGAGCTGATGGGAAGGGAGCTGCGGTCAGGGGCGGAATATACTCTGTATGTACAGCCAATTAATGTGCCAGGAAACCCCTTGTAAAAATCCCAAACAAGGGATTTGACTGCGAGTGTGGCTTGGGGGGAAGGAGAAGGAAGGGGAAGTGAGGAATGGAGAAAGTAAAAAGAAGAAGAGGGAGAAAAGAATTTTGCGTGTTAAGTACAAAAAAAATCCAATCTTTTGTGCGGATTTTACAATTCCACTCAAGCAGGAGATCAAAAAGGGTTACTGGACGCACAGAGAAAAAGTTCTGCAGCAGCAATTGCCTACAAAAGGGTGGAGGGAGGGAAAGAAGGAAGAAGGAGGGAGGGAGAGCTCAACTTAAAAACATACTAATAACTATCTCAAGCATTCACCAAAACATCCCTGCAGGAGATGAGGTAAGCAAAGACCAAGCCATCCCGATTGGTTACGAAATACAAAATAATGCTGGGAACACTATGATTGAAAGGAAATTGAGTTTTTCTTACCAAAATATTTTCACTTGCTCCCTCCCTTCTCTATCTCTCCACCCCTCGTCTCTCCTCTTTCTTTCCTCTCCTTTTCTCTCCTCTAGTTCATTCTCCAATCGTCACTCTTCACCCCACCCATCCTGTTCTCTTTTTCCCCTCCTCTCTATCTGATTAAATGAGATGGGAGTGTGGGAGGGGTGGTTTTGAAGCTCTCCCTTTAAGAGGCAGCCTGCAGTGACGAATTCTTGAAATTGCCCTTGCAGGATGGCATTCCACTATAAATTCATTGTTCGACCTCCTCTCAACTTCACATTTCTCTCTTCTCTCCTTGCCTGTATCGACCAACTGGGGATAACAACAAAAATGAAAATACAGAGCCACGGGGGATAAAGTGAGGACATCTTGCCATCTCACCAAAAGCGATCTGGGTTTTCCTCAGTCACCTCAGGTTCTCAAGAGACCAAATGGAACCAACAAATTAAAAAGAAAGAACTGCTGGAGCTTAGTTTGGAAAGTGATCATCCTTAGCATCGATGATCCAGATCGGAAAAGAGATAGGGGAAGAGAGGAAATGCTAAAAAGTTGCCTGCTTTAGACTCTGACTCTTCTTTCTTGTGCAGCTGTTTTGCTGTGTATGGCTTTGGGATTTTATGCTTTTTCTTCCTTCCTCCTTATGCTGATTCTCCTCTTCAAGCTTTTTCCTAGCCAAAATCCAAACGTTAATTTTGTTTTTAAAAAAAGAAATCAACCAAGAAAAGTTACACACTAGGACCTCAGCTTTGACAATCCATAAGCTTTGTTGGCAGCATTTTCTGCTTCCCTCCTTCTTACACTTCATTCAACACTACAGGCAACACAGACGCACACATACATATGTATATATTAAATTTACTTATATGTGTGTATAGAAAGATAGCGATATAAACATATGTGGGTAGATATGTTTATTTTAATCCATGGTAATTTGCATACCTGCTTATTTTAAAACAAAAAAAAAAACCCTTTCCTTCCAATTTTTTTCTCCCTTCTTCATTTATTTCGACGCTCCGAGAGAGCAATATGGTCTTGAAGTTGGTTTCTCTGCTCCTTTTGGTTTTCGAATCGCACTTTGCTTCTGCTGGAGTCCGGGCTCCGCCAGCACCTAAACACAGTCAAACCCATCAACTTCCACCAATTGCAGTAGAGACAGCAGAAGCTCGTCTCCACTACCAGCAGCAGAAGGAGCTGCTGCAGGAGCAGGAGCAGCAAAAGTACCCTCAGCAGCCCCCCTACACTCCCCCTATCAACCGCAAGACCAGAGGTCTAGTGCAAAATATTGACCAACTTTACTCCGGAGGAGGCAAAGTGGGATACCTCTTATATGTGGAGGGCAAGAAATTTCTCTTGGATTTGGAACAAGATGGATCAATGGGCTTCCCGGAGCTTTTATACCCTGGTTTTGACCAGAGCAGTCGCCGGGGAACATTGCCTCCATCTCAGCGCCACCGGGAGCACTGCTTCTACCGAGGCACTGTGGATGGCAGCGCTAGCTCCCTGGCCCTCTTTAACCTCTGTGGGGGGATGGAGGGCTTCTTCGCTGTTAAACATACTCGTTACAACATAAAGCCGTTGTTGCTGGGGACAAGAGAGGCCGAAGAGGGGCGGCTGTTTGGAGACGGGTCTCTCCCGGTGCTGCACGTCTTCATCAAAGAGAACTTCAGTTTCAAAACGCTGACGCTCGGCAGCAGTTGCGAGACTCCTAGCTCTCCCAGGACAGGCCATAGACAACCAGAAGCACTCTCTGCCCGGGCTAACCAAACGTCCCGGGTCATGCCATCTCCGCAGCCCTTTGCAGCATCAGCTCCCGAACCCCAGAAGGGGTGGCGACGTCAGCGGCGCTCCATCTCCAGGGCCAGGCAGGTGGAGCTGCTGCTTGTGGCGGATGTATCTATGGCCAAGAAGTATGGCCGGGACTTAGAACATTACCTGTTGACTTTGGCTTCCATAGCTTCCCGGCTTTACAGTCACCCAAGCATCGAGAACCACATCCGCCTAGCGGTGGTGAAGGTCGTGGTGCTGGATGACAAGGAGAAAGGGTTGGAGATAAACAAGAACGCGGCCACTACTCTCAAGAACTTTTGCAAGTGGCAACACCAACACAACCAGCTGGGAGATGATCACGAGGAGCACTATGATGCAGCCATCCTCTTTACCCGGGAGGTAAGTTCGAGACCAAACCGGGCCAGTCACCACCAAACAGGATGATCACCCTTTGAGCATGTGTATAGTAGCCAGTCAGCGGTGTGATTTGCACAATATGCATTTGGGAAAGTCCGGGGAGCTATAAGGAGGATTAAGAGAGAAGCTATGGTAGCTTATGGTACCTTCTCCCCCTCCCCCCCAAACCCCACTCTTTTGAGACTTCATGGAATTTAATCTTATTTCATTAACGTGTTAGGTTTACAGCTGGAAGCGACAAATAAATTCTGACCTTAGACTAGGTACTAAACCTAGAAAATTCTCTGAGTAGGTGGGACCTACATTGGTAGAGTTAATTTCCACTTGCAGGAGTTCTCTGTGCCAATGAGATCACTCATCTAGTTAGCCTAGTGCAATCATTAATTTGTAACCTCTCTGATCATACACTTTTTCAACAACTTCTTTCCCTGGTGACATCTAAGGAAATCTCAGGTATCCTACCATTTAGGGGTAACTGGAGCTAATAGCTAATAGAATTAATATCTAGAGCTACTAGAAGATGCATAATATTTGTATACCGGTGGCTCATAGAGCTAATGCTGGATCTATTAGAGGCTATGTGAAATGTGTATTTAGTTTGAAAGGAAAGATAAAAAAATTTTAACCTTAAAAATCTTTCTGCCTCTCAATAAAGGGAGGGCAACTACTTGCCCATGTGATTGCATTAGCTTGATAATTTATATTTCTTAATCTCTTTCATTCCTTTCCACTCTTTCTTATCATTTGTCTATCAACTAACAATTTACTAAGGACTTATGTGTCAAGAAAGGAAGGCCTGACCTCAAGAAGCTCTCATTCTAATGAGGGAGAGAACGTGAAAATAACAAGGTGCTGGCAGATATATGCACAGTGTGTGTGTGTGTGTGTGTGTGTGTGTGTGTGTGTGTGTGTGTGTATAAATATACACACACACATACATACACACAGAGAAAGAGAGAGACAGACAGATATAGATAGATAGATAGATAGATAGATAGATAGATAGATAGATACACACACATACATACACACAGAGAAAGAGAGAGAGAGAAAGAGACAGATAGACAGACATTCAATAGCAGGAAAGGCACTAGTAGTTAGGGGGAGGAGGAACTTAAGAAGGACTCCTTCAGAAGATGGGATTTAAGCAGAAAGAAACCAGGAAAGCTAAAAGGCAGAGAAGTAAGGATGGAGAGCATTCCTGGTATGGGGGACACCCATTGCAAAGACATTGTTTTGGAGAGGCAGTAGTTTATAGTGTATAGAAATCCGACCTCAGAGTTATAAAGACCTTGATTTCAAGGCCTGACTGGACAAATATTTGGCAGTGACCCTAGGAAAGTTATTTAATTTTTCTGTAACTCAGGCAGTTCCCTATAAATTTCATGACTTACTGCTCCTAATTGGTAAGAGTATCCTCACCCTGGGCTCCCTACACTGAGGAAACATCACAGGTCTTGACCAAAAATAAAGTAAAATAAACAAAACTGTTTCCTTCTCTGCTGTCCTTTTTGTACCTAGTGGTGAAGGAATTTCAGGCAGCATGATGTCCAGTGCTGGGAATCCTGAAACCTGGATTCTACTCCAGGTCCTGACCCTAACCAGCAGGGTAATTTAAGCATGACACTTAACATCCTTGGACCTTGTTTTTCCTATGTGTGGAATGATGGAGTTAATCTAGAGGGACTAATTTTCTTCTCAAATCTTACCTAACATGATTTTATAGTGGCATAGCTCCACTCCTCCCTTGTAAATGCTCTTAAATACATTGGGGAATCCAACATATGGTATCATTTGTGCAGCAAAATATTTCCTGATAGCCAACCCTTCTCTTGGCAGAAAATATTCAATTAATGTTTGTTTAATAAAAAGAACAAATAAATATAGGAGAATTGAGATGATTAAAGAGTCATTTAATAGACATTAAAAACCAGTTCAGTGAAGGAAATAAGTACTCTGGGTATCTTAGTGTCTTTTTAAAAAACAGTGCAGTCAATACCTCATATATCTATATAATTTATGTTTGACCTCCCTTTAAGAAATATAGCTTATTTATATGGTTTTTGGTATAGTAAAAGAGTGCTTTAGAGGTTCCAATGCTGAATAGTCTGTGCAAAAAAATTAAATTATAGATCCTGTGCCATTTCAGAGTATTCCTATATTGGAGAATTATTTAACCAGAAGAGTATAATGGGATGTCCATGGATTGACGGGAGATCTGATCTAGTGTCCATGTGATGTGGTAAATAGAATACTGTAGATGGAGTTTAGAAAGACTTGTGTTCAAATTCTGCCTCAGACACTTCCTAGTTCTGTGAATAAGCAAGGCGCTTAACTTCTAGAACTGTTTTCTAATTTCTGAGATGGTGAAGGTGGCTTTAATAAGCTCTGCATTCTAATCCTGGTTTTGCTCACTAGCTGTTTTTCTTTGGGTAGTCCACTTTATGTCTCTGGGCCTAGATCTCCTCATCTGTAAAGAAGATGTTTAGACTCTTTAATATCATCTTGTTCTGACAGTTCTTTGATCTGTAGTAAGAAAATGAGGCCTTGACTTTATTGAGCTTAAGGGAAAACAGAATATAAACATATAAACAATATCAGAGCTCTTCACTGGAAGGAAAGCAATACAGAATTTCCTACTGTCAATTCACAATTTTCCTGAGAATCAGATTTTACATACAGAAATTGGTGATATTCTTAATGCTTGACCTCAGATGATTAGTGACTATTGACTTACAAGCTCATTCTTCGAATGTCTGAATAAAACACAGGTAGAGTTTTTGTTTGTTATTGTTTTTAACAAAACTGAAAATAACATGCAAGGCACAAAAGAGAGAAAATGGAATCATTTAGGAAACTGAATGAAGTGTTTCAGGACATTCAGAATCAGATAACTCTACTCCTCCCACATTCTCTGTCCTGCTCACTCACAGGGCACCTCTGGTTTGAAGGGAAAAGGCTGACAAATTTCAAGCTATGGATGACTGGTTGTTCAAGGGCTAGGCATAAATGTAAACCAAATATAAACAAAGAGACAGGTGTTAAAGACAGTGGATTTAGATGAGAATGGACAACATATTTCTTTGTGTACAATGAAACATCTTTCCCTTAATGAAATGACCCTCTGGAATAACACTGCCACAGCAGTTCTGTGGCTATCCCTTTGAAATAAAATACTTTAAGTCTTTTTCTAATATGGGTTCCAAGCTTAGGGAGTTTTTTTTCCTTAGAGTATTTTTTTAAACAGTTCATGACTTCTTATGAGTTTTTTCTTTGCTAAAGGAAGATGCGCAATAAAGATATCTAAGTCGGTTGTCCTGTTGTTGCTAAACTACTTCAGGCAGTTGATTTTCATCCTGGGGTTTCCTTTTTATTCTCATATTCAAATGTAACTTTCTTATTTATGTTTTTAAAAGAAAATTATGTGGGGCTTTGACATATTTGTTTGCTTTTAAAAACTATAATTTTGCTTATTGAACCTGAGTAAACTAATACAAGCTTTTGATTCTTTTTGACTCTAAATGTTTTAGATTCTAAACGTTTTAATGAACAGTCCGCTCTACACTATTTTAATGAGTAATTAACATTTTATTTTTTTGAAGCATTGGAATATAGCAAATTTTTAAAAGATGAAAGCATAAAACATTATAATAGTTTTATAGCATTCTTAACTTTTTCAATTTGACTTTAATAATTACTGAAACAATATGCTATATTTATCCACAAGTAAAAAAATTCTCTCAGCCCTTACTAAGCAAAAACATACTTTTAGGAGGAAATTGGTTTTCTGGCATTTATTTGCTATGTAATATCTCAAAAAAAATTCAAAAACCACATGTACTTATTTGAAAACCACATTCAAACTACTGATGAATTCAGTTTGTATATGGTCTAACTTTAGTTAAGAATTGAGAAAAATAGGGGTGGCTAGGTGGCACAGTGAATAGAGCACCGGCCCTGGAGTCAGGAGGACCTGAGCTCAAATCTGGCCTCAGACACTTGACACATTTCCTAGCTGTGTGACTTTGGGCAAGTCATTTAACCCCAATTGCCCTCCAAAAATAAAAAAAAAAAATTAAAAGATTAAAAAAAAAAGAATTGAGAAAAATACCTGAAGACTTATTACTAAGGCTTCATTTGGTGGGAATAGGGAAATGTGAAGTGTAATAAGACTAGAGAGGTGGGGAGGTGTATCAGCAATGCAGTATTTGCAATGCCTACAGTAACTATAAGTATGCTGATATGGTTATTAATCACAAAATGTAGCAGGCTCTCTACATGAGAAATATAGCTAGAGCATTTATTTAAATACCAGAAAACTGAGTCCCAAAACCAGAAAGTCAAAGCCAACACAGTAGTTATGAAGTTGGTACATGTAGTTAAAGTAGTAAACACCCACATTCTCAAGACTTCAAAACAGACCGGGCTACCTCAGGCAAAGATTCTCCTCTACTCATTCACGCAACTGCTCAGCATCCAGGCAGCTTACTCCCAGCAGCTCTGGCCTCCTCACAGTTCAAGTCCCTAGTAGTCCTCAGCAGGAGTCCTTAGCAGAGATTCTGGCAGGCTCAAAGAAAAAAGAGTTTGCGTGCGCCGCTAGTCCTGCTGCTGCAGCTGCTGCTACTGCTGCTGTTTCCAGTCACCACAGCACAGACGCTAGCTTGGTTTCTGCCTTCTCTTGCTCCATCCCTTCCCGCTACGTCAGCAAGTTCAAGGGGGCACGGAAGATCTTCAAATCCCAGTATCATTACAGGAAGGCAGGTTATAAAGGATTTTAAATGTCAGAGGATTTTGTATTTGATCCTGGAAATGATAAGAAGTCACTGGAGGTTATGGCGGTAGAGGTGAGGGTGACATGATAAGACTTATGTTTTAGGAAAAGCATTTTGTCAGCTCAATGGAGGATGGATTGTTGTGTGGAGAGACTTGTGACCAGCCTACTGAACAGCAAGCTATTGCAGCAGTCCAGTTGTGAGTTGCTGAAAGCCTACACTAGGATGGCAGCAGCAGCAGAGTAAAAAAGAACGTGCATTAAGGGAGATATTGCAAAGGTGAAATCAACAGGTCTTGACAACAAATTAGATGGGGAATGGTCAAAAGAGTCAAGGATGACATCTAGGTTGAGAACTGGGGGTGCTGGGAGGATGGTGATGCCTCAACAGTAATAGGGAAGTTTGGGTGTGGGGAGAGTTTATGGAGAAAGATAATGGGTTCAGTTTTGGAAATAGTGATTTTAAGATGTTCACTCAACATGCAATTGGAGACGTAAATAGACAGTGGGAGCTGCAAGACTGCAGTTTAACAGAGAGGTTAATACTTTATTAGTAGATTTGAAAATCATCAGCACAGAGCTGGTAATTGAATCTTTGGTAACTAATGAAATCACCAATTAGAGAAGAAGGCCTAGGACAGAGCTCTGTGGGACATGTGTTGGTTAGCAGACATGACCTGGCTGAAGATCCAGTAAAGGATATTGGGTCATATTGGTAGAATTACCAAGAGAGAGTAATGTCCCAAAAAACGCAGAGAGAAGAGAGTATCAAGGAGAAGAGGGCAATTGAGAATTTCAGGGGCTGCAGAGAGGTCAAGGAGGGTAAGGACTGAGCAAAAGCCATTGGATTTGAAAATTAAGAGATCCCTGGGGAGAACAATTTGCATTAAATGATGAGGTTGGAAGCCAGATTTTAGAGATAAGAAGAAAGTGAGAGGAAAATAAGTGAAAGCACGTATTGCAGTCAGCCTTCACAAGGAATTTAGATAAGAGGAAGGTTGGAAGTGTGGGATGATAGCTGGGATGGAATGATCTATCATGTGAATTGTTTGTTTTCAGGATAGGGAGGCATGGACATATTTCTAGGTAGTAGCGAGGCAGCCAGTGGAGACTGATAAGTGAAAGAGTGGGGATGCTAGAGTGGACAATCTGTGGGAGGGGAAGGGATGGAGTGGTGTCACTTGTGTAGATAGAGGGTTTGCCTTCCAAAGGAGAAGAGCCACCTCTTCCTGTGAGATAGGGGTGAAGGAGAAAATAGTAGCTCTTATTTAAAGGGGAGAGAGAAGAGAGCCATGGGATGTTTGAAATAGGTTGCTTAATAGTTAAGTCCATAGTTCGATGGGTTGTGAATACTGGCCAAATTTTGTATGTTCAGATGTCTCTAAATGGTTTGTTTTTTAGGCATGAAACAGAATTTGAGATTATATTTTATATGCTTGTTTACTAGTTGGGGTCACTGTGGATTTTCTGTCATTATGCTAACAATAATAAAGATTAACAATTCGTTTATCAAACGAACACATTTAACTATTCTAAGTGTTGTAGTACTTCTCATAAAAGTATTAAGTGTCTACATTGAAAAAACATAAAGATACAATTTTCTGTTGCAAAAAAATGTTTTCCTTCTGCTAAAATTCACATCAGTTTGACCCTAAAATAACAGAAACATGATTTCTTTAAGATTAAATTTTGCCAGAATCAATTCTTTGTCTTTGGTTTCCACTCCTACAGCATGTTATTCATTGTTCTTGAGAAGTAAAATATCTGTCTATTCTGTTCACAAAACAGAAAAGTATTTGTCTTTTCCCACCATACAAATACCGATGGATACTTATAGCTATTTATGCATTATAGTTACTGTAAACCAAACAAACCACTTAAGAGGATAGGTAGGATGGGAGATTAATCCACATTCACTAATTACCATGTATTTGTGTTCAAAGCCCATCTAGGTCAAAAGGGAACCTTATGAAGTCACTACACCCTACATTGTGGTTCCAATCTCAAAAAAGCTAAGCAGTTGAGGCACAAGGAGACTGTTAGTGGATTAACTAGTCGTGGTTGAGAGCCTAAGGCAGAACTGTTAAGAATGTTATAAAGCAATGTAATTCCCCAAAGCAAAGAATTTTATGATATACAGTTTTTGTTTCATTTCACCATTAAGTTTCCCTAACAGTTCCATTTTTTCTCATTTAGTTTTCTTGTCCAGAGTATTTTATAACTTCAACGTGATTTTATTCATCCAGATTTTTAAGACTACTATTAATTCTGCCTAAATTTTTTCTGATGAACTACTTGTTATACTACTCATCTGCGCACTCAGGTGGCAGCTCTAGCATTACTGTGACAGCTAGAGTAAATGTTGCAATCTTTTTATAATGCTTAAAACTATGCTACATAATTTTAATTGGTTTAAACTATATCCAATAGAATAAGAATTTGAGGTACCAAATTTTTCAAAATTCATTTAAACTTTATTGGGGAGTCCAGATCTATTACTTTATTAGTATTCCAAAGTCCCCATATGGAAGCCCTCCATTGATGCAAATCATTAGCTTGTCTGTAAACTTAGAGCTTTAAAGAGTTGCCTGGTACACTGAGAGGTTAAATATTGTTCCTGTAATCACAGGATTAATATACCAAATAGGGACTTGAATACAGGTCTTCCTGATACCAAGGTTGACTCTATCCACTATGCTTTTACATAAACCTTATAACAAGCAATTTACCTCCCTGGAAAGTCAAGCTCAGAGCAAGAATCTTGAATCAAGTAGGAGATTTATGGAGAATATAAGGATCAGAAAAGTCCTTCTCTATCCCTGATGATACTATGAAAAGGAAGCAGAGAAAGTGGGTATGTGAGCACAAGTTATAGCAGGTCTCCAATTCTGTCTCTTGATAGGGTATGTGTGAGAGAATGGGATGTCAGCACATCTTGTCCTCCTCCAGTGGTTATCTTCAGAATATTATTATTGAAATGTAGCATGGCAGAAGGGACAACAAACTGGAGAGGGAATTTGAAACCCCCAATACTGGTTTTTGGACCTGTGGGGAAAAAAATCAGTTTAAGCCCTCAGTGTTCCTCTGAAATTCTTTAACACAAGCTTGTGATTCTAATTGTTTCTACATTGCTTATAAATAGTTAACATTTTATTTTTATGAAGCTTTGCGAGTTAGTACTTTTTTTTTAAAGGATTAAAGCAAGAAGGAAAATAAAATAATTTCATACAATTTTTAATTTTATCAATTTGACCTTAACACTGAACTATATTTGTCTGCGTGTAGGAAATATTTTCTACTGTAAGTTTATTTTTTGACTCTAAATTGAAAAACAACTGCTCATCTTCATTGGAAGAGGGAGTCTCCTCATCTGGATTTACTTACATTGATGAAATCTTGGGCACAAGAGTAAAAATAGCAACAATAACAACACATTTGTTTGGCACGTTAAAGCATGTACAACACTTTCCTCAGAATGTCTTTAGTAGATAGGTAGATACAGTGATATCTTTGTCATCTCTAGAGTGATTGTACTATGTAACTGTAGCAGCAAGCACCCTAGCATACCCAGTATGGCTGTTAGCACAGGTTCTTTGATCCGCTTTTCTAAAGGAAAGCAACTCAAAATGGGTCAACAATTCTACTTTAATCAAACATATATCATTTATGGAGTTCAGGGGAAAATGTCATCACCCTGAACTTCAGAGAATACAAACAGAAGTTACAAGCAGACAAAAAATACAGACAGAGAAACAGACCAGCAGACAGGGCTTCGAGCTGTCTAACCATTACAGCCATACCTAGTTAGTTACCAGAGAGAGAAGCACCAACATCTGGGTTTTCAAAGCCAGCTGCGGCTACCCTGAGTCTCATCTGGCCAAATCACACAACTCTTCCCATATGAGTGAGTGAGCCCCAAACCAAAACCTCACATCAGGGTATATATAGCCTTTTGTAGGGTCAGAGAACATCACGACCCTTGTGACCCACTTCCCAATCACAAATGAACAAGGTGTAGGTGTTCCTGAAAAAACAAGCCTCCCACCACAGGCTCCATGTGACCACATTCAGCCTATTGGGGGCAGAGTATATTTTCAAATCAGGGAAGGTCCTCAAATTTACTTAAGCCTATCAAGGGGCAGGGAAGATCTTCAAATTACCATTACCATTACAATAACACTAGTCTAAATGAACTCTACTGAATAGAGCCTTCATAAGTTTGGAATTCTTTCTACACATATGATTTGGTTTAAACAGGTTATAAAACAAGGCTGATCACCAGTTAAAAAATTGGTCAATTTGCAATGTTGTGGCTAATTGCAAACCAGTTGCTTAAATAATTCAGAATACATTGGTACCTTTAAAAACTGGTTTATGCTCATTGTCATAACCTTGATACAAGAGTCATTAACCTTAACCATGTATCCTTTACATCATCACCAACATTTAAGGTTAAATTATTTTGGGGGGAAAAGTAAATGATGTCAAACATTCTAAAATAATGACCTGTTATTAAATTTTAGGGAGAGCACCAGAATAACTATATCTTCATGAAATTTAATTTTTAAAAATAGATTATTCAGTGATTTTAGTGTAAGGAAATGATTCTTGACAATTCATGTGTTTAGGTCTTAAGTACTTATTCTGGAGAAGCAGTTACTAAGTTGTCTGACTCCAAGTATTTTTTTCCTTTTTTTTTTTTGAATTCTTAAATTTATGTATTTACTTTTAGTTTACAATATTCAGTTCCACAATCCCTTGAGTTCCAAATTTTTCCCCTTTCTTATCCTCCCCCCTCCCTGCCATGGCAGCATACAATCAAATATAGGTTCTACAAATACCTTCACATTAAACATTTCACTCTATTGATACAGTAATTTGCATGTGATGAACTGTAGAATATTGGAGTGAATGGACTATGCCATCTGCCTAATTGATTTGCATGTGAAAAATTAGAGAACTTTTAGGTTAATAACTGAAGAAATATGGGCATGAACTTCTGTACTATTATGGGACAAATGTAATTTGCCTGGTTGAAAACAGACAATAAGGATTTGGCTACTTAAACTAAAGTGAGGTTGCATAGAGGACTCAGCTGCAGATTATTGGAGGTGAAAGATTATTGAAGAGATTTTAAAACGCTGTGTTAAAGAACAATGTAACTTACTCTGCCCTGTCACTTGTTGTTGGGCAGTTTGGCCAATGAGAGGCTAGAGGGTTTTCTCCTTCCACCTGAAGAAAGAATAGAGAAAATGTTCTCTGCTCTCTATGTTGACTTGTTGTTGAGAAGACAAGATGAAGAGAACAAGAACAACTCACAGGGGTTACTCTGAGGACCCAGAGAGAATAGTAGCTACATGGCTACCTCTACTGGAAATCACCCTAATGCCTGTATTGGATGTAAATCAAGTGAGTGAACAACCCCCAGCCCAAGAAGAGAGTGAACCTGGGAATATTTGGAGGGGAAGTCTATACCATGCCCAATACATGGACAGTGTTAGCCAAAACAACAAAAAAAGTTAGAGCTATAGGGAACCTTAGGCATAAAAATCTCATCCCCTTATTTTATATGTGAAGAAACTAAGGGTAAAATTATAACTATTTAGTGGCAGAATTGGGACCAGAGCATAGGTTTTCTCACTTCCAAACTAGTGCTTTTTGTCCATGATACAATGTTGCCCCTTTATTATTTCAGAATATCATATTTTACTAGCTGTGAGTTTGAGCAAATCACTTAACTCCAATTGCCCTCCAAAAAGCAAAACAAAAAAAAGGGACCATATTAGCCCAATTTGCTTCAACCAACATTTATTAAGCAACTACTGTATATAAAGCACCAGACTCAGTACTGAGTATGAAGGTAAGAAGACATGGTACCTGACTTCAAATAACTTCTAATCTTGTAGGAGAGAGATAGAATATAACTTTGAATTTTGATATTCTAAAAATATGTCGGAAGACTTCAGAAAGTTTGCATTTATGAAACTGCTCTGGATTGAGTCTGACTTAGACCAGTCACCTGGCCTTTTAGGTTTAATATGAAGTGCCTGTTATGTGTTAGGCACAGTGTTATGTGCTCTCCATAAGTGTTAATCATATTTGTTTTTATATGAAAATTTCCCAGGTTTTAAATTTTTAAAAGGGGGCTCTCTCTTAACGTGAGTAGTTTCCCTTATTGATAATACTTTCCATATTGACATCAATAAAAAAGAAAAGCATATGGTAATGTTTAAACAATTTTACCTTTATAAAATAATTCCTGAATATTCAAAAGATCACTTAAAATACTACTGTATAATTTAGTATCCTAGATTTTAATACTGGAAGGGATCTTAACAGTCCCCTAGTTCAATCTTCATTTTTTTCAGTTGAAGAAATTGAGAAAAAAGATTAAAAGACTTGTTCAAGGGCAAACAGGTAGCAGAACCAAGATCCTCTGATTCCAAAGCCAATACTCTTTCCATTACCACTTTAAAATAGTAGAACTATTAAAAAGGGATTCTGATTAAAAATAAAAATCTGGCTGCTAAAAATAGATTATTTTAAAATCACTAAATTAATTATTAAGATTTAGAGCCTTATATATTTACAAACTGACAATCTCTGCTGCTACTGCTGATTTCTGACATTTCTTTTCTGCTAAGATTCATATATCAGTAAATTTTCTTGTGTTTTTTTCTTTGGAACCAAGATATTTTAAACTGATGTTTTGACTGAATGAAAGAGAATTTTATTAATTTACAAATATCATCCATTTAATGGTTTCCCATAAACTTGGCAAATTCCTTTAGAAATGTTCACTTATTGAATTGTTTGTAGATGCACATTTAGAATAGATAAGTTTGGATTTTTTTTTCTAACCTTCTAGAATATTTACATTCTAAGATATACTGTAGTTTTTACCTATAGTGATGAATCCTTTGACAAATTAATCAAGTTGAATACAAAATTGATTATAGAGGCCTTTCCAAAGGAAATCTAACTATTCTAGATGTTAATGCATATATTTATGGTTTTACTAACGCATCTATTGTAAAATGGAAACTACAACTTAAGGTATCTTTTTAAATATAATTGAACATCATTATACAACTTCTGTGCTTCAGTAGCCCAGAATAGTTGTGAAAGCGTGATACCCTCAGATTGTCCTTGGAAAACTGCCATGGAGGAACAGGTGACATTTACATTTATCCAAATTCTTGCTCTTTGGGAGAGCAAGTAACTATTCATAGTGGCTTTTCCTGCATGTAAATTGGTTTTAATCATTTCTGGTTTTTTTCCTCCCCTGCAGGATTTATGTGGACATCATTCATGTGATACCCTTGGAATGGCAGATGTTGGTACCATATGCTCTCCTGAGCGCAGCTGTGCGGTGATTGAGGATGATGGTCTCCATGCAGCTTTTACAGTTGCTCATGAAATTGGTATGCATTGCCTTTTATGATCATTTGCCAAATCAAACACTTCTAACAGCTGCATTAGGAACCAAAAACACTTTATAATTAATTCCAGATTTTCCCTGGTTCAGTTGTACACTTGCAGATTACGTCTATGTGGGTGTTATCTTTCTGATAAGGAATCAGAAGACAGGGGAATACACGCAATAGATGTTTATTTTTTGAAAGTATCATTTTAAATCAATAGTTGAAGGGAGAAGTCAAGTGTTCTAACTCTTTTATAACATCAAAATGTAGCTCTTTCAGATGAAATTTGGAAGTTTACTATAATGTATTCCCATATATACATTTTGTGAATGATTTAAGTCATATTGAACCACCACTTTTTATGCATCAGTTGGCCACAAAAGGCAGCAAATAAGTTGTCATAGATAATGATGAGTAATCATATCAGTTAAGTAAAAACTTGCCATACCTTGTTTCCTTATAAAAGAAGTGAGTGAAATTAAGACAATTGAGACAAAATTTTGATTTTAAACATTATCCACCTGATTATTTGCTATTATGTAGAAATAATTTATTTATATATTATAGATTTATTTATATATTATAAAATAATTATTTATGTAGAAATAATAATTGCCCAAAAATCTATGTCAATAAAAATAAATTTCTGTTCATGAGCTCTATTTCCAATCTGTTTTCATAAGATACTGATGATGATGAGCACTTGAGCTTAGCTTATTGTGACTTGAATACTGAAGGCTTCAAAAAGTGACTTGATCTTTTTTCTGTATCATGAGGGGAACATTATGTTGTTTGTGGTTTTCTTTTCTTTTTTTTTTCATAACATGTATCATAATTTTAAAATGAAAAGCCAATCATAAAATCTCATATTTAGAAGTAACCATGGATTGTCTAGTGACTAGTTATAAATTCATCTCTTATTCACCTTCCCCCAAAATATAATTTTCTGGGTTCCCCTAATCAATGATGTATTTTTTTCTATTTTGATTGTTTATACATTTAAAATGTATTATAGTGTATGGCTTAAGTGACCATATAAGTACATTCTTTGTCAATTTTCTACCCTGTTTTTCTAGCAGCTCTTATTGAAAAGTTACTTCCCCAGTATTTTGTCTTCTTGGGTTAATCAAAGATTAGACTGCTATACACTTTTCCTAATAGGTCTTGTTTAAACAATCTCTTCCATTGATTGACTTTTTCTATTTCTTATCTGGTACTAGGAAATGCCAAATGATCATACAGTTAGCAAACCCTCACCAGCTAACAGATAAAACTTACTGTACTTTGTGAGTATAAGGAAGCGTAGTAACATGAGTTGCCACCACAGTAGTTCAGAATAAATGTGTCCAGCTTCACCCCATTCTTCCAGGGGAACTTAGAGAGGCTGCAGAATAAATTTGTCTGATGATGGTGAAAGTGGCACAGGCATGATAGGAGGAGAAGGAAATTACTCACTCTTACCCAAATCTGAAGTGTGTAAAGGAATTTCCATTCAAAGTTTTGGGTTATTTTTGTTGTTGTTAAGAAAAGATAGATTTTACCTTAAGGGACTTTTTTTTGCTGTACTCATTGGGTACAAATGGCTGTGGTTCTAATTCACATAATAATAGCAGTTAGTGTGAATATACATATATATGTGTGTGTATGTATATATGTATACCATTAAATGGACTCAAATTCATATATAGCAGATATACATACATATGTATATATAGTGCTGCAAGACTTGCAAAGCATTTTAAATGTATCTCATTCAATCTGCACAACTCTGTAGGGCAAGTCCCATTTTACAGAAGAGTCAACTGAGACTGAGAAAGATTAAGTGACTTGCCTAGGGTCATATTGCTATGGCAGGATTCAAATTCAAAGTCTTCCTGACTCCAAGTTCAGTAATTTATTCACTGTACCATGTGGCTGCCTCTCCTAAGACCTAAAAAGCCTGTGGTGTTGGATGGTTTCAAGTAGTAGAACATCATTTTGCTTTCCTTATCAGGAAAAGCTGCCTAACCTTGGTAGGTCAGTGACAAAACAGCTTAGCAACCTTTGAAGGCTGAGAAGTGCTCCAGCTGGGGCGTGATTGACAGCATGAATTGTGTGGAAAGGAGAATCTCCCTTCCCATTTTGATGGCTACCCCTGTATATACTGGGTGTTGTGAGGCTGGGAAAATTTTACTTCGTATTTACTTGGTTATTCTATTTTATACAATTAATTTTTGCTTTGAATTAATGTGTGATCTGATTTTATCTGTTAGAGCAGAGCATTACATGGATTTGGATAGGTGCTGATGTGAGTAGCTTTTGGTAGAGGAAGGGACCCCAAAAATACAAAACATGTAATGCTATACATAACAATCCAGTCTTAAGCACAATCCTCATTACCTCTCCTGTCAACAGCAAAGACAGATAGAGCCTGGGACTCCACTTTTACTGGTATAATTTTTTTTTATTTTCTTTTCTCTCACAGTCAATGATGTTGTGGGAATCACCTGCTGTTCTCAGCTTCTTTAATATCCTTTTGTGTCTCCCATTTTAGGATAAGTTATTTTAATCCACCTCTTCATTATTACATATAATCTAGTTTTACTTGTTATCTTTCTGAGATTCTTCCTCAAATTCCCTCTATGTTTTAAATGACTTAGAGTAATTAGGATATTAAGGCAACAGTAGATTTTTCAGTTCCTTATAACATGAAAACATTAAATCATCTTTTGATTTTTATTGCATTGAAGTCTAAATCAACATAAGTTTTATGTATTTCATACATAGCATGTATGACATGCCTGTCAAAAGTCCACTACGGGTCAGGAGAGATCAAGTAACTCCCCAACAAGCAAGGTGGTTATGATGTCTTTGAAGGACTCTGAGAACTCTCTCTACTGTCTTAATTGGCACTTTGCCAAGTCTTTCAACCACTTAATATGAGATGAATTTATTGAACTCCTTATTGGCTGATGCCGCTACACATCCCTGGCAGGTTGTATATCCAGCTTGTCACTGATCAAAATAGAGACTGATGGATAGTTTCTTGCCCATACTTTAAATTTGGCTTCATATATGTAGTCTTTGAACTTCTCATTGATAGCCCAATTCAAAGTTAAGGACTCTAGCTTTTATGCTGAGTCTCATTGCCAATAAATCCTCTATTAAGAATTCATTAAATTTCTGATTATGTTTCAAGTACATGCTTCAAGTACAAGATTGTTACCAAGTATTTTAGGCTAGTTATGAATATATAGGACAAAGGTATTTTTTTTTGTCCACGTGGATCAGCATTGGGCTGTGAGTGAAGCAGTTCACAAAATCTTTGAGAGTTTGTTCATACTCAACTCCAGTGATCTCCAAATGGTACTGAAAGGGTCAGGCCAATTTGATCTTTCTTGCCTTTATGCCATTGGTTCTTCCTAACTACATGTTGATAAATGAGATTGAGTGTCATAGCAAAGATAGCAAACTTCTTCACATTTTTTTATAGCAACTATACCATCAAAAAGCATAGTTCACAGAAGTTCTTTGGATATAACCGAATAGTAAGCCTTTCTCTGGGTCAGTACTCATTGCCTGTTAAGACACTGATGCATATACCAGACAGAGGCTTTTCCAAACAAGCATTTGCTAATTGACAGTTCCAGACTAGCTTCTTCTAGCCAACCAAACACTTTTATTAGGTTTTTCCTCATGTTCTTCCAAGGTCTTTCATTAGACAATGGGAACTTTTGGCCAATATAGTTGCCTGAACAAAGACACATGATATGACACCCACATACCAACTCCATGAAAAACCTGAAATTCACATCCGATCAAATAATGGGTAAGCTATCTATTGAGAAACTAGAATATATGACTTCTTCCAACTCAAAACTGCACAAAAAGTCAGCTATTAGCTATTGGGCAAAAGGAAAAGGTATTGCAGCAAAGATGATGCCAGCATAGGCAAGCTAGACTACCCCACTATTGTGGCCAGCACTGTTCCAAAGACTTTGCAAGGCTCTGTGACTGGAGGGAGCAAGAGCAGAGAGACCCCAGAAAAAGTCCCAGAGTGGGGACCTTGAAAGCCCAGACAACAATCAGAGCCACATGGCAACACTCAGACAAAGGGGATGTGAAGTCCCTGGCCATTTGTATTAAGATGCTGTAAAAGTCCCTGAAGATCAAGTGCTCTGAACTTCAAAAGTCCAGGAGGGGCTAACCTTGGGAGGTGAAAGTTAATCCAAACCCCAGGGAACCCAGGTGAGACCAATATGATCAACAAATAAGAAGACAAACCAATGGGACCAAAGTTCAGTAGGGGATGGACTCCCATCCTGGTAAAAAGCCTCAATTTAGAAGCAAAAGCGAGAAATTAGTACATCCAAGAAAACACCAACCATTATAAACAAATTACTGTAGATATTGAAACCCCGAAATCAAAATGAAAAAGAAAATTAACAACTGCATAACATAGTAAGAAATACTAGCACAAAATCAAGAGATTGTAAAGAAAGAAAATATAAAATATCTGATATTTTTCCAAATTTTCCCAGAAAAGAGGTCAAGAAGAGATAATTTTAAAAGTAATAGATTTCTGAAAAACATTTTAAAAATCTATACATTATATTTCAAGAAATCACAAATCAAAACCATCCAGGTCTATTAGAAACAAAGAGAAAAGTAAAGATACAAAGAATTTGCTGATTCTTTGTACCTTAAAAAAAAAAAAGGAAAGGGAAGAACCAGTGACATAAAAGTCAAAGGCCAAAGGCCAAAGGTCAAACAAAAAGTACTGCAATCCCAGAAAGAAGCATTTTGAGTGCCAAGGAATCACAGTAAGTATCATGCTGCTTTTGGCAGAATTGACTGTGAATGAAAGGAGATCTTGGAATACGTAGTCTGAAGGGCAAAAGATATGGGCTCACAACCATGAGTAACTTACCTGGCAAAACGTGTGTGTGTGTGTGTGTGTGTGTGTGTGTGCACGCGCGCGCGCGTGTGTGTGTGTGTGTGTGTGTGTGTGTGTGTGTGTGCAAAAATACACCTTTAATGAAATAAGGGACATTCAGGCATTTCTGAAGAAAAGACCAGAGCTGAGTAAGACACTGAAATGCAAACTCAAGAGTCAAGAAAAACCTAGCAAGGTAAATTTATTTGAGAAATTGTCAAGGGTTGTATGATGACACAACGTTAACATTCAAATAGGGAGAGATGGAAGAAGTGTTCCTTCCAAGGATATCAAGAGGCAAAATAATTGGGGTTAAGTGACTTGCCCAAGATCAGTATGTCAAGTGTCTGAGGTTGGATTTGAGCTCAGGTCCTCCTGACTCCAGGGCCAGTGCTCTGTTCACTGGGTCACCTAGCTGCCCCCATTATACAGATTCTTATCACATAATGCGTAGATTACTACAATCAACTTTTACTTGGCCTCTTTTACTCAAGTCTATTCAATAAACTCCAGTGGCTCTCCATTGATTGCAGGACCAAATATAAAAGCCTTGCCCCCTCCAAAAAAAAATCTGTATCATGACAGTGACTGTGTGAGTGGAGAGAAAGACATATTAAAATGTTTCAAAGGTAGAAATGGTAGGACTTAGCGACAGATTGGATTGAGGAGCGATTAGGAGTAAGGCATAGAAATTCAGCATCACATCCTAACCTTGGGGTTGTGAGCTTCAGTAACTTGGAGGATGATGGTGTCATGGAGAGTGATTAGAAGTAGGGAAGAAAGGAGAATTGGGGTGGGGGAAAATGAGGAGTTCTATTTTGAACATGTCAAATCGAAGATTTCTGTGGCACATTCAGTTTGAGATAGCTAATAAACAGTAATGTGAGACTGGAGGTCATGTTAGATGACTAGATTTGAGAATAATCTGCACAGAGATAATCATTGAATCTATGGGAACTGATGAGCTTACAGTGTGGTATAATAGAACTGGGAAAGTAGGAGAGGGCCAGATTATGAAGGGCCTTAAAAAGTCAAACAGAGGATTTTATATTTGTTCCTAGAGATAACAGGGAGCCACTGGAATTTATTGAATGGGGGAAAGGGTGACATAACACCTGCATTTTAAAAAGATAAGTTTGATAGCTGAGTGGAGAGAAGATCACCAAGCAAAATAGTATAAAGGGAGAAGGGAAAAGGGCCTAGGGGAGAGCCTTGGGTTTTCTTTTTCTCTTTTTCCCTTTTTATATCATTTACTACTATAAATGGCTTGCTGGAGAGGGGTGGGAGAAGAAACAAAACATATTTGGAACTGAAGGTGATAAACAAAAGCTAGCAATAAAATTAAGATTTTTTTTTTTGCTTTTTGAAGGGAGGAAGGCAGGGCAGTTGGGGTTAAGTGACTTGCCCAAGGTCACACAGCTAGAAAGTGTTAAATGTCTGAAGCCATATTTGAACTCGGGTCCTCCTGAATCCAGGGCTGGTGCTCTATTTATTGTGCCACCTACCTGCCCCCAAAATAAGGTTTTTTTAAAAAGGAGATATTAGGCAAGCTGATGAATGCCTTGATTTTCATCATTACAATTTTAATCACTAAAAATCCTGATATCTAGAACATATATATCTTTTTAAATTTTATTTATTTATTTTTAGTTTTCAACATTCATTTCCACAAGATTTTTAGTTACAATTTTTTCTCCCTGTCTTTCCCCTACCCCCAACTCCAAAACAGCAAGCCTACTGAACACCCCTTCCCCCAATCTGTTCTCTCTTATATCCTCCCCGATCACCCCGCTAACTTTCTAGTAGGGCAAGATCGATTTCTATACCCCAGTGCCTGTATATCTTATTTCCCAGTTGCATGTAAAAAAACAATTTTTAAAAAAAATATTTGTTTTTAAAACTTTGAGTTCCAAATTTTTTCCTTTCTTCCCTCCTCACCCACCCCACTGGGAAGATAAGCAATTCAGAATAGGTTGTACATGTGTAGTTACCCAAATCATTTCCATAATAGTTATATTGTGAAAGACTAACTATATTTCCCTCCATCATATCCCACCCCCCACTTATTCTATTTTCTCCTTTGACCTTGTCCCTTTTCAAAAGTGTTTGCTGCTAACTATCCTCTCCCCCAATCCGCCCTCCCTTGTATCATCCCCCCCTACCCCCTATTTTCCTGTAGGGTAAGATACCCAATTGTGTGTATAGAACAACCTTGATGAAGATTTAGCCAAGGAGACTTAGCAGAACCTCTCACAATCCTGCTTTCCTTCCTCTGGGAACCATTCAATTTATCATTGTCCTTCGTAATATCTGATATTTAGAACTGAGCAAAATGCTCAAAGTGTCTAATTACTGGCAGTCTAACGTTGCATTAACTGTTTTGGCCACAATATGCCTTCTGAATCTGCCTCTAGTCTATCCTTCCAGGCTTATAGAACATTAATCTCCTTCAGGCACCCATTTCTCAGGTAAACTTGACTACTTGTTTTTCCCCATACATAACATTTCATTTCTGTTTCTGAACCTTTGTATAAACTCTTCCCCATGCTTACAGTGTGATATAATAGAACTGGAAAAGTAGGAGAGGGCCAGATTATGAAGGGCCTTAAAAAGTCAAACAGAGGATTTTGTATTTGTTCCTGGAGGTAACAGGGAGCCACTGGAGTTTATTGAATGGGGAAAAGGGTGACATAACACCTGCATTTTAAAAAGATAAGTTTGATAGCTGAGTGGAGAGAAGATTAAATCAGGGGGACCAATCAGAGTTTTCTGGAATAGTTTCTGAAATAGGAATAAAGTGATGAGGACCTACAGCAGGGTGACACTGTCAGAGGAGAGAAGGGAATATTTGCAAAAGATTGAAATAAGACAGTTTTTAAAAAGATAATGCAGTCATATAGATACATCTAGATCAGCGGTTCTCAACCTGTGGGTTATGTTCAATTTGTAACCATGAAAATACATCCTGCATATCAGATATTTACATTACGATTCACAACAGTAGCAAAATTACAGTTATGAAGTAGCAACGAAAGTCATTTTATGGTTGGGGTCACCACAACATGAGGAACTGTATTAAAGTGTCGCAGCATTAGGAAGGTTGAGAACCACTGATCTAGATAGTCTGTCTCCCACCATTTCCTCTATAAGCAATTGAAGTGTGTTTGGTACCTTTGAGATTCCTTGAGGCATGTGCTCCAACTGGGAGAATCAGGTCAGGCAGATTCAGGCTGTCTTTACTTTGTCTTCATCTATCCTTAAGATGTGCCAAGACTGTGCAAGTCCAGAACTGGAAAGTACTGTCTGGGTAGTACTTCATCTGAACAAATCCTAGAAAAATAGCCTAAGACATCTTGCAATCTTGGAATGTTCTAGGTCCATTCTAGTTTTTTTGTTCAGTGTAAACTAGGCTTCTTTAGTCAAACCACTGAGGGTAAGAAATATGGACTTTCCAACTCGGATACTGCCATTTACTAATACTTTCAAATGATTTCTGAGATCTTTGTGTCACCAAAGCAATATTCACAGCACCTGCAGCAACTATGAATATGACAGTGCAGTTCTGAATTGCAAAATACAACAGACTCTCCATATAGAAGACAGAAGCAAAAACATTTATTCAGACACCAGAAAGCCAAATCCCAACAATAGAAAACCAAATCCATCATAGCAACAAAGAAGTTAATACACATTATTACTGCAGAAAACAACACTATCCTGAAGCCTTCCCCTTCCCATAAACAAACACTCACAAGCCTAGCTGTCTCTTTGCCTGCATCCTCTCTCTACCTCTGAACTAATTGCTCTGACTCCCAACTTCCTCCCAACTCTGCTCCACCTTTCCTTCTCTACTCATTTAACAAACTCCTCGCACCACAGGCTTCATGTGATTATGTTCAACCTATTAAGGGGCAGGGAAGATCTTCAAATTCTCATTACCGTTATAGTCTTCTGTATCTGAGAAACCTATCTTCTGGGGTTACTCTTGAATGGGCTAGGAATTGTTGATCAAGATGCTGTGTCACTGAGGTGGCTAGGTGGTACAGTGAATAGAGTACCGGCCCTGGAGTCAGGCGAACCTGAGTTCACATCCAGCCTCAGACACTTAACTGTGTGACCGTGGGCAAGTCACTTAACCCAATTGCCTCTATGAAAAGCAAAAAAAAAAAGGATGCTGTGTCACTACTGAGGCATGCCTCACATCTCATTCATACAGTGACAACATACTGTGCTTCAAACTGTCCCTCACAAGTAGCAGACAGGGCATTGGGCTTGAAGTAGGGAAGACCTGGGCTCAAATGTGGCCTCAGACACTAAATGTGTGATGCTGGACAAATTCCTCAACCACTGTGAGTCTCATTTTGTTCAGTGTAAACTAGGCTTCTTTAGTAAAACCACTGAGCGTAAGAAATATGGATTTTCCAACTTGGATACTGCCATTTACTAATACTTTCAAATGATTTCTGAGGTCTTTGTGTCGCCAAGGCAATATTCACAGCACCTGCAGCAACTATGAATATGACAGCATCATCTATAATATGAAGGTTTCTGTGGTCCCCTTTCCAACTCCAGATCTATAAATACATGATTCCTTTCCTTAGCCGTGGGAGCCTGGCCAAACTCAAACCTTAATGGATCTACTGTTGAAATGGAGGAGCCAGTGTGTCCAGTGTCCTGTCATCCTTCAGGCTTCCACACAGAACACGTGGATTATAACAATGTCTAGATGCTGGATCCAAGTTTGCTGCCTACAGTATTCTGCTAGTACTTTGAAGAGATTGGAGTTGGTTCCAGTAAATGCTTATGTGCCAGAGGTATTTTCTGACTCTGCACAGATTGGAAGCCACAGTGTCCATCTTCTCTCTGACTCCCACAGCTTCCTTAGGAAACTTGAAGTTCATACCAGGACAGCCCAAATATTCGTAGTCTTTCTCACATAGTCTGCAGAATCCCAGCCTCTGCATAGCCTGAAAGAAGATCTTTTGTGAACGTTTCTTATAGAGGTACTATAATATCATCATCTCTTGTGATCCACTCCAACAAAGCAGAATACTATGTTTTCAATTCCCCAAGTCAGTACTTTACAAGGTCCCACCAGCCAAGTAAAGTAGGTAGGGTATAATTTGGCTTTGACAAGGAGGTCTAGAAGTGCCCTTATCCTCAACCATTCAGGTTTCCTGATGCTCTTTCAATGGTGTTCAGTTTCAGATATACTAATTCTAGATTCTCCACTAGAGTAACTTGAGCATATTGAATCCACCTATTAATATTTAAATACCTTCTATTTGCCAGGCAATGTGCTAAACACTGGGCATATGAAAGGGGGGAAAAGACAATCCTTGCTCTTTTACAGTCGAATGGGGGAGATGACATGCAAGCAAATATATACAAAGCGAGTTATATATGGGATAAACAGGAAGCCATTAACAAAAGGAAGGCACTAGAATTAAGAGGAATTGGAGAAGGCTTCCAGTAAAAGAGATTTTAGTTGGGACTTAAAGGAAGCAGGGGGGTCAGTTGTCAGAGTTGAGGAGAAAGAGTGTTCCAGGCATGGGAGACGGCAAAAACAAAGCAAAAAGCCAGAGACAAGAAATGGAGTGAACTGCTAGGGTCATGATATCAAAGAGTATGTGTCTCTCTAGATTATGAAGGGCTTCTAAGAATTGTACAAATATGTACAAACAAGCTATATGCAGGATAAAAATTAAATAATTAGAGGAAGAGAGGCCCTAGAATTAAGAGAGTAGGGAAAGACTTCTTGTAGATGAGATTTTAAAGGAAGCCAGGGAAGCCAGGAGGCAGAGATGAGTGGGGAGAGCATTCCAGGCATGGGGAACAGCCGGAGATGATGCTCGAAGCTCAGAATCGGAGCATCTTGTTCATGGGACAACAAGGAGGCCCATGTCACTAGATTGAAGAGTATGTAGCAAAGAAAGGGCAACTGCTCTTTAATGATTAACTTAGGGCAGTTGCAAGGATGGATTCCTGGACTGAGCAAGCCTTTTCTGGTTAGGCTTTCAATAAGAATGAAGCAGAAAGACTTCAGTGTAAGGCATCGTCTCTTCAGAATTTAAAGATTTTTTTTATTCACATAACATCAAGGACTTTATTCAAAGTCACTGAGAAAATATGATTTCTCAACACTTATGAAGGAAGAAATGGTGAGCAGGGAGAGTAGGGAACAAGCTTTGCTGTGCTTCCAGTATCAGATACCATTCTACCCAGTCCCCATGAACACCCAAGCTGCCCTCACATGGGATGTGCCCTCCACATGCGCTGCACCTTCCTTCATTTTCCTTCATAGTAGCTTCTCCAGTCTTAACACAGAGTCAAAAGATCATTGCTCCCACCTACTCAGAGATAGTTAGCAGCTTCACCTAGGTACTTTCTATATTGCCAAACTGACTGTCCAGCAGTTTCAAACATTAAAAAAATCATTGTTGCTGGACATTGTATTTCCAGTGTACATATCCAGCCTCTAAGGGTCTCAATGATCACTCACATTTCCAGTCCCTGGTGCTTTGTCATCTCTGTAATTCATCAGTGGCAGGAAATCATTAGTCAGGAAATAAAAGATTTCTTATTTGGCAGATAGAGTTTTTTCCCTGGAAAGGGCAACAATTTTCCATATTAGGATTGGGAGGTTTATATCCTGTTTGTTGTTGAGTTGTTTCAGTCAAGTCTGACTCTCCATGACCACATTTGGGGTTTTCTTGGCAAAGATACTGGAGTGGTTTTCCATTTCCTTCTCCAGCTCATTTTATAGATGAGGAAACTGAGGCAAACAGGGTTAAGTAACTTCCCCAGGATCACACAGCTAGTAAGTGTCTGGTGCCAAATTTGAACTCAGGTCCTCCTGACTCCAGGCTCAGCACTTTATCCACTGTGCCACCTACCTGCCCTAATATCCTATACTCTTCTTATATAATGATACTTCATCTGCAGCTACCAGGGTTGATGCTGTCCCTAAACCTTGATTACTGAAGATGATACATAAGTTTCTATAGGTGATATTCTTTTTACTAATAACTTCCTTACTTTTTCCTTTTTCTTTTACCAAGAATGCCTCCAATTTTCTAATTTTCTGGTTATCATCATCAGCTGGAGGTTTACTAATTAAATTGATTAACTGACTTACTAATTAAACTGATTAACAGTTGCTTCTTTGTTTATGTCAGATTGTATCACTGTTTTAGGCAGCATAGATAATATCGTTATTGTTCCTCCATCCAACGTGTTTCTAGCATGGTGCAAAGCCTACATAATACCAACTTCAACCCAGTCACAAAGTATTTCCACAACTTTGGAGTCAGTCATTCCTGTGAAGGAGCACCAAAGTCATGGTTGTTAGTAAACCCAATACTCAATATGATGTACACTCCCAACCTGTTCATCATGTCTCAATAAATCATAAAAAGGAAAACCAGAGGGCAAAGTAAATATTGATAGAAGCTACTGATCACCTCCTGAAAGAAACTCTAAAATGAAAACTTGCAGAAATATTATAGGCAAAAGCCAGAGCTTCCAGGTTAAAGAAAAAAATACTACAAGAAGTCAGAAATAAAAAATTCACATGTGTAAAAGCCATAGCCAGGATCACACACAGTTTAGCAACCCCCCGTGTTAAAAGAGTAGAATGCTTAGTGGAGAGCCTTTACCTTCAGAAGGTAAAAGATATAGGCTTTTGGACAAAACTAACTGGCCCAGTGAAACTGAGCATAATCCTACAGGGTAAAAATGAACCTTTAGTGAAATAAACTTCTACGTATTCCTGTTGAAAAGACCAGAGCTGCATAGATACTTTGAAATAGAAACACAAGAATAAAAAGGTAAACATGAGTGAGCACATAAACAAGGGACTAAATTAGGATGAGTTATTTACATTCTAATCTGGGCAGATGAAACACATGTCTCTTCAGAATCCTGTTCTCATCAGGCATCATAGAGGGAGTCGAATAGCTTACCTGGAAGTAGTTCTGTTATGTCCTGATACCCTTAAGAGAAGAATGAAAAGAGAGGGGAAAAGGAATATGGTGGGAGGGGAGTAAAGAGAAAGGAAGGGTGGGGAAATTTTTTTTTTCACAAGTAGAAGTCAAAGAGGAGAGGGTAGGGGGAGTGAGCAAAACATGACTCTCATACATACACAGAGTTGGGTGTGGAAATACATTTCACCTAATAGGGAAACAAGGGGGAAAGGGAAAAATAAGAGAGAGGGTGGGTTAAGAGAGGAATTAGTCAGAAGTAAAACAAATTCTTAAACACAGAGAAATAAGTGGAAGGGAAATACATAATTAACAATTATATCAGTGAATACGATGAGCTCACTCATAAAACGGAAGACAATAGCAGAATGAATTGGAAATCAGAATCTAGCAATATTGTTGTTTACAAGAAGCAGACTTGAAATGGGAAGATTCACACAGGAATAAAATAAAGGACTCAAGCAAAAAAAATATGATTTTTATACTTTAACTGAATTTTTTTTAAAAAAGGCTAGGATAGCAATTATGACTTCAGACAAAGAAACAGTAAAAAGTAGACCTAATTAAAATATATAAATGAGGAGACTATATTTTTCTGAATATTACCTTAGACAATAAATTAATATCCACACTAAACATATGTAAAACAAATGACAAATCTTTTAAAGGAAAATTTAAATGAATTAAAGGGAGAAATAGTAAAACTAATGTAGAGGGAGACTTCAATTTACCCTCTCTGAGACCTAGATAAATCTAACTAAAAATCAAAGAAATGAAAGACTTCAATAGAATTTTTTAAAAGTTAGATATGATAGGTCTCTGGAAAATATTGCATGAGAACTAAAAGCAATATATACCTTTTTCTCAGCTGTGCATGGCACCTTCACAAAAATTGACCATATATTAAGTCATAAAAACTTCACAAACAAGTGCAGAAAACAGAAATATTAAGCATATCAATAATCTTTGTGACTTGGGGTTTGTCATTTCTTTAGTCTCTGGGCCTCAATTTCCCCATCTTAAATGGGTTTCTTCTGGATCCAAATCATATGATACTCTGCTATCAGAATTTTTTCAAGACAAACAATGACATAAATGAGTGTTCTTGGGGTATGACAGACAATAACAATCTCAATATTGGGCGGGATCTCAATTTTTATCTCATCAGGAATCTCTTCTACAACTGCCCAACAGACTGTTACATAGCAGCTTTTACCTGAAGACTTTTCTAGAAGGAGACACACTATCTCCAGAGAGAGTCATTTTACTTCTAGACTGCTGTAATATCAAGCCTAAGTCTACCCCTCCATAACTTCCACTCACTGTTCCTAGTCATCAGGGACCAATCCACACAAGCCTTTCCCCACGTGATAGCTTTTTGTAAATGTTTCTCTTCTTCTGGCTAAAGAATTCCCAGATCTTAAAAAAAAAAAAAACAACTTCTCAGTCCTGCAGCATAGTTTGGAGGTCTTCTTCCATCATGGTCTTGAATAAACCTGGCTTTAAATCCCAAGTAGGCTACTGATTCACTGTGTAACCCTGCAAGGCTTTATCTTTTTCCATCTTTAATCCCAGCTGGAAAATGTATGTGGGAGCATGCATGTGTTGGGGGAAGATGAGAGGAATGGGGCATTACCTTACTGGAAAAAGAGAGTTCATATGAGGTATATCCCCTCTAAATAAACAATTAACAGAATTTCTTGTTTTTAGGATGTGTTTGCCAATATCTCTGTCTATTGTTTCATTTAGGTTCATAAATGCAAATCTAAAATTCTGTTTCCAGGCCAGTGTTTTAAATAATAGATTACCTTCTTGAGTCTAAAACTTATTATCTAGTCTTGAATATAATGTTATTTCACCCAAATTAAATCTATCATTGTGGTTTCTATAGTTCTTTCATAAATTACTTTCCAATAATTGGCTATCAGAATATGCAGTATCATAAATACTCCCAGGCATACTTTCATCTTTGCATTAAGACAACAGAGTTAACAGTATTTTGTGAATTCTGAGTAAGGTATGAAAGTAGCTCAATAATAAAGCATTTGTTCCTATTCTCATTTGTCAGCAATGCGATTGGGGCACTTGTCTGATATTTTTTCAGACATGAATAGAAATTTCAAGAGACCTAGATCCTATGTACCACACTGACATTTCACTTTTGGTTGCTGTTCATTCATTCGGTCATATCCAACTCTTTGTGACCCCGTGAACTTGTCCAGGGGGTTTTCTTGGCAAAGATACTGGAATGGTTTGCCATTTCCTTCTCCAGTGTCATCATTTTACAGATGAGGAACTGAGTCAAATAGGGATGAAGTGACTTGCACAGGGTCACACAGCTAGTAAGTGTCTGAGACCAAATTTGAAATAAGATTTTCCTGACTCCAGACTCCATACTCCATCCACTGAACCACCCTGCTGCTGACATTTTTACTATTCAGTGTATTAATTCACCTAATTAAATTGCATCCTCTTGTCATTTTATATTGTTTTTTAGACAGATTAGCAGAACTGTCAACATCAAAAAATTATTTTGCTTAATGAAAGAACTTATCTAATTAAATCTCAATTAACTATCTGTTAAATCTCAAAATTGTTATAGTAGCATATAAAGTTAACCTTTGAACCCTCACTTCTTATTAAGAGCAAACAAAACCAAATCTCACCATTGTGGTCAGCACCACTGTATCAGCAAGCACCCTAGCATACCCAGGATGGCTGCTAGCACAGGTTCTTAGATCTGCTTTTCTAAAGGAAAGCAACTCAAAATGGGTTAACAGTCTCACTTTAATCAATCAAACACATATCATTTACCTAGTTCAAGGGGAAAAGTCAGCACCCTGAACTTCAGAGAATGCAAACACAAGTTACAAACAAACAGAAAAACAGATCAGCAGATGGCTTCTGGAGCCTGACCGTTACCTCAGTTACCTATTCAGTTACCAGAGAGGGAAGCACCAACATCTGGGTTTTTCAAAGCTGGGGGACTCAACGGCTTCCCAGAGTCTCGTCTGGCCAAACCACACAACTCTTCTCAAAGTGAACCCCAAAGTAAAACCTCACATCAGGGCATATATATAGCCTTCTCCTGGCTTGGAGAATGTCAAAGCCCTCTAGACCCACTGCCCAATCACAAAGCTACAAGACATGGGCATTCCCGAAAAACAAGCCTGGCGCCACAGGCTCCACGTGACCACATTCAGCCTATTAAGGGGCAGAGCATACTTTCAAATCACGGAAGGTTCTCAGAGTCGCATAGCCACTTTAGCAAAGGGCCTAGGGGCAAGGGAAGATCTTCAGATTCCCATAACAACCACTTTATAAATGTATTATGCTATTTATATGATTTCTTATATCTATTTCTCTTCCTATTGAAACCATTTTTAAAAATACATATAGACAAAAGCTTTTAGTCTTTCACAGCGACCAGCAGTCAACCTTCAACAAGTCACTAGATCTCTGGTATTGTCATTGGGCACACTCCATCCACTGGTGCAATCGCATTCCGTCCTTACTCATTCTATGGGTCTCTTTTCCTTGTCCTCTCCTAAATCCCCCATGGGGCATCATACAACATGTGGGAAGACTATTAGGTCTTTTAACATTATGTGAGTAGCAGTGCAGCAAACAGGTTGTCTGTTATCATTTGTTTTAGCTACAGGATTAGCCCACCTTCTTTCCAGATGCTGCATTTCATAAGTGATCTCTTTTACAAGATTTCTTGGTAATATGCTAAATCCTGTTTGTGTACTCTTTTCCTTTACCCCACATTTTGATTCCTCAGGAATTACATGATTCTTTGTTTTTATAAATTTTCATGCCCCTTTTTTATATTTACTAAAATTTCCCCCAGTGTCTCTTTCTCTCCCCTTCCCAGAGAGGTATCCCATATTACAAATATCTTTTTAAAAAATTATTATTATTTTCAAGATTTTTTCTTTTTAAATTTTGAATTCCAAATTCCTTCTCTCCCTCTTACCCCTCCTACTAAGAAGGCAAGAAAAACAGTATCAATTATAAATGTAAAACTAGGCAAAACATATTTTCACATTAGCCATATGGCAAATAAAGCAACAAAAGTAAAGTGAGAAAATTATATTTCAATTTGCACTCATAGTTCTCTCTCTGGAGGTGGATAGCATGTGTCATTTGGATCATTGTATTGATCAGAGTAGCCAAGTCTTTCACAGTCGATCATCATTACAATATTGTGTACAATGGTCTCCCTTTCTTCTTACTTCACTTTGTATCAGTTCATATGGGTCTTCCCACATTTTTTCTAAACCCCACTCATTTCTTATAACACTGTAGTACTCAATCACAGTCATATGACACAACTCGTTTAACCCTTTCCCAGTTGCCTCAATTTCTAGTTCTTTATCACCATAAAAAATTGTTATAAATATTTTTTACATACAGGTTCTTTTCCTTTTCCTTTGATCTCTTTGGGGGTACAGAACTGGTAGTGGTATTGCTGAATCAGAGAATGTGCACAGTCCTTTGGACATAGTTCCAAATTACTCTCCAGAATGATTGCATCAGTTGACAACTCCCCCAACAATGTATTAATGTCCCAACTTTTCCATATGCCTTCTAACATTTGTCACTCTCCTTTTCAGTCATATTAGCCAATCTGATAGGTGTGAGGTACTATCTCAGAGTTATTTCAGTTTGGCATTTCTCTAATCAATAATGATTTAAAGCAGTTTTTTATATGACTAGAGAGAGCTTTGACTTCTTCAGAAAACTGCCTTTGACCATTTATTAATTAGGGAATGGTTCTTATTTTTACATATTTGAATCAGTTTCCTATATATTTGAGAAATGAAACCTTTATTGGAGAAAGTTGTAGAAATTTTTGCTATTGCTTCTTTATCTATGGCACCTTTTAACAAAGTGTAGTTTCAATTATTATCTCTTAATTAGGTTTATTTTTGCTTTTGTTTTGTCCAAGGTCACATTTACTACCCTTGCCTTTTTTTTTTACTTCAGCTGAAACACAGTAGATTCTGCTTCAAATCTTCATTTTAATGCTATATGTGCCTTTGTCTTTCTCTCTTTTTATTCTTTCCCTCAAAAGTCTGTTTTGTGTCTGACCATAACCTGTTTAACCTTCCCTCCATTTTATCACACTCCACCATATCTGTTATTCCCTTCCCCTCCTATTTCCCTACTGAGTCAAATAGATTTCTATACCCAACTGAGTGTGTATATGTATTCTTCCCTTCTTGAACCAAATCCAATGAGCATGAAGTTCAAGCTTTGCTCATTATCCCATTTTCCCCTCCTCCATAAAAGCTATTCCTTCAATGCCTCTTTTATGTGAGAAAAAATTTTCCCATGCTAACACTCCCTTTCCCCTCTCCAGTATATCCTTCTTTCTCACTCTCATTTTTCGGAAGATCATCCCCACACTCATGCCCTCTGTTTATGTAGACCCCTAATAGGGATAAAGTTCTTAGGAGTTTTAAGTATCATTGTCCCATATAGGAATGTAAACAATTTAAACATATTAAGTTCCTTATGATTTCTCTTTCATATTTCTCTTTATGTGTTTCTCTTGAATTTTGTGTTTGAATGTCAAACTTTCTATTCACCTCTGATCTCTTCATCAAGAACGCTTGAAAGTCCTCTATTTCATTAAATATCCATTCCCATTCCCTGCTCCTATCCCCCAAGGATTATACTCAGTTTTGCTATGTAGGTTATTCTTTGTTACAATCCTAGCTCCTTTGCTTTCTGAAATATCATATTCTAAGCCTTCTATGCCTTTAATGTGGAAGCTGCTAATTCTTGGGTGCTCCTGACTATATCTCTACAGTACTCAAATGATTTCTTTCTGGCTGCTTGAAGTATTTTCTCCTTGACTTGGGAGCTCTGGCATTTGGCTATAATATTCCTGGGAGTTTTCATTTTGGGATCTGTTTCTCAAGCAATGGGAGGTGATCAATGGATTCTTTCAATTTCTTACCCTCTGTATCTAAGAAATTAGGGTAGTTTCTTTAATAATTTCTTGAAATATGATATCTAGGTTCTCTTATTTTGCTTATGGTTTCAATAATTATTAAATTATCTCTCCTTAATCCATTTTACAGGTCAGTTGTGTTTCCAATGAGATATTTCACATTTTCTTCTCTTTCAGTCTTTTAAATTTGTTTTATTGTTTTTTGATGTCTTATGGAGTCATTAACTTCCACTTGCACAATTCTAATTTTTAAGGAATTATTTTCTTTATTGAGCTTTTGGACCTCCATTTGACCAATTCTGCTTTTGGAGGAATTCTTTTCTTCAATGAATTTTGGTTCTTCCTTTTCCATTTGGCCTATTTTGTTTCAAAAGGTTCTTCCTTTTCCATTTGTCTTTTCTTCAATAAAAAATTTGGCCATTAGGTCAATTCTATTTTTTAAGGTATTATTTTCTTTGGTACTTTTTCTTGCATCACTCTCATTTCTTTTCCCAATTTTTTCTTCTACCACTCATCTTTTCCATTAACTCTTCCAGAAATTCTTGTTGGGCTTTAGTCCAATTAGCATTTTTCCTTGATGCTTTCATTGTAGCTGTTTTCATATTGTTATTTTAGGAATTTGTATCTTGGTCTTTCCTGCCACCATAGTAGCTTTTTATGGTCAAGTTCTCTTTTTTTATGTTATTTGCTCATTTTTTTTCAACCTATTTTTTGACTCTGAACTTTTTGTCAAGGTTGGGCTTGGTTTACCTTGTGGTGAGGAAGCATTGTGCCAAGCTTCAGGCTTTTCGTACTGCTGTTTTCAAGGCTAGATCTGGCGGACTGCAAGTTTTCAGTGCTTGTGGTGGTGTGAAGTGGAAAGAGCTATGCTCACCACTTTCCTTGTCTGTCCTCTGGTCTTTATTCAGGAAGGACCCCTTCTCCCCTGTAGTCAAAAGTACTAGTGTTCCTCTTTGCCTTGTAAATTTGACCAGGGTCCTTGCTCCCTTGTGAATGACCACAAGCACTCCTCTCCATCCTGGAACTGTGACCTAGAACTGCTTATGGGCAATAGAAATGCCAACCAGTGCCAACAAAGGGTTACTTGTAACCTCTTTCTGACCGGCTATCCAACCTCCTTACCATCTTTAGGTTGAGAGGTCCAAAGCTGCTGCTGTTGCTGCATGCATGTGCTCCAGACAGACCTCTCTTTCCAAGCTCTTAAATTGTTTTACACTAGAAAAGTGTCTCACCCCTCCATTTTATGGGCTCTGCCAGTCCAAATATGATGTGAAGTGTTAGTTTAAAGGTCTTTTGGAGGTGAATGTTGGAAGAGTTCAGCTAAGTTTCTGCCTGTACTCCACCATCTTGGCTTTGCCCCAACACATAATATTTTTAAAGAAAAAGATCAGCATAACTGATCAATATGTCAGAAAAGTCTGCAAATGTATGCAGCGTATCAGCCTGTGTACTTCCCACCTCTGCAAGGGGCTGCTATTGGAATGTCTTCTCATGTTTCTTCTTTGGAGCCGTGAATCTTCTTTGCAATTTTGCAAAATTCATTTTTGATTTGTATGTGTTTCTATTTCCATTGTTGTTAAGTTATTGTGTGTATTATTTTCTTGGCTCTGGGTTCTTCACTCTGCATCAATTCGTGTAGGTCTTTTTGTGCTTCTCTATATTTATCACATTCATAATTTCTTATAGCCTAGCAATATTCTAAAGGAATTAATGGAATTCATGTAATTTTTGACCATTCCCCAATCAATGGGTATCCACTTTGTTTCCAGTTCTTTACTACAGGGCAAAATGTTGCTATAAATATTTTAGTGTATGTGGGAGTATAAGCTATGTACTGGAGACTCTTGGTCAAAGGGTATGGACATTTTGGTCACTTTTGAAAGAATTACAAATTGTTTTCCAAAATGGTTGAACCAATTCACAACTTTACCAACAATGCACTAGTGTACATATTTTCCCACGACCACTTCAGCATGAATGGTTTCCTATCCTTTCCTTATGTATTCCTGATTTCATCAATTGATTTCATCAATTGATCCTACCAGTCCCCCTATCTCTTCTCCCTTTCTAAGTTGTGCTCCGTGACCAAGTCAAGTCAATAAGTTTTTATTAATTGCCTACTATGTACTAAATAAGGGAGATACAAAGAAAGGAAAAGGCAGTTCATGTCCTTGAGAACTTTACAATCTAATGGTGGTAGTAGAAAAACAAAAAGCTGTCTTACGTTAGGGCCCTTTATTTCCTCTCCACTTTTTCTTCTAAATCAGGAGTTTTAATCTGGAGTCTCCATGAACTTGGTTTTCTTTTTAACATTTTGATAACTTTCTCAATGTAATTTGAAATTAATTATAATTCTTCTAATCTTATATATTTCATTTCATGCATTTAAAAACATTTTGTAGAGGTGTCCATAGGCTCCATAACTAAAAGGATCCATGACAAAAAAAAAGTTTAAGGACCTCCATTATAAACCCTCTTCATTCCGACTTCGAACCTCATTATTCAACTGAAATTGGTTTCTCCAAAATTACCAAAAGTCTCTTAATTACCAAATCTAATGACCTTTTGTCAATCCTGCCCTTGTCTTCACTGTAGCATTTGATAATGTTGATCGTCTTTTCCTGGAAACTCTTTCTAGATTTTTTTTGTGATACAGTCCTCTATTTGTTCTCCTGTCTCTCTGCCTTCTCAGTCTCCTTTACTGAATCTTCACTGATGTCATACCCACTATTCATAGGCATCCCCCAGGGCTCTCTCCTGGGTTCTCTTCTCTTTTTGCTCTATTTTAATACACTTGGTGATTCATCGGCTCCAGTGGGTTCAGCAGATGTCTATATCCACCTACATATAGTATGTATACACACACATATATGCATACATATGTATATGGAACTAAAATCCTAAATCATCAATTGCTCATCAGACATCTTAAAACACATGTTCCATAAACATTTGAAATTTAATATATCTAAAACAGAAGTCATCATCTCCACACACACCCAATTTTCCCTTCTTCCAAATCTCCATATTACTGTTGAGGGCACTGTCATCCTGCTGGTCACCCAAGATGTTAAGTTGGTGCTGTCCTGTACTCTATACTCTCATCCCACGTGTCCAATCCATTGCCAAATCTTGTTATTTCTACTTTCACAACATCTCTCATATATGTACACTTCCACTTACACAACTACCACCCTACTTCAAGTCTTCATCGCCTCTCATCTCAAATATTACGATGGCCTACCATCTCCCTGCCCCAAGTCTCTCCTCCCTCCAAACCATCCTCCAATCTGCTGCCGTTGTGGTATTCCAAAAGCATGGATCTGACTACATTTCTCCTGTGGTATGACAGCAGTTTCCTGATGCAGCTCCCTTTACCCTGACACAGCTTTCTTACCATACACAAACCCCACACAACTTCTCCTGGTTCCATCTTCCCTAGTAACTTCTCTGGTAAAGTTCCTTCCCTCATAAAATCTGATTGGCTCCAGATTCTTGACTGTAGCTTCCTGACTTAGAGCCAATAAAAAGCTTAAGCTGTGTGGGCTCTGGGCCTCTCAAATGTGGCCCAAGACCATGCAAGTCACTATACATTGTGACTGACTGATCGGATGGGTTTCCCAGATAGAGATGAGGGGGACTGTGTCCAGAGAAGTTATGTGCCATGGTATCCTTGCTGAATATCGTTGCTATGTTAGACCTAATGAAATTTCTTCTGTTGTCAAAAGTTCTGTGACTCAAGACTGATTCATTTCTATACAACATCAAACCTGAACCAGGAGCCATACCTTTAACTTCTCTACTCAGAAAACTCCAGTAGCTCCCTGTTGCCTCCAGGATCAAACATAAAGTCTTCAGTTTCATATTTAAAGCTCTTAATCATCTACTGCCCTCCTACCTTTTCTACTCTCTTATTTTTCTCTCCTTCACACATTCTAAAATCCAGGTACAGTGACCTATTTGCTGCTCTCAGTACAGTACTTCATCTTTCATCTGTATGCATTGGCTGCCACCCTCACCCTGGGCCCCTACCCAGTTCTGGAAAAACTCTCTCCTTACCTATGCCTTTTGTCTTTTAGTTTCCCTACCTTCGCTCAAGTCCCTGTGTTCTACATTACACTTTTCCCAGTTTCTTCAACTGCTAATGCTTTCCCCTCTGAGATTATCTCTTATTGACTGTAAATTTCTTGTGGGCACCTTCTTATTTACATATTATCTCCCCCATTGGTTTGTGAGCTCCTTGAGAGAAGAGACTATTTTTTTTTATCCTTCTTTGTATCCCCAGTGTTTAGCACAGTGCTTGGCACAAAGTATGTAATAATTGTTTGTTACTGAGTTATAGCCTAATTTTATATCCAGATATTTTTAAGTTTGACCTTTATAGTTACACTATTTATGATTTGTGAATGAATGAATGAAAAAGCATTTATTTAGCACTTTCTATGCAGAATCAACACTTTCAAATTGTGGTGCTGGAGAAGGCTTTTGAGAGTCCCTTGGACAGTAAGGGGATCAAAACAGTCAATACTTAAAAAAATAATTCAGGCTATTCACTGTTAACAGAATTTTAAATGTAGTCCCAACAGAACCGATCTCTAACCTGTGAATAGCTGGAGCTGCACAAAGCAGGCCGGAGACGGGATTGCCAAGAATCAAGTAGTGATTTAATTAATTACTTTCAGAGTGGGGAATGCAGTCTGCAGACTTTTGTAGTTCTCCTGAGAAGAACGACTCCACATGCTGGAATGAAGCCACAGTTTATATACATAAATCACAAGTGGGAAGGGGGTGGGGGGAAGTTGTAGATTACAACACAATCATTTCCAGGGCCTGAGCAGTTTCCCACGACAAGCCCATGAGTGCAGGACAGTGCAAGTGTTCTTGAGTCCTGTGGGAACAGTTCTCAAATTAATTGTCTCAAGTCTTAGGGGTCGTTATGTGGTGGAGTACAGGACCATAGTTACCAGGTTCTACATTCTTTGATTTGCTTCACTTAACTTTCACAGGCCCAATACAAGCACAGGAATGTCAGAGTGATTGATAAGTTGCATTGTGAGTCTCTGACTCCCAAGCTAGAATTTGCTAGTGAAATAGTACCTCTGAAAAATCTAAATTATTAGTATATTGAGTATACATATATTGATTAATATGAAAATCGTAAATCCCTTCACATCACTGAAATGTCCAATACTGAAGTTGAAGCTTAAATGTTTTGGCCACATAATGAGAAGGCAGAACTCACTGGAAAAGACCCTGATACTGGGAAAGATTAAAGGCAAAAGGAAAAGGGGACAGCAGAGGATGAGATCGATAGATAGTATCATGGAAACAGCAAACATGAACCTAGTGGAGGATAGAAGGGTCTGGCATGGGGTCACAAAGAGTTGGACATAACTGAACAAATGTGCCAAGCCCTAAATTAAATGCCAGGGATACAAATAAAGATGAATATCAGTGCCTGCTCTCAAGAAAGTTGCCTTCTAATGGGAGAGAGAACACATATGGGAGAATTATGCCTAGAGAAGGATATTTTGATCTTGAAAGTCACAAGTATGGTGAGTGGTGCAATAAGACATTCAATTATTGCACCCCTTCCAGAAGCAGTGGTAGTATTGATATGTTCACTGTTCCCACAGCAAGAGGTAGAAAGTAGGAAAGAGGTTGTTATGCATATGGCAGCGTAGGGTCTAGACAGAGCTAGGTAGTTATAATGGGCTTTCCCCAGTAGGGATAGCTCGGCCCTCACTGCTAATAGTATAGATAAGATGCCCTGTGTAACAGACAGGTTTTAGAGGACCTTATAAAAGAAGTTGAATACACATAGTGCTAATATCAAATGAGTTTTAAATATTTACTAAAGGAGGCCCTTCATAGAACTGCATGCCTTTAAAAACATCTGTAATCCAGACTTTTCATTAATTTGTATAGAACTTCCCTCCAGTTAATGAGATTTTAATTGAAAATGCTTTAGAGGGAAAATATGATACTGCATACTAAACTGAGAAAATTTCTTTTTAATGGCATAATTATTATTTTATATTTACATTATAAAACCCCCTTTCCCCATACCATCAATGGTAATGGATTTTGTTTGATGGGAAGGGGAAGCATTGCTATTGGAGGTAAATCTTTAATGGTAAACTGTATCTGGAAAAATGACTATAATTGATATATGGTATTAAGACACTATACCACCAGGTGGTTTGGTTGAATTAAAACTACTTTGGGAAAGGGAGAGGAGGGGAAAGGTGCAGGTGGTCCAGATACCTCAATCAGTTGATGAATTGATTCCCTGCTACTCCAACTCCAAGTCCAGTTGATATAATAACAGAAAATAAGGAGTATATAAAAGAGATAATGATGCATTAAAGTTTTAAACAAAATATACAGGAAGACTTACATTCTTTATTATCCCTTTATGAGACATAAATTTGTATTCAAGCTAGATGGCTTTAGAAGGGTAGCTTGCCATTGGCTGGCCTGAGATCAGCCTATCCCTACGTGGCCCTTACATAGACAGTTTGCCAGCTCTGGAGGTGGAAGGATAGGCAAGGATAGTGATCCCTGGCAGTGGGAGAACAAGGAAGGAAGGAAGGAAGGAAGGAGGGAGGGAGGAAGAAAAGGAAAGAAGGAAGGAAAGAAAGAAAGAAAGAAAGAAAGAAAGAAAGAAAGAAAGAAAGAAAGAAAGAGGCATTTATTAAGTGCCTGCTATATGCCAGGCACTGTACTAAAGACTTCATAAATGTTATCTCATTTGATCCTCACAATAACTTTGGGAGGTAGGTACTGTTATTATCATCCCCATTCTACAGTTGAGGAAAATAAAGTAAACCAGTAATTTGTCCAGGGTCTCATAGCTAGTAAACTGATAGAACTCTAATCTTCCTGAGTCTTCTAGCTCAGCACTCTATCCACTGTACCCCTTAACTGCCTGAAAAGAGTAATCCTGAGCAGCAAAGTGCCAACTATGAATTCAAGAGAAAAGTCCCAGAAGTGGGGGAATCAAGTCCAGAGGTTCCAGCTGAGTAACCCACCCAGAAGAGACCCGGCCTGAGGGCACTACAGAGAGAGAAGACATCAGAGCACCGAAATGCCAGAAGCATGAGTGGCCTTGACCACGTGTGTGCTCTAAATGTAGGCTTCACAACCAGTGTACCTGATTTTGTGCCCCCTGTTCCCAATGTCCCTATATATATTTATGGTATAGCAAGCCCAAGAGTTATAGGGGAAATATTTTATTGGTGCTGTTGTTACTATTCTATCTTGGGATATGTGTGCTGGTTTTAAGTTCTAGCTTTAGGAGTGGGGACCCACAAAATTCCTTTGAATCTTACATAATAGCCATCCTGGCAACCCAATGTACAACCTTTTAGCATGCACACTGGTTGGGATGGAACAGCTGGATAACTGACAGCTATCCAAGCGGAAATTGAATAAGTTTCGCATAAGGTGATGATGATTTAACAAGTTAAAAAAACAACTCATATGCCATTTTTCAAATGTTTTAAGAATTGCTGGGTTGTTTTTTTTAAACTTGTGGTTTCTTTCAGCCATTGAGCCCATTGCTTTGTCATTCATGTACATAAACAGGAGAGCCCAAATTCAAAGTCCAAAGTACTTTTTCCTTTTCTGTGAACAATGGCAAGAATATGAGTTAGGATTTTCAGGAAAGTCATTCTATTGCTGTAGCAATGGATGCTGCATATTTTTAGAGTTTCTTTAAGTCTGCTATCCAGGTTATTGATTAGAATTGGGTTTCTTTATAGTAGTGGTTCTCAACCTTCCTAATGCCACAATCCTTTAATACAGTTCCTCGTGTTGTGGTGATCCCCAACCATAAAATTATTTTCGTTGCTACTTCATAACTGTAATTTTGCTACTGTTATGAATCATAATGTGAATATCTAATATGCAGGATGTATTTTCATCGTTACAAATTGAACATAACCCACAGGTTGAGAACCGCTGCTTTACAGCATTGTAATTCCTTAAAATATCAGAATCTGTGTTGTGTTAATTTTTATGATGCTCATTATAAGATTGTGTTATTTGACTAGCTCTGTGCGCCTTAAGTATCATGGAAAACCAATAATGATAGCTTCCCTTTGTGAAGTGCTTCAAATATAATATTTTGGTTCATTTTTATTGACTAATCTGTAGGGGAAATAGTCCTAATATTGTTAGTCTCAGTTTTTCAGATGAGTAAATTGAGAATCAGAATGTTTGTGAACTTCCTAAGGTCACAAAACTGGTAAGTGCAGAACATGGATTTGTCCCTAGGCCTTCGGACTCGTGTTCAACTATTTATTTTTTTTTAATCATCACACATTATTTCTTATACTTTCAGCGTGTATAAATTGAATGTATTGTTTTTATTCTCATAGGACACCTACTTGGACTATCTCATGATGATTCTAAATTTTGTGAAGACAACTATGGCTCCATGGAAGATAAACGCTTAATGTCTTCTATCCTAACTAGCATTGATGCTTCCAAACCCTGGTCTAAATGTACATCAGCAACCATCACAGAATTCCTGGATGATGGTCATGGTATGTATTGTTTCAGTTCAACTTGTATATAAAATCAAACCATTTAATTTCTCATGAGCATTATGTTATTTTATATCCATGTAATTTGAAGTTTTCAGTAGATCCAATTTGAGTTAATCATGACAATAGAGGATAATGGAAGAAGTATAAAATACTAACCTCACTAGTTATGCAATGATGAAAATTTTACTCTTGGCTTGGAAAATACCTCAATATGACTTTGAAAGCCTGGATTTTATTCTCATCTTCACCACTGTCTTCTTTGAGACTTTTTGCAGACATCAGAGAATCACATTAGGGACCTTAAAACCATGTATCACTACCCATATCTAAGCAATAACTCATTTTATGGGATCACAGATAAGTGGTTACGTATACATACATACGTATATATATATATGTATATATATATACATATATACATATATGTATATATCTTATATATCTATATATATACACACATATATAAACATAGATACACATATATATGTATGTGTATATATATTCATTAAATTGAACTGAAGTCTAAAATCTAAATAAGCCCATCAGTAACTATGTTTTGGGTATGGTCTCTCAACAGTTCTGAATCCACTCAACTATACTTGTCACTACATTTATCCATTATAACACATTCTCTGAAACTACTATCCCAGCTCCTACCCACACTAATGAATAGAGTCTCAAAAGTATGGCTATTAGGTCCTCTCATGACTCAAGGGGTACCTTTAAAAGGTTGCAGGATATGTTTTCTAATATTGTATAGCCCAAGTTCCCACCTGTGTATAGTCATCTGTTTATAATTCTGAATATGATCGTCATTCAATATCAATTAGTCAACCAGATTTAATTAGCTTTTAGAAAGAGGTATTTACTAAGCTGGTATAGTAAGAGCATAAGTAAAAAAAAAATATTCCCCTACTTTCCCCCCCCCCCCCCAAAAAAAAGTCTGTAACGCACTCTGTTACAAATAAATAGTGAGTCCAGGAAAAAGAAGAGTCAGGCTTGGAGTACACAAGGAGCAAAAGGGCTATACAGCTCCCTGAAGTCCTTTTGCCAGAGTCTTCAAAATATTCCCTTAGGTGTGGTATAGATTTTCTGTATCAGCTCTTTGTAGAGCTATGACTCTACATTCAGTATGAACTTGGCTCCTGATGCAGCCACCTATCTACTGATCTGGTCCAGTGACTGTGCTAGGAAACCAAAGAGAAAATGAGGTATACTCCAGACACCCAGAGTTTACTGGGTCCTATTTTAGTCAAGGAAGTAGCAGGAGGGCACAGGAGGAGACAAAGATAAAGGCACAGCCTGAGGCTCTGAGAAGAATCAATTATTTCTCAAGGATTAAGTAGTACATATTCACTTGCTTAAATCTCTAGGGTTCCAAAGCTTACTAAATTAGGAGACTCATTGTCTTACCTATGTTTTCTATCTCTGCAAAGATGTGGAGAGAGGAGAAGGGATGTTCACACCTAGTGAACAAAAAAGATAGGTTCTCACCTAATAAGTGTATCAGGGATAAGCATCTTATCACTTCCTTTAAGTGAAGTTGGGCAACTGATGATCAGCTCAGTTTCTACCATCCAATCCATGATAATGGCATTAAAAGTGTTGTCAAATACTCTGGAAAAATCTAAGTATACAATCTAAAATCTAAGCATACCCTGTCTGATGTGACTTAGAGCTATTTGTCACATATAATTATAGGAAACAATTAATTTTGCTTCTCTGACCCATATATTATTAGCTATTAGAATGGTTTAACTATATCGTAAGAAACCATTTACAGGTATACCTGTAGGTGGGTAAATTAGCTTCTTTCCTACCCTCTCTCTAAGAAAAATAAATGGAGGATTTTCTTTTCAAAATTACTTATGAAAAAGTTTTGCAGGCTTCAAAGAATAGAAATGGGGTGGGGGGAACGTACCCATAGTTTAAATGGTTTTAAACACTTCAAGTTTTCTAAATAAATTTTACGTTTTTTCTTTTGAGTAAAGGCAGGAAATGCTTTATTATGTTACAAATTAGTGAACAACCAGTACACTATATCAAGAAAATAACATTTAAAATATTCTCTGAAATTTAAGTTTTATTGGAAACCAGCTATTTAAAAGAACCAAAAATACTTGCTCAGATTGATGTAGATATTCTCTCCAACAATGCAGTCTGCTTCCCCATTCTCTGGTACTTTTGTCCATGTCCTCCCATAAACTCAGTGCAAAGTCTTTTGTCCTAGGCCCAATATCTTCATCACAGTCAGTTTTTTTTAAACCATATGTCTTTAAGTATATTGTCTTTATGTCTTTAATTGTATTATTTTTCCTTTTTTAGTTCTTTATTAATTATATATATGTGTGTATATATAAATATCTGTGCTACTTCTCTAATCTAAATCTCACACACAGGTCGTCTTCAGTAGGTATGTGACTGTTTCTTCTAGTTTCTAGGGGGAATATTGTGGATCAGATATTCCTAATATTATAGTTCCCAAACCTCCACCCATGTGCTTCTTAATACAGTCATCTCAATTAGCTCTAATGGAGGCATGTAATAGATGGGATCATAAGAAGAGTTGTTAAAAACATTTCCCCCATTAACTTTGGGTTCTTTTCCCTAAAAATACATAAAACCACTGTCGAAAAAATGGTATCAAACTTAGCACCAGTGAAGGACACATATAGGATATACATATGACAAAGGATAATCAGAATTCCTTGTTTGACAGGGAATGAAAGTTCTCTCTTTCAAAGAATTCTTATACCAGATTCTCAAGATCTGCTTCTCTCATCAGCCTAATTATTAGTATTTCGAATGTGGGATCCTCATGTAATAGAGTAACCGAATCATATCAATTTTAGCATTCTCTCTATAAGTAAAGCCAGAAGACAAAAGAAAATTATAGTTAAATGGAAGGATAGTGTTGGAGAGGCAAATAAAGAATTTGGCAGAGTTGTTTTTTATAACATTACAAAAGAAAAAAGAAAAAGAATTTCAAAGGAAACTTGGTCATTTTGTGCTACAATACCATAATAAGTACGTTGAAGAAAACTATCATGAAAATGATTGCAGTTTGTGTACCAATATATTTTACATAGTGTGTAAGGAAGGAGAGAAAATCTATGAATAACCCAGTAAGATCAAATGGAAGATAGTGGAACCAAGATGGCAGAGTAGTGGAAAAAATATAGCCTAGTGACCCCACACAACTCCTCCATAGAGGTATACACATCATATAGATAACATATCAGAGTGATTGGAAAATCCAAGAAAAAATATCACAGTGAAATATATTTCCAACCTAGGTCAGCAAAGGGAGAAAAAGAGGTTTGTAGCTAGTGGGGATATAGGTCTACTCAGGAGCATTTCTTTAAAGCAACTGGAAGAGGACCAAGACCATATACCAAGAAAAAGAAATGGTCCCAGAACCACACAGAACCCAACTCAGAGTACAGGAACAAGTGCCAGTTGGAAGCGTAACTCTATCCAATTCTACTTCATATATCCAGGGTGCAGTGAGGAAAGGACCTGCCCTTAGGAGTTCCAGATGAGAAGCAGTTGCACAGCCTAGGCTGAATATTAAGCAAGGAGAAAGTGTAGAAGCAAGTAACAGTACTGTAATACTCACCTCAAGAAGGGAGCAAGCTCCCAGTTCCATCCCCCAACCCAGTCTGAAGCCTAACCCAACCTAACCTGAACCTAAAATCTAATCAGGGTAAATATTCCACACCAACTATGAGGTGCATGATTTTGAACCAGAACTTTCAAGCTGGTTAATTATAGGTGAGGTCAGTAGCAATGTATTAAAAATACAACCAGGAGCAAGCCCACAGGTGAATTCTTCAGTTCCAGATCAGCAACTTGAAAAACTCAGACCAGGAGGTCAGTAATCAGATTTTTCTTTAATCCAATTGCTTTTGGAGCACTGAAAGCTTGCAGATCCACATCTTGAGCTGTCTCTGAGATCTGGAATTTAAAAAAACACTTGATACTACAAGAAAGCCACAAAAGGACCCAAGAAACACCAGTTCAACCCAGACATTCACTCCAGAAGTACTCAGAACCTAGCCCTAACATAAAGTCTGAAGTAAGGAAGTAAACAAAAAAATAATCTTACCATAAAGAGCTATTAAAATGGCAGAGATGATCCATACACAATTCCAGAAGAAGAGAAAGACTCCAAAATATCTCCAAAAAAAAATCTTAAGGAAAAACACAGATTGTCCTCAAGTCCAACTAGAATTTCTAGAGGAGCAAAAGCAAGAAGTTGTTTTTTTTTAAGAGCTAAAAATGATTTAATAATCAAAGGCGAACAATAGATGAAAAATGGGAAGAAAAATGGGAGCTGTGGGAAATAGAGATGTAAAGAGAATTAACAACTTGGTACTTGGTACAAAACCCTATTCAAACAATAAAACTATGAGAGGATGTTGGAGAGAAAGACCCAATTAACAATAATTACTGTGAATACCAATGTAATGACCTCACCCCTGAAACAGAAAAGGATATCAGAATGGACTAGAAACCAACAATATGTTGTTTAAAGAAACACATTTGAAACATAAGGATTCACATTGTATTAAAACAAAAGCCTGGAACAAAGTCTATTGTGCTTTAGCTTCATTTTTTTAAAAAGCAGGGGAAGCAATTGTTATGATCTCAGACAAAGCAAAAGCAAATGTAGAGTTAATAAAAAAGATAAATAGGGGAATTCCATTTTCCTAAAATATGCCATAGACAAGGAATTAATATCAACACTGGACATTTGTAAACCAAATAATGTAGCATCTCAGTTATTAAAGGAAAAGCTAAATGAGTTATAGGGAAACTATAATAATGGAGATCCTCAACATACCCCTTTTGGAGCTAGATAGATCAAACAAAAAAATGAACAAAGAAAAAGAAAGAAGTGAATAGAATTTTAGAAAAATTAGATATGACAAACCTATAAAAATTGAATGGGAATAAAATGCATATAGCTATTTGTCAGCTGTGGATGTGCCTTCACAAAAACTGACCATATATTAGGACATAAAAAACTCATGACAGTGCTGAAGAGTAGAAAATTGAAACACATTTTGTAGACCATAATGTAAGAAAATTATTTTCAGTGAAGGACTTCTAAAGCAAAGATTTAAAATCAGCTGAAGAATAAACTTGATTTTAAAGAATGAGTGGGTAAGAAAATCATAGAAATAATTTCATTAAAGATAATTACAACAATGAGAAAACTGACTAAATTTTTAGGGATATAGCCAAAGCAATCTTTAAGGGAAAAGTGTACTTCACTAAATATTTTCATCTTTGAAAGAAAGAGCAGATCAACAAACTGCATGCAAGTAAAAAAAAAAAAAGAAAAGAAAAGAAAGCCAATAAATTTAAAGCCAAATTAGAACTGCTGAAAGTCCAAGAAGTGATAAAATTGAAAGCAAAAAAAAAAACAAAACCAAAACAAAACCAATTTACATTGAGTTAATAAAACTAGGAGCTGTTTTTTTTTTTTGTTTTTTAGCTCAGTAAAGTAGATAACCATTGGCTAACTTGATTAAAAAAGGAAGGAAGAAAATCAAATTACCAGGTTAAAAAATGAAAAAGATGGATTCACAAACAATGAAGAAGAAATAAAAGGAACATTCAGAGACTATTTTTGGCCAGTTATATGCCAATTAAAATGAAAATCTAAATGAAAATGATGAATATTTATGAAAATAGAAAATGTCCAAATTAGCAGAACAAAAAATAGAAAACAATCCAATCTCAGAAAAAGAAATTGAATAAACCATAAATAAAGCTCTGGTTTTTTTCTTTTTTTCTTTCCTCCCTCAAAAAAATTCTGTTATCAGATGAATTTATAAGTGAATTCTATCAAACATTCAAAGAACATTTAATTTCAATATTATGTAAATTGCTTGAAAAAAGAGGAACAGGTATCATGCCAAATTCCTTCTATAATACAAACATAGACTTGATACCTAAAACAGGGAAAATCATAATTATCACTGTTACTATTCTATAGAGAGATAGTAGTGCTAGCTCTAGAAACAAAAGAAAAAGAATTTGATGTAAAAATGATAATTTTTTTTGCTGATTATATGAGAGTTTATTTTGAGAACCCTAGAGAGTCAATTACAAAACACTTAATAACTTCAACAGAGTTGCAAGATCTAAAATAAACACACAAATCATCAGCATTTCTGTATATGAATTTTCTTTTTTTCTTTTTATTTTTTAATTGATTTGTTTATTTACTTTTAGTTTACAAGATTCAGTTCCACAATCCCTTGAGTTTCAAATTTTCTCCCTTCCCAATTCCCCCGCCCCCATGGTGGCATACAATCAAGTACAGGATCTGCAAATGCTTTCACATTGGGCATTAGTCTGGTTGTTTAGAAGGGTTGTAACCAATGGAGTAAACAATGGGAAAAAAGAAAGAAAACCAAACATGAAAAAGAATGATAGCATGTAGATTGCTTCAGTCTCCATTTAAACTCTGTTCTTTCTAGATCTTTCTCTGAATGTAAATATCTCCTTCCATCCTGAGACTTGTAGAATTGTCTTATAGCTGTGTATTGCTGAGAAGAGTCCAGTTTATCAAAGTTGGTCGTCACACATACCATGTGTCTGTGATTGTGTACAAGTTTTTCCTGGTTCTGCTCTTCTCACTTAGCATCAGTTTGTATAACCTCTCCAGGTGAATATGAAGACTGTCTCCTTCCCATTTCTTGTAGCACAATAGTATTCCATTACATTCATATACCACAACTTGTTTAGCCATTCCCCAATTGATGGGCATCCCCTTAATTTCCAGTTCTTTGCCACCTCTGTATATGAATTTAATGTTTATTGGATGATTATATATTACCAATAAAATCCAGCAGAGCAGAAATAGAATTTAAACCATTTAAAATGATCATAAGAAATATGAAAGACTTGAGTGTATATCTGCCAAGATACCAGGAACTATAAGAATACAATGACAAAATATCCATTTCAAAAATACAGACAGATTAAATAATTGGAGAAATATGACTTGCTCATGCAAAGACTGAGTCAGTGTAATAAAAAGGATAGTATTACCTAAATGAGCCTATTCAATGTTCTACCAATGAAACTACCAAATTATTACTTTATAGAGCTAGAAAAAACAGTAAAATTCATCTGGATGAATACAAGTTTAAGAAGGAAGATAATTTTTTTTAAAAAGTGGTAAGGAAGAAGTCCTGACAGTATGAGATCTCAAGCTCTACTACAAAGCAGTAATTTTCAAAACAATTTGGTACTGGAATAAAGAATTTGGTCAATGGAGCATGTTTGGTACACAATTTGCAAAAGCAAATGAGCAGAGAAGCTTTGTGTTGGATAAACCCAGAGATACCAGCTACTGATGTAAGAATTCACCTTTAAATAACTGTTGAGAAAACTGGATAGCAATCTGGCAGAAAGTAGCTACACTCTATACCTAGATAAGTTCCAGATAGGTACTTGATTTAGACATGAAGAGTGAGATAGCAATCAAATTAGAGAAGCAACAAAGAAATTACCTGTCAGATCTGTGGATAAGTGAAAACTCCGTGACCAAACAAGAGATCAAGAAGTTCACAGGAACTAAAATGGATAGTTTTGATTAGATAAAATGAGTTTTGGTTTAAACCACAGCTATGAAACTAAAATTAAAAGAGAAGTAGATAAGTGGGGGGGAAACCTTTGCAGCAAATTTCTCAGATAAAGGTTTCATTTCTAAAATATATAGGGATTTAATTCAATTTATAAAAATAAGAGCCATTTTCCAATTGATAGATGGTTGAAGGATGTGAATAAGCAATTATCAGAGGAAGAAATCCAATATCCATATGGAAAAAGTTCTAAATTATGAATACATAAAGAAATGCATATTCAAATGATTCTTAGTTTCTTCCTCATACTCCTCCGTTTAGCATAGATGACAAAAATGGTAAATGACAAATGCTAGAGAAAAACAAGTACATTAATAATATGCTGTTGTTAGAGCTATGAGCTGATCCAGCCATTCTGGAAAGGATTCTGGAAAGTTGGAACTGTGATCAAAATGACATTAAACTGTGAACACCTTTTGACCCCATGATACCACAACTAAATCTATAACCCAAGAGAAATGAAGGAAAAAGGAAAAGGATCCACATGTGCAAAAAACAGTTCTAGTAACTCCTTTTTTTTCCAGTAGCAAAGACTTAGAAAGTGAATGGGAGTCCATCATTGTGTAATGGGAAATGGATGAAAAAGTTGATGTGGATATCCCTTTCTATCATGAGTCTTTTGGAGTTGTCTTATAACTTTCATTGCTGAGATGAGCCCAGTCTATCAGTCAGTCATCATAGATACAATGTGTTTGTAATTGTGTACAATGTTCTCCTGGTTCTGCTCCCCTCACTCAGCATCAGTTTATATGTCTCTCCAGGTTATTATGAAGTCCATCTGCTCCTTATTTCTTATAGCACAATAGTATTCCATTACATTCATATACCACAACTTGTTTAGCCATTCCCCAATTGATGGGCATCCCCTTGATTTCTGATTCTTTGCCACCACAAAAAGAGCTGCTATAACTATTTTTGTACATACAGATCCTTTTCCCACTGGTATGATCTCTTTGGGATACAGCCCTAGAAGTGATATTACTGGATCAAAGGCGTGCACATTTTTATAGCCCTTCGGGCATAGTTCCAAATTGCTCTCCAGAAAGATTGCATCAGTCCACAATTTCACCAACAATGCATTAGTCTTCCAATTTTCCCACATCTTCTCTAGCATTTATCATTTTCCTGTTTTGTCGTGTTAGCCAATCTGACCAGTGAGATGTGGTACCTAGGATTTGTTTTGATTTGCATCTCTCTTATCAATTGTGATTTAGAGCACTTTTTCATATGCTTATAGATATCTGTAATTTCTTCCTCTGAAAACTGCCTGTTCATATCCTTTGACCATTTATCAATTGGAGAATGACTTATTATAACAAATAATCTTAACCATTGCCACTTTATAATATCATGTAATATTTTGGCAATGCTATGGCAATTTCAATATTTCCCTTGAAACTCTGTATCTTTAATTCTTCTGAATGAATTATATTATTAATTTATCTACTTCTTCAAAGCATCTCATTGGTCATTTGACTGCTAGAAATCTACAAATCCATTTAAGTAGTATTGTTGCTTTTTTATATTGGCATAGTATCTTTCTTCCTTTTATATCTGCAAAGAGTATTTTGTAGTTATCTTCCATTCATCTTAGAAGGTTGACTCCCAGATGTTTGGGGAGTATTGGAATGCAGTTTCTCTTATTTTGTTTCCTTTCTCCCACTATTTGCACATACTTAATTTTGTCATGTCTTCTTTCTATTTCTTTTCTAATTTCTATTTCTATAGTTTATATTCTAGAATATCTAGAACTATGTTATATATTAATAGAGAAAAAGGACATCCTTTCTTTATTCTTTTTGTAGAAGGAAAGCAACTAATGTTTCTTCTTTGCAAATAAGGCTGACCCTTAGTTTGAGATATTTGCTTTTGATCATATTAGACATGTACATGGCACAACAGATATGAGTATTGGGCTTGGAACTAGTAAGACATCTGTTCAAATCCTCCCTCAGACACTTACTATCTATATGAGCAAGTCAATCAACCTTTCAGCCTCAGTTCCTTTCTCTGAAAAATAGGGATAATAATATCTACCTCAAAGAGTTGTTATTAGAATCAAATGAGAAAAAAAATTTGAAGTTCTTTGCAAATCTTAAAACACTTAGATAAATGCTGTCACCATCATCATTGTTACTATTATTATCATCATCATGATGCTTTTCAAGGTTGTTTTTTTTAATGACTAGTTTCTAAGATAGATGTTTGTTCTTTAAAATTCCCATTTAGATGCCACCACAAGGTCACTCAAATCGGATTTGTTAAACACTCAATATAGTCAATGCTATATTTTCCTTCTCATTTTGTTAGATTTATGCAGCCCTGAGAGAGGAACATTAATGTCTTCTAATATTATTATGTCTTAATGTGCTAGGTTTTTCTTATATTAATTATTTTGAAGGTTTTCCTAAACATTTCCCCATTTTACCAACCTTGTATCCTTGTTATAAATTCTAATTTGTGGTATTGAATTGTTTTCTGGATATATTGCTGCCATCCCCTTACAAAGACTTTATTTGTATATTTCATTTTTTTTTTTTGCATCAAAGTGTATTACTGAAATTGGTCTACAATTTCCTTTCCTTTGCTTCTCCCTGGGTTGGAAATCAGAGTATTTCTTTTATAAAAGAAGTCTGAGTGAGTACCTTCTGTTCCATTATTGAGGTAGCTAGATGGCTCAGTGCATAACATACTGGGGTCTGGAGTGAGGAAGAACTGAGTTTAAACGGGGCCACAGATACTCATTAGCTATGTGACTCTGGGCAAATCCATTAACTTCTGTTTACCTAAATTCACTGGAGAAGAAAATGGCAAACCACTCAAGTATCTTTGCCAAGAAAACCCTATAGGGGGCCATGACTGAATGATTGAATAACAACAATGTGTCAGACACAGTGCTAGGCAATGGAAATACTAAAATAAATTTTAAAAATCCCTTGCCCTCATATTCTATGGGAGAATAATAATATATCTACAGAAAATTAAATAATATATACAAAATAGATTCAAAGTAATTTGGAGGAGAAATTATCAACCAAGAGCACCAAGATAAGCTTCCTTTTGGGGGTGATATCTGATCTGCGCCTTGAGGAATGCCAAGATTTCCATGGGGAAGAGACAAGGAGGCAGAACATTCCAGGCAAGCCTGTGCAAAGGTACAGTGGTGGGACATGGAATGTTTTGTACTAGGAGCAGAAAGTAGAACAATTTGACTGGAAGATGTATATGTAAGGTAGATTAAAGCATAATAAATTTGAATAGAAGAGCTGGTGCCAAATTGCAAAGGGCTTTAAAAGTCAAACCAAAGATTTTATATTTTATCCAAGATGGAAGAGAAAGCCACTGGAGTTTTCTGAGCAGGAAAGTGACATGGCAATTGTATGGAGGATAGACTGGAAAGGGAGAGAAAATGGATGTAGAAAGAATTGACCTGGAAAAAAAAAAGTGGTTACTATGCCATTAGAGAGAAGAGAACAATTGGGAAGGATGGCTAAGCAAGATTTGGCAATTCATTGGATATGATTGGTGGAGAGGGAATTGTTTGCAAACAATTTTGTTTATAAAATTCTTTGCAAACCTGGATACTCAAAAGGACAGTAATGCCTAGAGAAGAAGGTTTTTGACATGAGATTGTGGGTATAGATAATGAGTTTTGTTTTAGACATGTTGAATTTGAGATGCCTCTGAGACATTTGGTTAGAAATATCCAATAGAGAGTTGCTAATACTGTACTGGAGTGCAGATGCGATGCTTGAATTGGACATAAAGATCTGCAAGCCAGTTGTATAAAGATTATAGTTGAATCCATGGAGTTGATGTTATCCAGAGAGAGGGTTTCAAGAGAGAAGAAGGATAGAGTCCTCAATAATCCAGCAAAGAAAAGTGAAAAGTGGCCAGACAGGCAAGAGGAGAGTTAGGAGAAAGCAGTGTCATGAAAAGCCCAGTTGAAGAAAGTACCTAATAGGAATGGGTGGTCAACAGTATCAGATACAACAAAGACCAGATGAAGAGTGAGACACTCTTTAAATATTGATAGAATTTAACTGCAAATCCATCTGGCTCAGGATTTTTCCTCATTCTTGCTTGCTTGATTAATTTTTCTGACATAGCTCAAGACCTCTATTTATTGGTCGATTTTGATATTTTACATTTTATTGATATGAGTCTACTTCATTTGAATTCCAGTTGTTATTGGCATATATTTGCATATCATTTTGGTCAGTCAACAAGCATTTTAGTACTTAAAATGTGCAAAGCATCGTACCTGATAATTCTTCACATTTTCTGTCTACTTTCTATGAATTTATCTTGTTCATCTTTTATTTTGATAATTTGATATTTTCTCTTTTTCTTCATCAGATTAACTAATGGTTTATTGATTTTGGTTTTCTTTGGAAATTTTAGTTTTGTTTGTCAGTTCTATCATATTTTGATTTTAAAAGTTCTCTCTTTAGTTTTGAAGATTTATTTTATATTTGTTTTAGGAATTTTAATTTCTTTGTTACCTAGTCTTTATGATTGAATATTAAGTTTATTGAGCTTCTCTTTTTCTAGTTCACTGATTTTTTTCAGAAATAAATTTTCATCCAATTGCTTTAGTTGCAATTTTGATTTGCTGTCTCCCTGTTATTATTCTCTTACCATGATTATTTATTGTTTCTATAGTTTATACATCGTTATGATTCCCTTAAACAATATTATTTGTTCATTTTTTAAAAAATAAAGCTACCATTTAATTCTGAGATATAAGTGTATTCTTTAAAAATCTCATTTAGAAGTCACCACAAGTCATTCAGATCTAATTTTTCCAATAGTCTGCAATGCTATATTTTTCTTGTTTAGCTTTAGTTTGGATTTATGAAACTGTAAGAGAGGAACATTTATGTCATTTGTGATAATCCATCTTTTTGCAACTTAGTTTTTTCCTTGTCACTTTCTTTTTATTCCACTTTTTATTTATATCATTTTTTTTTTGCTTTTTTTTGAGGGGGAAGGTAGGGCAGTTGGGGTTAAGTGACTTGCCCAAGATCACACGGCTAGTTTTTTTTTTTGGTGGTGTCTGAGGCTGGATTTGAACTCAGGTCTTCCTGACTCCAGGGCCAGTGCTCTATTCACTGTGCCACCTAGCCGCCCCTATTTATATCATTTTTACATTAACTTCATTTCAAAATATATTCCTTTCCTTTCTCTTACCCATTGATCCATCCACTATAACAAAGAACAACAAAATAGAGAAAAAAAGCAGTTCACAAAATCAACCAACACTTCACAACTGTCTGACATTCACAGTGGTAGGCAGTTACTAAATGTTCATTGATTGACTCATTAACATAGGGATTATCCCACATCCATATCTGTACAGCTTTGTGGCACAAAAAAGACAATAAAGGAGTATATATGTTTTAGAATGTCTTCCCTCAGCCTGTGCTTAGTCATTATAATTACATTCAATAAACATTTAAAGAACCTACTATGTGTCACATGGTGCTTTTTGCCAGGGACTTGTCTCTGGCTTCAAGGGCGTCACAATCTAATGAGGGAAGACAGCATGTAAAATGCAGCTAAAAAAAGAGGAGAGAAGAGAATACTTGCTGGGGGCGGGAGATAAGGGATAAGGGGGAACATACAGGGAATAATAAAGACCTGCAGTTGGGTGAGAAAGGGTGAGGTGGCTGTCGCAGGCTGCTTCCTTAAACCGAGGCTCTGGGAGGCATTCTCTGCTGTCCACCCTCAACTCTCTCCAATCAGAGGGAAGGGTCCCGGGGCCAGGAGATCCTGAAGAGGCGTGAGTTTCAGAGTTGATTCAATCTTGCAGGAAGATAAGTTATCGGAGACAATGTTAAAAGTCAGGAGATCAGCCTAGTGGAAAATAATTTTTCAATTTCACTGTTGCTTTTTCCATTTTCATGGCTGTAGTTATTTTGAATATTATTCATGTATTTTGTTTATTGTTTTCTTGGTTCTTCTTATTTCACTCTACGAAGTTTGTATGAACCTTCTCTTGTATCAGAGGTAGCTAATGCCAGCACTCTTTTAATTTAGGTTTGATGTTGGGACAAAAGGATGCTCTAACAAAGCAAGGATATGCAACAAGAATTAGAGTGGCATTTAGCTTCTTTGGACCTGTCTCCCCCTTCCTCTCTGTACCCCACCTCCCATCGACATATAGAAACAAGTGTGGTTATCATGTTAGGCTATGGTGAAAGACATGATAACTCAGTCTTCAAAAATGACTGGGATTTTTTATGCCTTTCAGTGACCAGGAAATTGTATCAGGAAGCCAGAAACAATTGGTACCTGAGGACAGCTTTGTCTTCTTTTAAAGAGAGATAATCCCTAAGGATTATGGAAGGAAGAGGAACCTTTGCCTCCCATAATGTCAGTGTGGGAAAGGAAGTTGAATCAGGGAAATGTTGGTAAATGTTAGCCCTACCATACCATGTTCCTCTGAGTTCATCATATTCGTCATTTCTAATGGCACAGTAAAATTCCATTACATTCATACACCATGCTTTTTTCAGCTGTTCCCTTTTGTGAACCTCTTTTGCTTTATGTTCTTACATACCACATAGAATGTTACTATGAATATTTTGGTGGGTATTCTATATTTTTTCTTTAAATCTTTAGTGTTTATACCTAATATTAGGATGTCTCAGTCAAAGGGTAAAGACATTCTCCTCTTTCTTTTTATCTTCTTTTTTAAAACACAATACAAAATTGCTTTCCAGAAAAGCTAGATTTAAAAAAAAGTTAGATCTTATGACATTTCATGCACATGTCATTAGTGCTTTAAGAGCTTCCAAGTTTGGGAGCACCTTGAGAAGAAAAACTATTGCACCTATAGAAGAGATCAACAAGTGAGAAGAGACGTGAGTCCAGAGGGCTTGTTAGCACACACCACCCACACCACATCTTAACTCAGGAGGGAAGCAGTCACCCACAAAGAATGATGATTTTTCTTTCTTCTTTGCTCAATTTCTTTTTCTTGTCTTCCTGGTTGTTTTGCAACTAATCTTATTGGAAAGGGCTATTCTATTGCTTCTCTGAATTAAACATGGTTCTTCTTTTCTCATATCATATTATTCCTTCGCATTCATGTACCATAATTTGTCTAGCCATTCCCAATCAATGGGCACCCACTTTATTTCTGTTTGGTTTTTCTCATCTAGTGCTAGTATAATTATTTGGTATATACAGGGCTTTTTTTGTTGTTGTAATTGGCTTTGTTGGAGTCAATCTCGGGGTCAAAAGGCATGGACATTTTAGTCACTTTACTTAGATAATTCCAAATTGTTTTGCAGAATATTTCTACCAATTCATAACTCTACCAATAATGAATAAGCGAGACTGTCTTTCTAGCACCCCTACAACATTAATTACTCCCATCTTTTATCATATTTGCAAATTTGCCAAATGTGATATGAAACCTCAGGGTTACTTTGATTTTTAGTTCTCTTGTTATTTGTGATTTAGGCTTATCATATTCTTTTACATAGCTGTTAATAATTGGCAAATTTTCTTTTGATAACTTCATAGATAAATGCCTTTTGGTCATGTACATTTTCTGTTACTTGCCCATACAGATCGTATATAGAAAAAAAGTCTTATGAGAAATACTTGAAATAAATGTGTTCTCTTCTTATTTTCTATTTTTATTTTATTTTTCCCTTCTTGTTACATTAATTTTGTTTAAAAAATTTTTTTTGTTTCAATTTCATATTCTTAAAATTATCTTTTATCTTGCCTCCCTCTCTTGTTTGGATAAGAATTCATTTCTTATTTATTGCTGTGGAAAGGTATGTGATCTGCCACTCTTCTAATTTTTAATGTTTAGGTTACATAACCATTTTGAATTTACTATGAGACATGGTATAAGATAATGATATAAGCCTAATTTCTGCCGAACTGCTTTCCAATTTCCCCAGAAGTTCTTGTCAAATAGGGAGTGCTTTCCTGGGTAGTTTTTGTTTTTTATTTTAAATTTATTAAACATGGAATTTTTGAGTCAAGTATTATATGATTCTTCCTTGTCTAGTGAATTGTGTTGGCCTAATTTTCTATTTTTTTAAACAAGTGCCAAAAGGTTTTGTTAATTGCTGTTTTATAATATAGCTTGAAGTTTGGAAATGCTTCCCTTTCCTAATTTTTTTTTCATTTTTCTCCTTGATGTGCTAGATCTTTTTCTCTAAATAAATTTCATCATGACTTTGTATGACTTTGTAATGCATCCATTGGGTATTCATAATAGTACAAAATTAAAGTAACTTCATTATTGTTATTTTTATTACAATGAATTTTCTTCCCACTATTTAAGTTGTACTTTCTTTAACGAATATTTTGTAATTGAATCTATGTAAATATTTACTCCTAAATATTTTTTGACTTGAGTTTCCTTTTCTATTATTGCCTCCTGGATTTTGCTATTGCTATGTAGAAATGCTATTGATTTCTCTGTATTTACTTTGAAGTCTACAACTTTATTGAAATTACTGATTGAATCAACTAATTTCTTTGCTTATTTCCTAGGATTTTCTAAGTAAAACATCATGTTAACAGAAAATATTATCTCATTTTGTCTTCTTCGCCTGTGTTTGTGCTTTTAATTTCTCTTTTCTTATTGCTATCATCAACATTTCAGTAACTATATCAAACAAGGGAGTATCATTACTCTATGTCTATTTACTGAGAAGCTTCTAGTGTTTCCTAATGCACATAAGGCTAGCTTTTGGTTTTAGTTAGCTACTTTTTATCGTATTAAAAAAAGTGCTTACACTCTAGGATTTTTAGCATAAAGGAGTATTGTGTTTTGTCAATGGCCTTTTCTTCATCTATTAATGTAATCATGTCATTTTGAATAGTATGCTTATGTCAATTATTTTCCTAATATTGAATCATTCTTGCATTCCTGGTACAAATCCAACTTGATCACATCATTTTTTATAAATTGCTATAATCTGTTTGACATGATTTTATTTAAAAGTTTGATTCAACATTTATTAAAGATTCTGGTCTACATATTTTTTCTTTAGTCTGTCAGCAGGCATTTATTAAGTACTTGTTACGTGATAGGCACAATGTGAAGCATTGATAATGCAAATACGAGTAAGAAACAAAGATGAAGGTCTCTACCCTTAAAGAGTTTACTTTCTAAAGGGGCAGGGCAGCACATAAAAGGAAGCTGAAAAATAGGAGTGGGAGAGGAAAAAAAAATCCAGGAAAGTCTGGAGTGGAGCCTAAAGGGTAATGGTCACATTACTGGCCTGGACATTTTCCTTAAAAGGGAGGTTCTGGGAAGAACTGACTGTTCAGAGGAAAGGGCCACAGGGGAGGAGTTTGCTTCACTGTGAGAAGCCCAGGGTCAGAGGGAACTTCTTAGAAAGCCTCAGGGGTAGAATGAACTTTCTGGATATACTAAAGTGCTTTCTTTCTCCATTTTTAGGAATATTTTTTTAACTATCATATGGCTATTGACTGTTTAAATGTTTGATACAATCCTACTGCAAATCTCTCTGGACTCCCCATTTTTTCTTTGGTAGTTCCTTTACAGTTAATTCAGTTTCCTCTTCTGAGGTTGGATTATTTAAGATCTTTATTTGCTGCTCTGTTAATTTGGGTAGTTTATGGTTTCCTTTGTGATCCACTTCTACCCCCTGTCCTCCCAGGGATCGTTCTCTCTGTCCCATTGACCAAGGCATCTGTCTCATCTCTGGATACGTGTCCCTCCCACCCTTTTAAGTACCAGCTGCCTCTAGGACAGGTTATCAGCCACAAAGTCACAACATCCTCTGTAAAACCCATTAAAGAAATCTCCATCTCCCATGACATGCATTCCCATCTTCCACCATGGCAGTATTCTTCAGTGGGATTCCCTCTCCCAGAAACTCTTCATCTGATTCTACCAGTTTCAGCTCTCCACCATGCACCTCTCCTATTCTCCTGTAGCCCCCTGTCTTGTTGAGAGACTGTAGAAGTTGTCATGTTTTCACTGTTCACCTATTCTTTTCTCAGCTCTACCTTCCCTCTCATTTATGTACCCTTTCCATTCTGTAAATCCATCCCACCTGAAGTATTGATCCACCAGAAGGGGGGGGGGTGGGATTTAGTCCCTGTTGCTTCCATTTTAGTCTGTACTTTCACCTCTCTATTTCTTTACATTCCGCTAACAACGTTATTGCCTTGTGTACTTTTTTTACCTTATTTTTTTTATCTACTTTGAATTTAAAAAAAATTTTACCCTGTAAATCATTCTTTCTCTTTAAAAAAAAATATAAATTTGGGGTAATTTATTCCATTGATCATCATTTCCATATTTAACGTATTTGCAGGTTGACTGTTCTGTTCAAATAATATTGCTGGGTTGTTGTTTCCCTCCCCCCGCTCCAGAAATGTTTCTGTTTTGTTGAATATCCATCTTATTTCTTTCCTAGATAGGCTCAGGTTTACAGTGTATGTCATTTAAAATTTTTTAATTTATGAAATCAAGTATTTCCAGAACATAGTAGAAAAAAAATGATTGCACATGAAACTGTGAATCTGTGATGTACAACTTGCTATTCCTTTTAAATAGATAATAAAATTATTGTGTAATTTTCTTTTTTCCTTTTTTTCTTGCCTTATCATACCCACCCTAGAGATGGCTGCCATTAGACACAGATATGCATGTATATGTATATGTAAAATAATTCTATATATGCTTCTATTTATCAGTTCATTGTCTGGATGCATATAGCATCTTCCTTTCTAGGTCCGTTGTAGTTAATTTGGGTAATTATAATAGTCAAAATGACTTAGCTGCTCAAAGTTGTTATTAAATCAATCTTGCTGTTACTCTACACAATGTTGTCTTGGTTCTACTCATTTTGGATTTCATGTTGAGCTCCTTTATTTTCAAAAATACTAGAAGTCTCGTGTTGTTTGAATTTTCTTTCCTTTCTATATTGAGATCTTTCTCCTAGGTACATGTAGAATTTGCTATTTCTCATTGAAATTGTTAAATTTAATTACTGTGTGTCTTGTAGTTGGATGTATACTTTTTTTAAAGGAAATTAATGTATTCTTTCAATTGGTGCTTTGTTTTAATGCAGAGGTTCTGAGAGATCTTTTATTATGCATTATAATGTTCAGGGTTTTTTTTATTTCTTTTTTTTTCTGGAAGAACTATGATTTTTAAGTTGTCTCTGCATATCCTATTTTTGAGGTTAATGGATCTGGCTTTCATTAAAATAATTTGTTCCCTTAATATTGTTGCTTTTTGTTTCTCTTTTGTGAGATTTTCCTCCACTTTACTATTTTTTGTATTACAAATCTATTATTAATTACCCTTTTGCTTCAGTGAACTCCCCACAGTAGATTCATTTGTTTTCCTTACCTGCTAATCAAGTCTTTTATTTCTGCTTTGAGGCTTATACATTCTTTAACATTTGCTCATTCCTAAATTCTTCTCTTACAGATTTACTTTCTCTTTCGGACAATTCTGGAATTTCTTTTTGTTATTCCAAGTGGTATTAAAATCATTCAGATTTTTCAATTTCATGAAGTATTGGTTCATTTTTTTTTTGTTTGCTAGTCTTGTAACATTGGTGAAGAGAGTTTTATAATATCCTTGAGGACTTAGTATTCATCTTTCCTCCTAGTTTCCCCATCTTCTCTGTTAATTTAACTACCCATGCTCTAGATTTTTATTGAATATTCTTCCTTTTGAAATTTTTGGTGTCTCTATTTTTCCTCATATTTCCATATATCTTACTTTTTGGTGGATATGCTGCCAGGTTTGTAATAAAAAAATTTCCTCAAATTCCTCCTCTGTTGCAGGATTTATGGCTTATCAACTAATATCCTTGCCCTAAGTAGCCTGAGGAGAGGTGCAGAGAGAACTGTCCCCAGCTATATTTCAGTCTGCTTTCTTTTAGACATGATGTATCTATTCATGCTGGCCACCTGTCCCAGTTTTCCTCTGGCAGTTTTTTCTTTCTCTGGATGGAGTGAATCAACATCTGCTATGTTTTGTAAGGCTCAGGAAATATAATAAGGATGATCTTGGAAGAGTCTCTACAGCCTTGGGAATCTGTATCCTAGGGGCTACCTCAGACATCAGGCAACATGCTTATTTTCCTTTTTCCTCACATAGTTGGTGGGAGGTGCCAGAGAAATATGCAAGCAAAGTCTTTATACCATGTGGCCCCTAAGTTAGTTTGTGTGTCCCTTTTGAGAGTGTGGAGTCCTCATGTTGGGCAAGAGAGTGTGAGGGACTGATATTGAGTCAACTCATAAGGCTTCTAGATAACAGAATTTCTCTCTTTTGTGTCCTATGAATTAAGTGATAATTGTTCTGTACCTGGTATATGATTCCTCTTTGACAGTGCTTTTGGGAGTTAGTGGGGACTGGAGGGAAGTGCAATCCTTCCTTTTATCCTACATATCCATTTTTAACACTTTTCCTGGTATTTCTTAATAACCTTTACCACTTCAAACACTTTGGCTCAGAACATGAAAAAATAACCACACTTCCTTTATCCAGTTTTATAGATTGCTACCATTATAGTTTGATAAATACATGGGTATGTGATTTGAAGAAGCTTGAATGAAGTTAAAACATTTCAAGTCAACCTAAGTCAAAAAACACCCATTATGTACTTATTGTGTGTTATGGACTCTATTTAGTACTTGAGGAAGAAGAAAGGCAAAAAAAATAAATAAATGAGACCTCAAATACAATTTTAAAAATTCTCTGCTCTCAAAGAGCTCATAGTATAATGGGATACAATAAGCAAATAATGTTGTACAAATAAGATATATACAGGATAAATACAGATCAGCAGCAGAGGAAGTCATTAGCATTAAGAGGGATTTGTAAAGATGTGAAGATCTTGTAGATGGTGGGAATTTAGCTGAGACCTGAAGGAAGTCAGGGAAGGTAGATGGAGGAAATGAAGAGGGAGATAATTCCATGACAGGGAACAATTAGTACGGATGGACAGAGTCAAGAGCTTGGAGCTGTTTGAGGAATAACAAGGAGGCCATTGTAACTGTGGATAGCAGAGTATTTTGGAAGGGGATGGTGGAAGAAATGCAAGGAATGAGAATATTGGAAATGTAGGAAGGGGTTAGGTTGTGGAGGGCTTTAAAAGTCAAGCAGTGGGTTTTATATTTGGCCCTGGAGGGAGAAAAAGGAACCACTGGGGTTGATTGAAAATAGAGGAGTGGCAGTTCAGTTTGACAGCTGAGTAGAGAATGGACTGGAGTGGAGAAAGACTTGAGGTTGGGAAACAAAGCATCAGGCTGTTGCAATAGTCCTGGAAAGAGGTGATAAAAAGCCTCCACCAGGGCGGGGGAGGTGACGGAGGAAAGAAGGGGGAGTAAACAAAAGATGTGAAGATTGAAAAAACAGGACTTGGCAACTGATTAAATATGGGGGGGGGGGTTCAGAGTGAGGAGTCAAGGACGATGACGCCTGGATTGTTTGCAAGCCTGGGTGACTGGGAAGCATGGTGGTAGGTTGCAGACTGATAGGAAGGTTAGGAAAAAAGGATGAAGGGAAAAAAATTAAAAGTTCTATTTTAGACATGCTGAATTTAATATGTTATATAAAGTTTGAAATATCCAGTAAGTAACTAGAGATTTGAGAAAGGAGATCAGGAAAGATGTTAGGATTGAAAAAACAAATCTGAGGATCATCTGCTTAGAGATGAGAGCAAACACTATGGAAGCTGATGAGATCTGCAAATGATATGAGAAGAAAAGAGCCCAGGACATAATCTTCTTTTTCTTTTTTTTCCTTTAGTTTCATTTTAAATTTATTTTTAGTTTTCAACATTCATTTCCCAAAGATTTTGAATTACCGATTTTCTTCCCATCTCTCCCCTACCCCCACCCCAAGATGGCAAGCATACTGAATACCCCTTCCCCCAATCTGCCCTCTCTTATATCCCTTATATATTACTTTCTTATAGGGCAAGATGGATTTCTATATCACATTGCCAGGACAGAATCTTAGTTGATACTCCCAGTTAAGGGGTATGATATGGATGAAGATCCAGCAAAAGGACGAGTCAGACAGGTAGGAAAAACAAGAGAGAGCAGTGTCACAAAAACTTTGAGGTGTAAGGGTATCAAGGAGAAAAGGGTGATTGGCAGTGTTAAGAAGGTTGAGAATCTCTGAGATGAGATCATTAAATCTGGCAGTTGAGAGCTCATTAGTAACTGGAGAGAGCAGAGGGATGAAGTCAAAAGCCAGACTTCAAAGAGTCAAGAAGAGAGTAAGAAAGGAAATTGGAGATCTCAATTGCCTTCTCTGAGATTTTAGCCAGAAAAGTCTTTGATAGTATCAGAGAGTGCAGAGAGTTTAAGAAGGATGAAAATTAAGAAAAATCATTAGATTTGGCAATTAAGAAATCACTGGTGACTTTTGAGAGAGTTGTTTCAGTTGACCAATGAGATTGAAAGCCAGACTATAGGGAGTTGGGAAGGGTTAAGAGGAAAGGGACTGGAGGCTCCAATTGTAGATGGCTTCATCAAGAAATTTGTCTGGGGAATGGAGAAGAGCTATAGCATAATAGGTGACAGATATTAACAGATCAAATGAAGGCTTTTGGGGGGGGATGGGAGAGATATGTTAGCATACATAGGTAGTAGAGAATCAGCTAGTAGAGAGATATTAAAAGTAAATGAAATAGTAAAGATGTTAGCATATGGGGTCTCTAAACACCCAATCTTACAAGGGAAGAAATTGAGGCAAAGCTCTGAGCCACTAACCATTTATTAAAGGGACCTAGCCCCCTTTAATGAATAGGACCTCAAATCTTCCTCATGATCTAAGATGCCCCCTGTCCCCAGGGCCTTATTTTTATAGTGTTTGATACCCAGACACACAGAAGAGGCAAAGTAAAATATAGAGTCTCAATGAGGCTCCATGAGGGCCAGAAATGATGCATCAGCATGAGTGGTCACAGAACAGGCAAGGCAAGGATCATCTCCACTGGCTAAGTGATCATAAGATGGGCCCTTCCTCATGTTGGGCAAGAGAGGGTGGTCCAGAGGTACAAAAATAAGTTGGGGCACTTTCCATATCACACCAAGACATCCCACCCTGGACATAGGGTAATTAAGCAAAAGAAGGTAGAGGTGTGGAGTCCTACTGTCTTCTTACCCACATTGGCCTTGTTCCTACAAGCCAAGGGATGGAGGTCCCCTTGTCAGCATTCTTGTGGTTAGGCAAGTGAGCTTTACAATAAGTGTACTTCTAGCTTGTAGTTTAAAATGAACTTACATAAAGAACATATCTCTTCTAATTATCCCTAAATATATGTAAAATATGACTTAATAGAGTTAATTCATATACTAATGTTAGTTGACTAGACTAAATGTGTATTGATAGATAAGCATATCACTATAATCATCACCTGTATGGAATAACACCAAACTGATTAATATTGATTGGAGTAAAAAAGGAAAAAAATAAGATTAAAATCATCTGTCTCAAAAGGAATCAATCTGACGGAGAAGATGACATGGAATGGTATTACTCGTGCATGTGGAAGTGTTTGCCGTACCTAGGAGAAGCTCCATCTCTTCCTGAGAGAAGGGAGTGAGGGAGACCATGGTCAAAAGGAGTCTGAGTGATGTGAGATGAGTAGGAGAGGAAAAAATGGAACTCTCGATGAATAACCTCCTTTTTTTTCAGTCAAATATGAGGTGAAGTTCTTACCTGAGAGGGTAGAGGAGGTGAGCCATGGGAGATTTGAGGAGGGGCAAAAAGATTTGGAAAAGCTTCTGATGAATGGGATAGTGAATTGATGAAGGAGGTGTAAAAAGATTGTTGAGGTGAGGACATAGTTGATAATTTGGAACAAAGTTGTAGTGGACCCAGCCTACATAGTTTTTTGTTTTAATTTTTCTTTCATTCGACAACATGTGAATAGGAGTTTAAGCAGTAGATGGTGAGACAGGGACAGAATCAGGGTCGGAAAGGAGAAAAATATAGCCAGCAGAGGAATGAAAGCCTGGTAAAGAACTGAGGGTAGCTAGGTCAGAGGTTACAGTGAAGACAAAGTAGGCTTAGAAGGTGCAAAGCAGAGGGAGAAGTGAAAAGGTAACAGATTATGATCAGATAAAGGAATTTCAGGATTCATAAACCTCGTAGTGAAATACTTGTTGGGTGATGGTATGACCATTTCTGTGAGTGGCTGAGGTAGGTGGAGGAAAATGAATAAACTGAGGAACTGGGAGGTTAGGGCATTTGAGAGCATATCAGTATTGAAGTTCCCTAGTACATACATGGAGAGGAGAAGAAGATCCTGAGTCAGGCACTAGACTCATTAAGGAAGAAAGAAATTTCCTGGAAGTTGGTTTTTGTTTTATTCCATCTACCAGAATCCTAGTTGGGTGCTTGAATAACCCCAAAGAAGGAGAAATTATGGTGAAAGGAGAACTTGGAAGTGGCGCTAGGGAGCAAAGAGTATTCCAGCTCCCCTACTATGAGCAATGACTTGTCAGGGGATGTGAGTGAAACTTCAGCCAGTGCTGGAAAGGGTGGTCAGGGAAGCTGTGTCATCAAGAAAGAACCAGGTCTCACTGAGGATTAAGAAAATGGAAGGAGTAAGAAAGGAAACTATGGAACAGGCATTCCAGAGAACACAGTGGAAGGGGTGGGTAGGGTTGGATAGAGGGATATGAGAATAAGGGAGTGATCAATGGAGGATGGACAACAAGATTTGAGCAATAGGATGGGGAGGATTTCATGGGGTGGGAGTGTATTAATCATTGAGGAATAAGTTCAGGTATGTTATAATATCTAGGGATTTGGTCTTTGTAGCTGGAAGGTGGAAGTGGGAGAGATATACTCTCAGAGTGGAGGCTGCTGGGGTAGATGCAAGAAATTCAATGGAATGGCTTTCCCAAGAAGCCTAGGATGTTCACCTCCTTCCCCAGCAACACATGAACAATTCCTGAATATTTCTGTATTTAAACATGAAAATTAAGATTTTAACCTATTTGACTTGTCATAGGTATGAACCTCAGTAATGTAGTGAGTTCCCTGTCAAAGGACAAATCCAAGTACAGATCGGATGACCAAGTGTCAGGGATCCTGTAGAAGGGATCCATTCATTGATTAGGGAGCTGCACCAGATAAGCTCTCAGGTCCTTTACAGTCTTAGAATTGTGTCATTTTAAAATGGATTATTAGTAATTTTTGTTACTAATTAATTATTAATAAATGATAACCTTGTCAGTTTTATTAATAATTGTTCACTAACACATTACTAATTGATTAAATGTAATCTACCATATGAATAGTGTCTTTATCTTTCTCCTGAATATTTAACATTTATTGTATCCCCAAAATATTAAAGGAATGTAAGAATAGTCATTATTATATAGGTGGAGAAACTAAAGCACCCAGAGTTAGTTAGCTAAGGTAACTGAGCAGTCACATATCCAAGATTATAATCCAGCCCTGGCTATTTTAGCAATAATGTATAACAGGTATAAGTTCCTATAAAAGCTGAATCCAAAGAATATTGAAATAAGAGAAAGAGTAAACAAGGTCAGGCTTATGAATAGGCAGTATCCAGTGCCCATTCAGTTTGATGACTCCAAATCAATGCCCACCTTTCCCCCAAATATTGACTCTTCTCTCATTCCTTTGAATCTTGAAGACTTTTTATATAAGTATCCTATTAAAATTAATATACTCCTGAATATAGAGATATAGAAGCTTAGCCCTAGAGGGGGACTTCAGATATTTTCTCCAATTCCTTTGTTTTATAAGTAAAGAAACTGAGAAGGGGGGAAGGCAAGGCAATTGGGATTAAATGACTTGCCCAAGGTCACACTGACAGTAAGTGTGTCAAGTGTCTGAGTTCGAATTTGAACGCAGGTCCTTCTGTCTCCAGGGCCGGTGTTCTATTCACTGCGCCACCCAACGGCCCCGACCCAGAGAAACTAAGTGACTTTTTGATGCTATTGAAGATACAAGAGCATGCTCAGAGAAGCCACACCCCTTAGCCATTTTTCTCTAGGCTGCTTTTCCTTCAAGTACAAAATATGGTAACTGGTGCATAGTAATACTTCAGTTCAGCTGTTGCCTCTGTATTTATTTTTGAGGGCATAATTTAACTTAGCTTAACAAAGTAATAACAAAACCTGGATTATCCCTTCAGGTAACTGTTTGCTGGACATACCAAGAAAGCAGATCCTGGGCCCTGAAGAGCTCCCAGGACAGACCTATGATGCTCTCCATCAATGCAAGCTGGCATTTGGGCCCGAGTACACAGTGTGTCCTGGCATGGATGTCTGTGTTCGCCTGTGGTGTGCAGTTGTTCGGCAGGGTCAAATGGTGTGTCTGACCAAGAAGCTGCCAGCTGTGGAGGGGACGCCATGTGGGAAAGGAAGGATTTGCCTTCAGGGCAAGTGCGTCGACAAAACCAAGAAAAAATATTATTTGGTACATTATTTCTATATTGTACACCATCCAGAAAGTCAAATGCGATGTTGATTTATTTGGCATGTGTTAGGACTGCCATAAGAAATCTTCAGAAATATTTCAGTGAAGAAAGTGTTTGCAATTTGGAAATTTGCATTCTATCTCCAACTGCTCATTTTAACCAAAGTGGTCATTTATTTATATGCATAATGCCTGGTTAGTGACTTGTACACAGTAGATTCTTAGCAAATGCTTGTCGAATGAAATCAGCTCCTAGGGAAATGGGGTAGACACCCAGTACTACATGGAAACCTATATTGTGTATATGTCAACATTCTGGTATTATTAGCATCTCAAAGAATTTCAGAACTGGAAGAGAGTGTAAATATCCTAAAGTCCAACTCCCTAATTTTTAAAATAAAGAAACTGATTGAGCTCTTGAGAAGTTGCCCTGGTTCACACAGTTAGAAGCAGACTAAAAGCCAGATCCAGAGAAGAACTAAATGCACGTGAGCACATTATAACAGAGTTGCCACTAAGAGACCAGAAACACAGAATGTTAGAGCTAGAAGGGGTCATCTATTCCAGCCCCTCTCATTTTACAGATTAAGAAACTGAGGACCAGAGGAGAGAGGTGACATGTCCAGGGTCACACAGATGATGTAGTCTGATAGGACCAGGACTCAAATCTAGGGCTTTTCTTTCTAAAAAGTTTATACTACTCTACAAATCACAGCAGCACCAATGTGGATGCTCTTGTTTGTTTTTTTCCAAGTAGTCATTTGTCCTTACCACAGAGTCTGGGCCGAGGTTCTTATTTAACCTGTGGCTCATGAAGCCCTTGAGGGTCCATAAATAGATTCAAGGCCTATGTGAACTTGCATGGAAAAAATATTATGTCTTTATTTTCACTAACCTCTAAGTAAAAGCATTTCTTTCCATTATAAATGTAGGCCACAAAAGATACTTAGAAGGAGTCCATAAGCTTAAGCAGATTTGTAGAAATATCAGTTAAGGCTTCCTAGTCTAGAGTAATCCTATAGTTCCTAACTTCTTTTTTTTTCTTCCTTGCTTTTTGGAGGGGAGAAGGTAAGGCAATTGGGGTTAAATGACTTGCTCAAGGTCACAGGCTAGTTTTTGTGTTAAGTGTCTGAGGCTAGATTTGAACTCAGGTCCTCCTGACTCCAGGGCTCTATTCACTACACCACCTAGCCCTAATTTCAAGCTAACACTTGCTACCCTCAGTTGTAGGGATGGAGTAACATATTCTCTTTCTCACTTCTAGTCCTTAGCAGATCCTCAGCATAGCAGGATGGGAGCATCACGTTCTGGGTTTTTTTTGTTGTTGTTTTTCTTTTGTTTTATGAGGCCTCCACATACGCCCTTCCTAGCAGTATTTAGAAACACTCTGGGTTGTTTCTATAGTCATTACAAGTCGTCCACAAAATTCACCAACCAAAGGAATTTGGACCATGGCCAGACTTTGGTACAGGGCAAAAGAAAACCTCAGTTGTTACATGGGGTCTTCATTCGTTTCTGAAAGCCTTCACACTTTTGTCTGCATTTTTGACCCTCCATGAAAGTCCTGATCTTATGCTATCTCTCATACATAAATTATGAGAGTAGAAGACATCTTAACGGAGCTAGAATTCTATAAGAACAGCCTGTCAACATTTGACACACTGTGGTCATTCAAAGAGCAGCTTGGCCAGGTGTGGAGAGGCTCATCAGACTACCAGGGCAAATGCTAAAGATGAAGGGGCTTTGATCTGTTATAGTGGTGGTGATATTCATACTGACGAACTTGCTAATTTTCGAGTGTATCACTATACAGGTAGATATTGAATTCTTTGTCTTCATATCTTCATTGTCCTACTCAGCTCTAATATTCTGTAATTATGAATGGATGTATGATTCACAAGGAAAAGCAGGATAGTATAATGAAAAGAACACTTAGCTTAGCATCAGGAGAGACGCGGACCCAATCCCATCATTGACAGTGTACTCTAATTGTGTGACTGTGGGTAACTTAGCATCTATGAGACAGTTGCCTTATCTGTGAAATGGGGACAACAATTATCTAGCTATAGATATAATATAGATATAGATATAGATGCATATCTATTTACATATATGTGTATATATGTATATATGCACATATATAAATATACACACACCTTAGAAGGTTATGTGAATCAGATAAAATAATATATTTAAATAATATGATTTACATCCTAAAGTTATTATTATGAATCAGTTTTTGGATCTAATTATTAGATTCTTTAGATTTCCCTGCTATGAAATATATTTATTATCAATATCAGGCTTTCCCTACAGTTATAAGATAGATAATCTGGTGAGAGGAAAAAAAATCAGTAATAATAAAAGAATAGGGGACGACCCAGTGTAGAAGTAGGTAACGAGACAGCTCTGAGCCGGCTGTGTTTAAAAAAAAACAAAAAAACCTATGTTAAAACCCATAGGCAGAAGGATATTCTGTAGTTACCAGGAGATGATGTCTTCCTTTCACTGGGCACTTAGAGAATATGAACCATTTAGATCCCGCTGTGCTAGGAAAGGATCAATTGACTCTTTACTTAACTCTTTGTGTATAATCACTACACCCATTCTGGACTCTGCAGTCTGTGCAGTCTCATAGTTTGACATGGTGAAGTGGTGTGGCAGAAAGCAAACAAAATTTGAATTACTAAAACCTATTTGAATTCTGGCCTGGTTGCTCACTACTGGTGTAACCTTGAATATATGACTAGCCCTCTCTTGGCCTCAGTTTCCCTATCAGTAGAATGAGGTAGGGTTTACTAGATGATCCTTAAGTTCCCACGCAGCCATAGATCCTATGACTACTCCGAAAACTGAAATCAAAACAGTCATTTCCAAATGTCTCCCCAAAGGTTATTATAGATTGTAGCAAGGTTTTTATTTCCATTTGAAACATCTTCTCTTTTGCGTTTCAGACATCAAATCATGGCAACTGGGGTTCCTGGGGTTCCTGGGGCCAATGTTCCCGTTCGTGTGGGGGAGGAGTTCAGTTTGCTTTTCGCCACTGTAATAACCCAGCACCTAGGAACAATGGACGATACTGTACCGGGAAGAGAGCCATCTACCGCTCCTGCAGCGTCACAGCGTGTCCAACATATGGTATGTTCCATGACACTTGTCTTGTATTCTTCTCATTGTAATAGTTGTAGACATTAGCAGACAGGGATTAATCTCACAGGACACTGTGATCTGTATCACTAGAGAGATTGCTCATATTTATGACATCACATTAGAAAAGTAGTGAAAATGGGAGGGTACTTTTAGAAAATGCCATTCCTAGTTCCTACAGGAGTCAAATAATTGAGCAGTTTAGAAAAATAATTTAGTAATGATAAAAATGCAACAGGATGGCCATGATGATGATGATGACAGCCAAAGCTCTAGGAGAAAACAACCTCGTTCTTAGCTCTAAGCAAAGTATATGAATATTTAGGGAGGAGAAAAAGAAAAAAATTAGGGCTGAGATTTACATCTTGTCCTTAAAAGAAAATCTCCAAATGTTCTAAGACTTAACAGGAAATTCCCAATATGTTGGCACTTACATCAAATATACATTTAGATATGACTACAAAGATGCTTGTTTTCTAGCTAAAGCCTTTCGTCAGGAACAATGTGAAGCTAAAAATGGATTTCAGTCAGATATAAAAGGAATCAAGACATTTGTGGAGTGGGTTCCCAAATATGCAGGAGTTCTGCCCGCAGATGTGTGCAAGCTGACCTGTCGAGCCAAAGGAACAGGCTACTATGTGGTATTTTCCCCAAAGGTAATTGCATTTAATTATTATCTGTCTTTAAATTGTTTGGCAATCAATATAAGCTCTATGACAGAGAAAAAAGTGATTGGATGCGCTTCAATGTTGTGGTAGCAAATATTTCAAACACCAAACACAATACCTTTTTAGGATTATTAGATAACTAAATGTATTTATTAAGGAATATATAAAGAAGATACAGATGCCTATTTTCCAAGGATTTTTATTGTAATTAAAATAAAACAGTCTTCCTCCTTTATATATTACTGAATAAGTGTTATTATATATTGTGTATTTCCCCAAAAGTTTTCTTAATGAATAAAAGAGCTTTCTTGTTGTTATCTCTACCTTTACCTTGATACCTTTTGCCAAATATATAATATTGGGTATGTAATAAATTATTTGAGTTAATTTATAATAAATAAAATAATTATATTTTTAGAAAAGGGTTACACATACAAAAGGGGAATTGAGGACTTTAGATCTCCTAATAAGATTTCTAGTTTTATAAAACTAAAACCTGGCCTTGAATCTCCCAACACAATGCCAACAATTCAATTCATTGTTTTTAGAAACTATATGCTTTGACTACACAGTTTTCAGGTATCCTTCCCAGAAAACTGAAATTACAAAACAGAAATTATAGGTATACCAAATGAACCAGACCAATCGTTCTTGAAATCCTAAATTAATGTATTCTCAGTAACCCTAGATGAAGGATGGAGTTAAATGCAGACCATACTGTAATTCAATCTGTATATTCAAGGGAAGTTTGTGACAGCATTCTTGATTAAGAGCTTTACCTCTAATTCTGTCTCTTATCTCTGTCTCTTTCCCTTAAGAAGCAGCTTTTTCTAGTTGTTAAGAGTACTAGATGTGCACTCATGAGTAATCTGATCACAATTCTAACATTAATAGCTATAAATCCATGGGCATATCTCAATCTCTATGAACCATAAGCAATTCTAACATATATCCACTAAATTATAAACAGATTGTAATCTGTGCTTGGTGGAGGCATTCCTCCACAAATGTACTATGGATCTTTGACGTATTGCTATGATAACTACACACACACACACACACACACACATACACACACACACACACACACACACATATATATATATGTATGTGTGTATATATATACTGCAAGGCAACTACTCCAAAAGGTCCTAAATCCCTCATAAGTATAACAGTAAACATATACCTCTTTTTTACTATTAGGAAAACTTGGTTAAACTTCATAGCAATCTAATATTATTTTATGGCTTACATTTTTTTTTACAGATTAAAAATTACAATTTTCAAAATTATAAAATAGATAAATCAGTTGTACCTGAATTAAATCCCTATTTCTAATATTATATTAGCTGTGGACAGTGAGCAAGTCACCTAGCCTCGCATCCTTTAGGCTATTCTCTTTAAAACATTAAGCTGTCTTTTGTCTTTATACTATAATCATTTCTAAAGAAAAAAAATCCTTTGAGATTGAATCCTCTCTTATAACAAATAAAATCAGGTAAGCAGAAACGTCTCATGCAGTAACCACATATAGACCAAATAGTCCTCAACCTCTTTGTACTGAGGAGAGAGGTAACTTTCCTTAATCTGCCTATAAGCAGATGCTGCCTCCACACCCTTAGGCAACTAAATTCTAGACTCTAAACCCGAGATGAGTTTCTGATCTAGAAGGAAGGAGCTTTTACCCTAAGAGTGGGAATATATCTTTACAGGGACAAACCAAAACAACAACTAAATAAATAAATACTATATGGGAATATCTATGAAAATCTATCCCAAAGGTTTTTATTTTCTAAATGCTAAACAACCTAAAGGAACTTAAATTCGTTCACCCCTATCAAATTTCCTTCAATTTTTATATTGAATTTTTAAATTCTCTCTGTGTATCTTTCTCCCTCTTTGCACTCATGTATATACATACATATATATATCCCTCTTTGCACTCATATATATGTATATATGCGTATATATATATATATATATATACGCATATATATATGTACAAAACCACTGTTTCTGGAGTTTATGAATCAAAGAAAAAAATGCAATAAATGGACATTACCAAATGAAAATGGTTAGTGAACCTTGCCAATGTGCCCCAAAGCAAATTTTCCTGAGTCTGTTCAGATCACAATTAGTCTGTCTTTTCAGTTACTTCCTCCGACTGACCAAGAATATCTCCATCTTTTCCTCTCCGTTGAAATTTGGGACCATTCAGTAGAAAATAGCTACATCCTTCTAAATTGAGATACTAGTTTTAACTTTGAGATGATCATTTTTAAATTAATAATAATGATGCACTAATATCTCAGCTTTCCCAGTGGAACCAGAGATATGCTAGAGCCAGTTCAAACATGCTGTGGTCAATTATTAAACATTTGCTAGCACAATCCTAGCTAATGTGACCCCCTATACACTATCTAGCTGCTAAATGATACTCCTCACCACTAGCTGAAACAGGGTTCACAGTGACCACAATGAGAGAGAAAATATTAATTCTGGAAAAGGTTACATATACAGAAAGGGAATTGACTTAGGATCACTTTATAAATAAGATTTCTAGATTTATAAAACTTAAGATTTGCCTGGAATCACCCAACAAAATGCCAACAACCATTCGGTTTATTGCTTTGAGAACTATGTGCTTTGATGGTGCACCATCCTTCTAAGTAAACTTTTTAAAATTACAAAGTGGAAATTATAGGTATACCACATGAACCAAGTTATTGAAATTCTAAGTTAATCTTTTTCTCAATTACCTAGGTGAAGGATGGAACTGAATGTAGACCATATAGTAATTCAATCTGTGTTCAAGGGAAGTGTGTAAGAACTGGTTGTGACAACATTATTGGTTCAAAGCTCCAATATGATAAGTGTGGCATATGTGGAGGAAATAATTCCAGCTGTACAAAGGTGATGGGAACATTTACTAAAAGAAGGTAATGTGATGATACAGGTATCCCTTATTATAATTATGCTTGGTATTCAAAATTAAAAATTTCCAAATGGACATAGTAACATATTTTACATGTGCTTATGAGTAAAGAAGTATAAATCTGTTAGAACACAACGTATTGTGTTCCTCTGATAGCAAATTGTGAATATGAAGACAAAAAGAGAAGAAGAGGGGCAAAGTTCTGGGAGCTGTGAATATGGAGCCACAGCACCTTCAAGCTATGAGGGATACAAGTGAAAGAGTTATCAAGAGCTGAAAGAGATTCTGAAGTTGGGAAAGTCTTCCCAGTGCTCAGTAGTAATAATAACTCACAGCTTGTGTAAATTATATGAGGTCAGTTATCTCATATCTTTAAAATGAGCATATCGCACTAAAGAATCCCGAACAAGTCCCTTCCAGTCCCAACATTCTATGGTTCAATATTGTTCTACATTACAATGGAATAGTGCAAGGCACTTTCTTGCTAAAAATTTTCAACTCTGTCTTTTTAGAGGTGTGTTTTATTTTACATTTTTATCAAAATATTTAAGATGAGAGTTAACAGCAAAATTGATATTTTAATGGACCTGCAATGTCATCGATGTGGGCATTTCCTCAATTGCTACTGATCATGACCTATTACTTTCTTATCTTATGTAGTTCTTATCCATCCCAAACTTGGTATGTTAAAGTGTCTCTTCTAGGTATTTTTTTTTTTGTTTTATAGGTACCAGCACAGCACTCTTTTTGTATATTTTCTTAATGACATCCCTTAGGTTTAAGATCACCATTATCAGTCATCTTACATCTTAGATAGCATTAGGGAGGTTGTAGTATGACCTTAAAATTATAGGATAACTTCCCTGCCTTTACTGGCATATGGGGAAGTATTATATCTACAGCTCTTTTCCATATACAGTATTTCAAATGCCCCCAAAATACTCAGTTTGAGATTTTAAAAAATGGAATCCCCAGTTATGCAATTTGACACAACACATGATATAAGTGACTTATTGTACATAATAGTGGTGCTTTTGATGCTTCATTTTAAAATGTGACTGTACAAAACAATGTCACTTGTGTGTTAGCACTTCAAAGTCATCATTACATGAAAATTACCAGTGTTCATTTCTCCATTGCTTGTTTTTGATGTATGCCAGAAGCAAAGTTACCAACTTTAACATAAAACATTTTTTTAATAAGTCACTGAATCCCTCTGCATATGACGAAGGCTAGAGCTCTCACATCAAATTCCTAAAAATGTTTTGAACAAATTTCCATGTAAGGTAAAGTTTTACACAAAATATATTTTTCTTAATGCCAGTTAAGGATTACTCGACTTGGACCAGGTTAGTATGCCAAATTAATGTTCCACACAGATGCCAAAATAATCTTCATAAGATAAAGTCACCCTTCGGCTCGCAAAAAGTAAGTAGCTTCCAACTTCATACAAGATAAAATATAAACTCCTTAGCCTGGCATTTAAAACCTTCCATAAAATGACTCCAACATGCTTTTTAACCTTGTGTTATGACATTCTCCTTCATAAAATTTGCAATCCAGTCAAACTGAGTTACAAGCCTTTCCCCAAACTTCTTGTATATAATGAGCTCTAACAAATGTTTGTTAAATTAAATCAAAACTGTATTGCAACCTACTTGCATCCCTTATACACCTCTATTGCCTCTTAGTTCATATGTATAACAGTGGTGCATACATGGTTTGCCTGGGTAGCCAGGTTACGCTGGAGGTGCTACAATAGCATTAGCAGTCTCCACTGGCTCCTGAATTATTTTCTGCAAACCTAGAGAAAAGTAGCCAATCACTCTCTTAATTAATCAGCAAGAGAATAAAATATATAATTTGTCTACAAGGTGATGTCTATTAGGCCACTAGTACAGTCTATCTGTGTTGACTTGCCCAAAGGTATTTCCACTACCTCCCAAAAAGCACCCAGTCTAAAAACTTTTACTCTCTTTCCCCCTTCCATCATTTCAAGCTCACAAGTGTTCTTTATAGGGAATGGATGCTGATGTTCAATTTAATGGATCTGGTGGTATGGAAATGAACTATGTCTCCAAATATAAAAATGGAACAATTTCTAACTCTAAAGCCCCTGATCTCTTGCTCTCTTCCAACCAACCTCCTTCATCAGATTCAGGCAAATCACGTTTCAATGGTCATATGCCTCTTAGAATGCATTGTTCATATAGTAAAATTGTGAAATGGGAAACTGTCCCTTTTAGTGGATAGAGGACTCTTAAGCTTTCATAACAAAAAGACCAGACTTAATCAGACACTTTGAAATACTAACACAAGAGACAGAAGAAACCCAGAAAGTCAAATAGGTATGGAAATGGCTAAATAATAAAGTGCTTTAAAAGCTAATGGGGGAAAAAGAGACATGTATCTCATCTGAATCCGGCTGTCTCCAACAGTCACAGTGGGAATTAAAGGATATACATTCTCTGGAACTGTGTGAAGTTTTGTTGGTTTCTTAGTTTCAAGAGAATAAAGAAGAGAGGGAGGAAAGAAATGAGCATAGGCAGAGAAGAAATATCACTTTTGTAGAGGATACAGTGGTTTATTTGTAGAACCGTAGAGATTCACCCAAAACATTAACTGAAAGAATAATTTCAGCAAAGTTGCAGGATATAAAACAAATCCTCATAAATTATTAGCCTTTCTTTATATTGCCAACAAACTCAGCAGGAACTAAAAACAAATTCCATTCAGAATAACAACTGAATGGGTAAAATATTTGAGCCTGTCTACCAAGAGATACACTAGAAATATTTGAATACAACTCCTTACAAAAATAAAGACAATTAAATACTTAGAGAGATATTAATTACTTATATTGGACTACACCAATATATTAGAAATGGTAGGGCTATCTCCTTGTTAAATTACGCATATTGGTTAAATTTTTGCAATTTGGTTAAATTGGTTAAATTTTCATTTCTTGGGGCGGCTAGGAGGCACAGTGAATAGAGCACCACTCCTGGAGTCAGGAGGACCTGAGTTCAAATCCAGCCTCAGACACTTAACATTTACTAGCTGTGTGACCTTGGGCAAGTCATTTAACCCCAATTACCCTGCCTTTCCCCCTCCAAAAAGCAAAATATAAAATAAAATAAAATAAAAAATTTTCATTTCTTATTTTTAAGCATTTGAATAGATCAGGTTAGAACTATTTCAGTTCTCAGTATCTTCTCATCTTTATGTTTAGCTCCAATTTGATAATAATTTTGACTAGTAGAGAGTTTGCCTGCTCAGATGATTTTGATATAACTTGCCTGTTAAAAATTAATTGTTTCTTTTCTGTTAAGATATAACCAATTTCATGTGTCTTTTTTTTCTCTCCTGTTGCTGTTGCCCACCATTTCCAGGGCTTACCGACTCAATTCAGAAAGAAACTATTCTTGATTTATATACATGAGGATTTTGAGTAGTATTCATGCTTTTGGTTCTTTTTCATTCCTCAAACCTTAGCTGTATTTTGCAATATAGTTTTTATCTTCTTCTTATTATTATTATATGGCTAGCTAACAAGTATCATATGTTGACTCTCATGGGGAGGTGGGTCTCATAACATTCTTCACTCTCTGTAAACAGATTTTAGTCCATAAGCTGTCATTCTCTCCATAGTGGTCTTTTTTCTTATGTTTATCATGAGTTCTGTGAGACAAGATGATCAAATGTCACAAAAAATGAGGTTGCTTATTGCCTCTGCATTCAGACGAAGTCAACTTTTTTTAAAAGGTTTTATTCATAAAATTCGTTCATATGTTAATCATTCTTATTCTTGCTTATTGATATTTTCAGCAAAATTATGATGTATCCTATTGAAGGTTAATCTGTATATCTGAATTAGAAAGTACATAGATCACTATTATGTGTCTCGTGCATTTCTATATGTGTTAGGTGCCCGGTACTTGGGATGAAACTTGGTTCAGTTCACTCTGATTAGAACAATCAGGTCTTTTTAGGGGCTTTGACCCAGGTGTTGGAAGGTCTAAACATACATCCCTTCTTGTTTTATAGCAATTTACTTTAAAGAAAAATATTTTTGAGTGTGATGGAAACAGTACTGTTGTGCTGGGGGTTCACAGTATCCTACATTCAAATCCTAACCCTGTTACTTGGTAATCTTAGATCAATTTTTGAGCCTTTGAACCTCTCAGTTGCCTCTTCTATATAATGAAAAGCTTAGACTAAATGACTCTATCCTGTAACTCATGTCAAAATTTAAATGTAATACCAAGTTAAAATGAGACTTTTAAAGAATATCCATTTTTTTCATCAGTTACTTACCGATTCTGTTTGTCTCTGTGCCTCTGTTTCTCTTTCTCTTTTCCTTTGTCTCTCACTTTCTGCCTCCATCTCTCTATCTTTCCTTCTCTGTCTCTCTCTGTCTCTTTATCTTTTAGTAAGGGTTACACAGATGTAGTGAGGATACCTGAAGGTGCCACCCACATCAAAGTTCGGCAATTCAAGGCAAAAGATCAGAACAGATTCACTGCCTACTTAGCCCTGAAAAAGAAAAATGGTGAGTACTTGATCAATGGAAAGTATATGATATCCACATCAGAGACTATTATTGACATCAATGGGACTGTCATGAACTACAGTGGTTGGAGCCACAAGGATGACTTCTTGCATGGGATGGGATATTCAGCTACAAAAGAGATTCTTATAGTTCAGATTCTTGCAACAGACCCGAGCAAAGCAGTAGATGTCCGCTATAGCTTCTTCGTTCCCAAAAAGTCAACATCCAAATCAAACTCAGTCAGTCATCATGGAAGCAATAAAATGGGATCACAGACCTCACAGCTACAGTGGGTTACGGGCCCATGGCTTTCCTGTTCTAGAACATGTGACACAGGCTGGCACACCAGGACTGTGCAATGCCAGGATGGACACAAAAAATTAGCAAAAGGATGTCTGCTGTCACAGAGACCCTCAGCATTCAAGCAGTGTTTCCTAAAGAAATGCTAGCACATGGTTATGATTTTGTTTAGGAAAATAATTGAGCAAGCCTGTACAGGCATACCTTTGGTGGAAAAATCTAAACTCCATTGTAATTACTTTAATGATTCAAATTATGGGCAGAATCTGCTTTTCAGACCTTGGAATATGACAAAGAAAGTCTTGAAAATTGTTATAAGTTTGCTAGACCTAAAAGGAATGGGAAAATGAATGAATGTAAGCTCATAAGGTATTTGAAGAGTACAAATCTGTTTCCCCTTTATCACCTACCTCTTAAAGAATGCATTTGAAGACATCATAATAATTTTTAATCATGATTTATTTTTGCTGTTTGTAAATACATAATTTTATATAACTTGATTCTATTAAAAATAATTCATTCTATACATAAAGTGATTGACCAAAGTAGGTCTGCAGCTGTTTTCAGTTTTACCCATTTTCCAGAAAGAGCTGTGGATATTTTACTGGAAAATATAAGCTTGCTGTTGATAGTAGACAATATATTTTTAAAGACTAATACCATGACACAATGTAATTTTAAAAATTCTTGAGCAGAGATGATCAAAATACTTATAAACATATATAGAGGCTTTCTTGCCTGTATTTTTCAGGTTGCCAGTCAAATTAATTAGAACATATTTTGTATGTATGTATGTATGTCCATAGAATTTGGATTTTTTTTTTAAACTTTGGGGGAGGGTGCTGAAATTTAGTATTTAGAAAAAAATCAAATATTTTACAATATTGTTGATTATATATTCTTGACTTTTTTCCAGTGGCTTACAAGTGAAATCTAAAGTTTCATGTGCCTAAAAATAGTTATTGAAGGGGCTATATTTTCCTTAATAAGGAAAGACAAGAACAAATGGTATTGTATCTCTACTTAACACCTTATGTCCTGGAATCTCTTACCAGAAAATATATGACGTGCTATTTGTCTACATTGTTTTGTTAAAAACTATATTATATATGGAATTAGTGTTTTGATTACCTTACATATTCAGTTTTACTAAAAATATTAACTATCGCTCAGAAATTAACCACATCTAGATGTGGTTGCTATCAGCGTCAGTAAGACTTTTTCCACCTAGAAATTAATCATTTATTTTTTTAAAAGAGAGAAATAATTGGCATATCAAACATACTTCATGTCCTAAAGCTTTTTTTCCCAAATGGAAAGCATGTTGTTGTAGTAATATTTGCTAGGGGAAAAAAACTGTGATGTCAACTATAAAATACAGATTTCTCTCCTTCCCAACCAAATTTTCATTACGAGTTTTTGCCATTTAGACTACATTCTAATTTTTAAAAAAGAATCATAGAGAGCTAAACTTGGATAGATTTCAGAATATCCTTTTATCTTAGTTTTCTAATAGTCGTAACCACATATATTTGATGTTATAGTCCTGGTAGATGATATAGCTTATGGAGGCATGGATTTTTATGTATTGTGTGTGCATAAAGCAAAGATTGCTTATAATCCATTGATTTAAATGGTTATAAGTATTTAACTTTAGAGTTAATATTTGACAGAAGGAAAAAAATTATTTGATATGGGTCATTCAACACATACCAATCTAGCAAACAGGTTTGCTTTCCTGACACAGACTGTGGCGGCTGTGTTTAAGTTCCATGTTTTCATTTATGTCTCTTCACTGAACAGTCTTTCTGTTATGTTCCAGTTGCCTTGAGCATATTACTTCATTTGCATTGTATTTCAGCATATATAACAAAGTATAACCTGCTTTGTTATCCTGGCAATCTCAGAGACCAACTGATATAATGTCCAATGTATTTATTCAGACCATTTTTCTTGCTTTCCTTCTTATGTGACATAACCTCTTCATGTGATCAAAACACACTGTATATGGTTCTATAAAAAAAATCAATTGAAGTTGTTCACTTGTATAACCAAAACTCACATTTCAGCTAATTGTTGAATACTTTGTAGATAGATCCTTAATTTATAATTTTGCACCATTTGATTGTGATCATGCTGAAGATGGATACCGAGTTCATCATTGCAAGTAAATGGGAGGATATAAAGGAGGTGACCTCTTCGAATTCTCAGCTTGTGATCCTCTAAATATGCCTGAAAAATTCTAGGTTCCTTGAAGCTCAGGGCTGCCTCTTCCTAACAAACCTGAGTTGAGTCAAAATCATCACATACATTCCTGTTTCTCTGTGATGGAGCCATAAAATATTGTAGATATTAAAAATAAGTGGTGCTTTTCATTTTCTTTCTGAGGAAGATATTCCTCTTGAATATTAATCTACAGTATTAATATTTATTACTCAAATGACATAGAGAGTTAAAAACAGACAAACCACTATATCTAATTGCTCTATTTCAAGGACCCTGTTTCTTTTGTCCAAGCAGTATTTGCTGCTATCAGTGATGTTTAGGAATAGAATTACTCTAAGAATATATGCACAAAGAATGGAATGACCAAGATTGGACAACGCAGTTCAGAGAGATGGACATTTCCATATCCCTACAGAATAATGAGTATGTATTAGGGAAGAGGAGAGGAGTTCAATCTTCCAGCTCTAGATCTATGGTCCTGTAGATTGCATTTTTCTGCTTAGAAGTGGGAGGCAGCATGGTTCATTGAAAAAGTGCTGATTTTGGAATCAGAGAACCTGGATTCAAATCCCTTCTTTGCTAGTTACAATTAAAAAAAATATCTCTATGTCCTGGTATCATAATCTATAAAATGGGAGGGTTTACAGGAGATGACCTTTAAGGCATCTTCCAATTCTGATCCTGTGATCCTATAAACATGCCTTAGTTTCATTATGTCTAAAAAGTCCTAGGTTCCTTAAAGCTCAGGGCTGTTTCCTCCTAACAAACCTGAGTTGAATTGAAATGCTTAGGTTTGATGACAATGAAATTTCACCTACAAAAGTTAATAACTCCTAGAATTTCTTTCCTTATGAAGAAAAAAGGATAAGAGAAAATAGTTTCTTTTTCTAACTATGCAATTTAATTTTGCTTCCATGTTTAAAAGTATTTGATTGGACAGTCTTATGAATTTGGCAAATTCAAGTCTTTTTACCCTTCTAGCTAAATAATTTTATCCCACTAAAAAAAGATTCAATCACAAAGATAAAAAAGAAATATTGCACTGAGAAAGAATTTACTGTTTTTGCACCTGGCATGTGAATTTGTGTGATGAAATTATTTATTTTATTTAATAAAAATGTCAATTTTGCAAATTCTTATTATAATATATATTTTATACACATATCATATGCATATATTATATATTCATGTATATGTATATATAACATGATATATAATGTTTTGCTAGATGTCCTTTTAAAAAAGTTATGCTTCCTATGTGTATTGTAAAGTACATTTTTGTGAGTTTGTACTGATTGCCTTTGTATCTTCAATAGAAAAGCTATCTTCGTGATATTACACATTTGCATATATATTGAAATAACTATATCTAAAGGCAGGAAAGGCAAGACCTTGTGTGACACTACGCAAATTGCTGACATATACTTTTAGAAGGATCTTCCACACCAAGTCTCCTTTGATGAAATCACAGGTCTGAATAACAGCAAAAACTATACATGCATATACATGTATATCCATACACATATGTATATCCATATTCTGATACTATGTCTTTCCTTTGTAAAGAAAGTTTTCAATTTGATGTTCCACTATTGATCTGTTCCACTGATGTTCCACTATTCATCTCTTCTTTCTACCATGATGATCTTTTTAAGACAGGGCTTAGGGCTTTCCTCTTAAACAAGCTTCAGCTTAGGATGCAATGTCCATTCACCAAATGTTGTCCTTAAATTGATATGATACAAGAAATTAATTTTACTTCTATGAACATTAAATATCTATTATGTTCAGAGCACTGTTCCAGGTATCGAGGGATTAAGTTTAAGAAATTTCTCAAACCTTTCCTGGTAGAGTTCATGAATGTGCTCAAATCATATGGATTACTATAATTTAGGTAGTGAATGCATTCACTATGTCTGAGTATTGGATGCCCATGGGGGAGGGGGCAGGGTCCTCGTGGTAGAAGTGTCAGGTTGAATTCTTCCATAGACCCCAGTGGTTAGCATCAGGAACAGTGGAATATATTTCCTGGCTTGATGTGTTACAAATACAGTGACCCCTGGGGGGGGGGGGGGGGGAGGTGTGATTTGTGTCAGACTGAAGAACAAAAGCAAAACAAAATTGCGGTCACATCAAAATTAACAAGTTTGAAAAATTCACACTAAGCCTTTGCTTATTATCAGAGTGGATGTAATGATATAGCTAATAATAACTTTTCAGTATTTTTAGAAGTATTGTGCTAGTGGTGTAGGTAATTTTGTTAGTTCTCTATTTCCTCTCTAATTCCCTTTGCTTTGTAGTTCACAAACACTTTCCTCACCACACTCTTGGGAGGTAGATAATGGAAATAGTACAGTATTTCCCATTTTAGGAAAGAGGTATAAGCCAAATCTGCTCTATGGATTCATAGCCACTTCTACTTTTTATAACTTCATGGCTATACTTATTAAGATGAATTACTCTTATGTCTAAGTAAGAGTCAATAAAATATTAATAACTACATAAATTATTACTATAGGTATATTAATCCAAAAGCCAAAGTGGACTGGATATATAAGTAGAAATATGCAAAACTTTACTATTTTTCAAAAAATTTTCCACCTAAAACTATGATCACATTGTTCACACAAATTATGTACCTGAACTGACCATTCAAAGTCAATTAAAATAGTCTATTTAGTAGCCTTTACATTGTCATTAATTACGAAAATTACTTCCCTCTAGTCATTGTAGTTAAGTACCATTGTCAGCAGATTGCATGCCACGCAATTAAGTAGATACGAAAAATTGACTGGGAATCCATAAGGAAACCAAAAACAGTTTTGTAGAAGTTTATATTCAGTTTAGGAAAATATTCAGCAGTTAATATTATATGCTGTTTGTTATGCTGAGCTATTCTCAATGTGGGACTCAGTGAGAATCTAGTATAAGTTAATAACTATGTCATAAAGGGAAGTCAGGGATGAATTTTTAAAATAAGTCAGTTCAATTCCTTGATCGCTGGCTTGATATCACAGTAGCAACAAAGTGAGATGGATGTTTGTGGCCTTAATCTTACAGTTTCGCTATATGGAATAGTTATGCCATGGCCAAACCAAAACCAACCAACCAAAAAACCCTAACCAATTCTTATGACCCAGTCCCTATGGTTATATCATCAGAATAAACAAAAGTCTAACACTGTGATCATAAACAAAGAAAACTTAAGCTTTATAGGGGCACTATCTGATTTCTCCAGTGGTAATGTCCAAAATGTGACATTTCAAAGCAATATAAACATGTGAGTCTATGTGGGGATAGGGGAAGGCATATTTGTTTTTTTCTAGTGATTCCTCAATGAAAGCAAACATCACTGTTCTTTTTGGTAAGAATGAATGTGAGTGTGATACTAAAAAAATTTTGAAAACATAATTAATCAAAGTTCATTCTTTTCAACTATGATTGATGTCCTTAAGGCTATCATGGTTTATGCAGAACTGAAGATTTTCTCCTTTTTATTTAAAGAACGAGACAAATGCTATTGTAGCAATACACAGTTATGATGAATGGAAAACTTAAGAGCATCCGATTGGAAAAGCAGAGTACTCAATTAATAAAATTTAAGTATTTACTCATATATTCCATATTACCTTTAAGTGACAACAATAGATTTGTTGGCCTACTTTATTTGTCTTCTGTGGTATCGTAGACTACAAAGCTGCTATGTCTTAAACATATCTTTGTTAGCATCCATAATATATTTCAGAATATTAAAAGTATTCCTACTTACTTTGGCAATACAATATAGATTTAGAATCGAACATTAGTTACTTATGTGACTGCAAAAAATGACTGTAATTATATGTTTATATGTATAAATATATACATATATATCTCCATATTGTCTGTGAAAGGTGTTTATCAAGCATGGCAAAAAAAGTTGTTCATCTATACTTCTAGAAATTAGTATTATAAAATATCACTTATATATTTTAAAAATTACTTTGTGGATTATTATGTAATTATGTGAGTGCTTTGTAAGCGTACTTGGCCAGTATCTAAACAAATAGAAAAAGTGACAGGTTCAATTTGAATGATTGAAGCAATGTTATAAATTGTTATTTTATTTTTGTACCAAATAATACAGAATTATCAGAAAATCCGTCAGCAAGAAACACAAATTGAGTATTAAAAAGATGAGAGGGAAAAAAGATATCTTGAAAGTTATTTGCACAGAAGAATAAAAGACTGAAGACGTGCATATTGTACTTGAGCAATCAATAGTAATAGTCCATTATTTTCTACTTTCAGAAGGTTGCATTTCTTTGTGTATTTGTGATTTGTGTATTATGGTTAATACAAAAAAAAAGAGCCAAGAGCAAAATTCTTTGGGAAAAGTAAGAGGTATATAATTCTAAATGGATTTTAAACTGTTAAACTTCTGTTCCGTATGAATAATTATTAAAGCACTATCATGTGGTTTACACTACTCAACAATCAGTTTTTCAGGTAAAATCTATTTGAACTGAGCCATTTGAGACATATAATTTTACCTTCTTTATAAAAGTTTAGTTTACATATTAATGATTAGTGACTATTTTAATGATACATTATTTTGCTCCATGAAATTTAAACACTTGATACATACGAATTGCTACATACCTAGATTACATAGAAATAATAAACATAAACTATATATTACATCACTTAGAAAACTACATATGATATGCCTGTGGGTTGTGATTCTACTTCTGTGTACTATATTCAGGAATGTACACTGAAAAAGTTAAATCTCCTGAAGACATGGTACTCTGTACTCTCTACATGTTATTTTTTTAAAGAATATTCTGAATATAAAATTAATGTCACAAAACAATGATCAAAACACACTCATAAAGGAACTGGATAGCAAAAAAGTAAAACAAAAATATTTTCCCAGTTACATTTGTACAATTTGACTTTCCAAAAGCAATAATGTTTTTAAACATGCAAAGTTATTATGATTCACTTCATACCCTAAATAGTGCTTTTTTTCCTTACATACATCCTGTTTAAAATCATGCCACGTTATAAAATGTCACTTCATGAGATGGACAAAAGGGTACTTGTATTGCTAAAAATAGAGTTAGCCAGATGAGTAAGTCAACATCCTAACAGGACTAATAAATCCAATTATGGAATTTGACTTTCAAAAAACTGGATTGATTGAACATTGTATCAAATTAACTATTTATTTTGGTATCATAAAAACTATACCAACAAGTGGTCGTTACATACATAGAGTTTATATCTACTAAGTGTTCAGAGAATTGGATTCATGTTCACAGCCATAACCCACATGAAATAACTAGAGAACAACATTGAAAAGTATTAATCAAAGTATTAAATTCTGCCATATAGTTCTTTGATACTTCAAAGAAGGGAGAGATAAATATGGACTGGAGTTGTCAAGGGAGGCTTCATAGGTGAACTGAGCCTTGAAAGATGGGTAGAATCAGTTGAAGAAAAAACATAGTTTTCTGCAGTGGGACAATATATGGTGTTAGGTTTGAGAGAAATCTGCAGGCCAAGTAGACGTTTCTCTCAAAGGCAGATTTTTGTGAAGGAGCTCCCTTCCTTTGCACTTTATATAGTGGATATGTGTAGTTATTTGCATTTTTTTTCTCATCCATTAGAATGTGAGCTCCTTGAGGGCAGGAACTTTTTAACTTTCTTTGTATCACCAGCACTTAGCACAGTAGGTACTTAATAAATGTTTCTTGGCTGGGTTTATTTACCCTTGCATAAATCTCTAAGTATGCGTAGTGCAGTGGTGATGTTTTACAAGTACATAACTTTATGTCCTATAAAGAGTTTACATAAAGCAATCTATCCCTCTACTACTGAAATATATTACTAACAAATACCGTGCATCTCTTTTGCCTATGCATTCATTTTATTGCCCAGCTACTATTTCATAACTAATAAACAAACATTACTTTCTATAACTAATCTTCTGTAGGAGGTCAGATCAAAGGCTGGTTATGTGGTCTCCTTGTTCATACAAACTTTTCATTTGTACTGTTGTGCAGATTATTGTACACATAATGGACTATTGAAAGAGGGCTTATGGAATTCACTATCTAATTAGTTCACCTTTGTGGCATATCCATTCTTTTCCTATGTAATAAGAATGAATTACTAAGCAGGCAGTCTCCTTTATTCTCCATTTTATGTTCTCATTCCTTTGTAATAAATATTTATGGTTAGGGACAATAAGAAAACTAACCTTATTGAATTAAGTAATAACGGAAATTACCGAGTAGATAAGGTAATAGAACAGACAAGAGAAACAGTCATGGCTTCTTGGTCAGGAGCATGATGTGAGGCAGGAAAGTTAAAATGACAAGAGTTAAGACGTTTGGGTTGAGCAAAAGGGAAGAGGTGGGGAACTGAAAGCATGGAGTTGAATTAGAAGACTATTACAGTTATGCATGCAAGAGGTTATGAGGCCTCAATAGTGTCATAAAAATTGAGACAGAAGAATACAAAGAAAGCTGTTTTATGTTTTTCTAGCATATTTTGTGGGGGAGTATATAACCGGTTAACTTGTTCTAATCTGCATCTGGTCGTGTTAAAACACAGGACAGCTGAGATAAAGTTTGTGATTCACACAAAGAAAGTAGGGCTGCTATTAAAATAGAACATGGTTAGGCCCAGACTAAATGCAGATAGACTTTTCTCCAAAGTACAAGGCAGTTTAATGTTCAAATGAAAGTAATTGAAAAGCCAGAAAAGCAAGAGTGCAGAGTTGAGGGGTATGCAGAGGCTGGTTGCTCTGAATTCAAACAGGAAAATTTAGGGGAGAGAGGCAGTTAAAACAAGTTACAACTGTTAAGTAGTACGAATGTATTATTGCAGTATATAATACTTGAAATCCAACTCTTGAAAACTAACTTCCATATCTTTTGGCAGGGCCAAAGCCCAAGAAAAACTAACAATTTTTAAAAATTGAAATGATTTTATAATGAGTTTGATGCCAGTTAAGTAATGCAATATACCCTTTGTAATTAATTGTGTTTGACCTATTCTATATGATATTAAGATGTTTCAGTATCTTGAAAATGAAATTAACTAATTTTGTTCTAAATAAATTATTATATTTCTTTATTAAAGCATTGGTGAAAGAGTGATATCTCTGCTTTTAATAGTTTTCCCATGCCTGAAGAAACTATTGAATTAATCAATGAATTAATTAGCATTATTAATCAGCAGATAAGAGGTACCGGCAATAAAAGCAAAATACTAGGAAGTAGTTAATAGCCTTGATGTTAAGGATGTGATAGGACCACTGGACTAGGAGCCATAAGACCTGGCTTCCAGTTCTAACTCTGCTGGTAATTAACTTTCAAGTTATAATACATCTGAGCTTTAGGTTCCTCTTCTAAAAAATGGCAATCTTGAATGAAAACATCTCTTCTGTCCCTTCCAGTTCCTCAGACCTGTATAACTGGGAGAATACCACATCTTATCACTTCTAACTTCACATGCCATCCCATATGCCCCTTTCTCTATACCCATACAGCCACATTCCATGTCACATACCCTCCCCCATTCAATAAACTCCCTATTACCTCTGGGTCAAATATAAAGTCCTTTGCCATTTAAAGCTCGTCATAACCTAGTTTCTTCCTACCTTTCTAGTTTTTTTACTATTTCCCTCTGCTTACTCACTTTTGAATTCTGACTCAGTTATCAACCATATTAGCTATCTTATGACAGCTATCGGCCATTGTTTTTACCTTGGTAAAAATGTTGAATATCATAAGGGCAGTGACAAATCGCCACTAGTATTTTCTTTCTATGCAGACATCAACAGGTTAATGGCTGCTTTCAGGGTTTGGTCATTCAATTAATTCTTATTTCAACTATTTATATTATCAATTTAGTCCAGTGGTTCCCAGTTAGTGGTTTGCAGACCCTTTGGGTTTGCAATGATGGTCGAAGATGTTGGTGCTAAGCATTCCTTATGACACCTTGAGCAGTAAATGATCATTCAGTTATATTACAAATACATTTTTCCTCTGTGACAACAGGCATGCATATGTTTGAAGCATTTAAGTTTGATTATGCAGTGATTTAAAATCACGATCATGAGATTATATCCGTAATGATTTTGGTGTTTCTCCGCAGTAGTCACATCAAAATGACTGCTTCTGACTATGTATATTCTTGCAGCTTTTTGACATGGCATCAAACTGTTTTCAAAGCGGTACAGGTGTACAACATTCAGCCTCAAACTGATTGACAATAGATGGTTGGCTATATACCTATAACCTCATTTGCATTCTATATAGTGTACTAAAGTACCTTTGTTATTCTCCTCTGTTATGAATGTTTAAATTCTTCCAGGGCAAATATCAGCTTGTTTGAAAACCCTGATCTCTGTTCATGTGCATTATCTTGAAACCATCATGCCCTGTCATAAATATTCTGCAGAAACAAACCTTATTTTTCCTGTCATTGAAGTGTTGAAGCAGTTTTTCAATTTAAACCTATCATCTGCTTGTGTTACTATTCTATCTAGCAAATTATCAAACTAACTGGTTGGCAACACTGGCTAGTTTGTTCAGTAGATCTCTGTGAGACTATAGCTGATATGCCAGTGGTAGAAGAGAAGAAAGTTATGTCTGAAGAGATTCTTTCCTTATAAAGGTTAGTTTATAAACCAACATTTTTAAAGCAATATTTGCACTTAAATGTTAAGTACATTTATCATTTAATACAGCACTTGTCATTAGCCAGTAGAAAAGTAAATATTTTATGTCATAACTAGCTGTTTATTTTCATTGATTGGTGAGGTGGCCAAAATGAAAAAGAATTGATTGCTGTCTCTCAGCAAGAGGTAAAATTCTCTTACCATTTTCTACAACATATTTGTGTATCTAAACATTTTCACATTATTCTTGTTTAAATCAAAACACAGAAATAAATTCAACATGGGACCAGATTTAAGACTGTGTTTGTCTGGGGTTGAACCGAATATCACAAATTTTTGTTCAAATAAAAGAATGCAACATAAAAATTAAGTTTACATATGATTGTTATATTATGTTAAAAGATCTTCCAAGTTGTAACTTATTTCATTAAAATGTTATTTATATTTAATAAAAGTTGTGAAAATAAAGAAATTTTATATGTAGGCTTACAGATAATAGTAAGCATATGATTTTGACCTCCCTGGATTACTTCTTTTAATTCTCACAGAATGTCCCACATAAAATATTTATGATTATTTTATAATTGGAGTTTTATACTTTTTATATTTGGAGTTTTCATAATATAATTGGAATAAAAATTTATATTTTGTAATTATAATTGTATGATATAAATTTTTATCTTAGAGGCAAAAGTTATCATTTACTTATAATCACTTAAATCTAAAAGAATATTTTGAGTAATATATTAAGTTATGTTGAGTATTCACAACACATTTTGTGTGGTTACTGAAAGGAGTACATGGAAACAAAAATTTTAGGAATTACTGATCTCTTAGATCAGAGACCTATATTCTATATAAGTCACTATATAGTCTATACATTAGATAGATCACTATGTGGAAACATATAACTATGTCTCTCCTTGTTGTCCAGAAGGATGGTATGAGAGTTTTTGCTTTGCCAAAATATAAGCAAATTATAATTCCCCTAATCTAGTCTAGTAACTCTGTTGAAGTTAATCTGTTGGCAATGGAGCCATGCTGGTAATTAGTAATCCTTGTGTCTTCCAAATGTTCACAAACCAACCCTTTGATAATATGATCTAAAATTTCTCAATTCACCAGTTTATAGTTTGCATTTTGAAATATAAGGATAACATCTACACAACTCCAATCCCATAACACCTCTTCTATTTCCCAAGATCTTTCAAAAGTCACCAACAGTAGCTAAACAATGGCATCTATTAGTTCTTTCATTACTCTCTGATTTAGTTCTTTCACATTTGGTGATTTTAATTCCATTTTTAAAAAGGGGGCATGTTACTTTCTTACTATTTCCTCAGGTATATTGGATTTCAACTCCGTGTACTATTCCTGGTCCCTTCCAGAAGCCTACAAGGATTGGAGATCTAAGGGCTAGATAGATCAGGGCTACTTTATTGTGGAACCAAAAATTTTAGGAATCACTGATCCTGTAGATCAGAGACCTGTATTCCACATAGGTCACTATATAAGCTATAGGTTAGATAGATCACTATATAGTGATCCTGGTTCCCACTTATTTAGGGAAGTGATGAGTTAGCCCTCCTCTTAGAAAGTACCTTGATGGTGGTGGTGATTGTAGGACTTGTGTATAGCTGAGAGGAGTAGTAGCCTGCTTCCTTATACTGAACTTTACCAGCCCCAAGTCAAGCCATAGTTTGATTGCCTGGGGCAAAAACAGCCCTAAATACTGGGGGAACATTTTGCAAAGGGAAAAGTACAGAGATTCCTAGTGTCAATAAGGCATAGTACAAGGTGGAATCTTGATTGACTAACTTGAGATCCTCCTAGACTAAATGCACACTCATCTACCTCCTGGTTTTACCCCTCCCAACAAAGAACAGTGTAAAGAAGAAAACAAATTGAAGGATTGACATTATACCTATTATCTTGTTAAGCATTGTTTTTGGGTTTTCATGTTATAGATTTGAAACTGTATTAAGACAAGATTACTATCGTAGCTGTACTAAACCTGCCTACTTTAATACAGATGGGGAAACTGCAAAGAAAGGGACAATCTGGAGGAAGATTTATATTTACTGAGATGTTGCAAACATTGAACATTTTTTTTGCCAGTGCAAACTGGGAGTTTGAACCACATGTTTAATAGAGTGGAGAGTTTACTTGGGGGAGAGAAACCATAGTTCCTGGGAAAATACTAGGAATATGAGTCAGTAGCCACAGAGGCAGGTGAGTGACCTGGGGCAGCAGCCACTTTTCTGCCTTGCTCTCCTACAAGCTAGTATACAGGTTTTAAAAGGCATGAGCTGCTAAGGACGTTGCATGTGAAGGGAGAGGGAGGGAGTTCTTAGAGTAGACAGGACCTAAAGATCAAGAGTGATCGACAGCTCTTCCTCCCATGTTTGCTAGAAGATATGTCCTTATTAGTTAATTTTGTTCTATCCTTTGTAATCCAAATTTTGTTCTCCTTGATGGACAAAACAAAAACAAAATAAGAGCTTAATTGTTCTACCTGCTGTATCATCTGTTATAATTGCTTAATCTATTCTCCAAAACTCACTCCAAGTCTTATCCATAGGAAAGACCTGGAATTGACTGACAGTTCTATCATTTACAACTAATTATGTTACTTTGGTCAAAACACCCACTCTTTCTGAGCCTCAGTTTTCTCATCTGTAAAAATGGGGATATCTGTCCTATCTACTGTAGTTAAATGAACACTTTTAATGAGGGTACCTGACCATTGAAATACACAATACAATTTTCATTGATGTGTACTACTGTGGGAGTTTCTATGATGACCAACATGTCAAAATATTAATTTCTGAACATAGTATATATACATATACGTATGTTCTGTACATATTAAAATCCACATTTTAAAAGTAACATTAAGTTAGTTATTTTAACGTTTAAAATGAAGTTTCCTCAGGTATATTGGATTTCAACTCCGTGTACTATTAAAATGAAGGTTTAAAATATTTATAGAGATGCATCCAAAGTCACAAAATCTTCTCTAATGAATGTACCTTTTCCATAGCGTGACATAATGTAAAGCATGTTTGACAAGGAGCCAAGAGAAACTTGTGTTGGAATCCCACCTCCAACATACTCCCTCAAGTCTATACATTTCCCAGTTTCTCAGTCTACTCATTTCCTATTCCATCTCAGCTACACAGAGAGGTAGTCAGACCTTTGATCTTACCAACACATGAAAATGTTCCACATCCACTTCCATGAACTCTTAAATTCCTGTATCTGATCATAACCTTTTATCATTCCACCTTTCCCAATGCCATGTGACCCCCTAACCTTTCCTATGACCCCCAATTCTCTAGATCTTTCAGAGGATGTCTCTTCCTTCTTCAATTTTCTGTAGCCTTTAACACTGTTGATCATCCTCTTTTTCTGGATACTATTTCCTCTCTAGATTTTCATGACACTGCTTGCTTGTGATTCTCCTCCTACCTATCTGTTCCTACTCAGTCTCCTTTTCTGGATCTTCACTGAAGTCATGCCCACTGTCCATGGCTGCCATGAATGTTCCCAAAAGTTTAGGCTGCTTCTCCCTATATACTATTTCTCTTGATAATTTCATCAGCTTCTATAGGTTCAAAGATGATTCCAAAATCTTTATAGAATGTCCCAAAAGTCTTAGTGCACTTTGGCTTAGTGCCATTCAAGACCCAGTGCTCAACTATGCCATCAGACTTCCTGGGCTCTCTTCCTTTCTCCCTCTATACCTATAAAGTTTTATTTTTGACAATACTGAAAGAAGAAGCAAAAGGAAGACAATACACCAATGAAGGGAATGGCAGGAAGGATAGGGGGACATGTCATCTCACACAATCAGGATACACAGGTAGAAATATATGCAAAATTGAAAGAGGTGGGGATAATGGGTGTCACCTGAACTTCATTTTCATCTAAACTGGTCAAGGGAAGGCAAAAAACACACAAATACCCACATACTTACAAGAATTTAATATAGGAATATATTCAACTTAATAAGGAAATGAAAAGAAACAGAGGGAGAAAAGAGATTCTTATTAGAGAATAGATTCAGGGAGAAGTCATAAAACAAACCCTAAGCTGCTAAGGAGATAGTGACTTTAAGCTTAAAAGAAGGAAAGAGTAAGAACCTGTAATGAAAACGGGAAGTAGAACTAAAAGAAGAAAAAGTATAAAAAGAATAGGATAGAGGGAAAGATAAAATTGCTTATGATAATTGTGAATGTGATTAATTTACCCACAAAACAGGAAGATAGAAGAATGGATTAGAAAGCAAAATACAACAATAGAATGTTTATAACAAATGTACTTTAAAACAACTATCACAGAGTTCAAATAGGTTGGAACAAAATCTATTTTGCTTCAGCTGAATACAAAAAAATCAGGAGTAGCAAACAGGATTTCATAGAAAGCAAAAGCAAAAAGAAACAAGAAAAATACATTTATTAAAAAGGTAATTTTACTGAAATATAGTTACTCTTTCAAAGACATTCATTCATAGACAATTAATTAATTTTAATACATGTACTGAATGGCATAGCACCAAAGACTTAAAAGAAAAACTAAATTAATTATGAGAAGCAGACAGTAAAAATGTAATAGTGGAGGACCTCATTGTACCCCATCTAGTCTTACCCCCCCCCAAAATAAACCAAAAATAAGTTAAGAACCTGAATAGAATTTTAGAAAATTTTGATGTGCTCTACATCTAGTGACTATTGAATGAGAATAGAAAAGTGTGTACAGTTTATGTGACCAACCAAATGGAATACCAGGCATTCTGTCCAATCCCTTCTATATCTCAAACTACTCTAAAATAGAATTATATACCAAAGATAAAGCAATCCCAGCTGTCCCCTCAATCTAGGACACCAAGAACACAAACAGAGTAAAAACTCAATGAACTAAAAGCAGAGAAAGCAAATAATCCCTTACCTCTAACTCCCACCATCCACCACATTCCCAGAAGCTGGACTACACAAGCCAACCCACACATAGACAACAGAAGCCAGCAGAATTCAACTCTACACTCTAACCCACTCCCTTCCTCCCAGTGCTATGGAGATCCAGAGTAGAAATTTACTCAAGTAGCAATAGCAGCACTCTGTGCCGCAAAAGAACTCAGTCAGAACAAAGAAAAAGAGTAGGCTGGACACATCCTTGCTTGCAACAGAACTCAACTCTATACCCTGATCCCCAGCCTCCACCTCCTCCTAAAGCTGCAGAGATCCAAACTCCAAAGAGGTAATTTTGCTCAGGCTGCTATAACAGCATGGCAACACTCTGAACCAGGGTCAGAGAACTGAGGGACAGAGGGAACAGGAAAACAACGTCTATGGCTGTATAACACCCCAGTAAGTCTGAGGGAGAGTGCCAAGTATCCAACTGGGATCAGTTCTGTTCCCTAAGAAATCAATGGCTTCAGAGCCTGAGGCTGATGAGCTATGAACAGCATTACAGGAGGTTGAGGCTCTTTGAGATCTAGCACTCAGGGAAATAGCTGTCGAAGGGTATAGAGACAAAAAGTAAAGAACAGGGGAAAATGAGGGGGGTAGAGGGGAGACTGAAATTATCAAAGATCTCAGGAGGAAGAAAACTCAAAGACAAAAGCAAGTAGATTAACAGAGAAGATAATTTCTGAAGAAAATGAGACTTCCAGATCAAGTAAAAGAGATCAGGCACTTATGAATAAATATCACGAGACAAAAGAAAATGAATGAGCACCTGATGAAATAGAAGACTCAGTGGATTCCGAATAGTTTTAAAGAGAAATAAGATTATGAAGGCAAAATGTATGACCTATAAGAAGAAATGACTGGCAGAAAAAGAGAAACTTAAATATATAGGTGACAAATCTCAGTAAAGAAACAAAATAGAAGATAATTTATTAGAAATATAAATATGTAGAAGTGAAGGACAATCTAGGAGAAATCAAGCATTAAAAGAAAACATGGTCTTTTATAAGCAGAACATATTGACCTCAAAGTCCAGATATGTAGGAATAACTTAGGATCATAAGTCTCTTAAAAGTATGTGACAAGTAAAAAAAAAAAACTTGAACACCATAGTACAAGAAATAATATAAGGAAAAATTTCCCAGAACTTTTAAACACAGAAGACAGTGTGCCAATCAAAAGAATTCAGAGGTCACCTCCAGAAGGGGGAAAAGAAAACTATGCTGCAAATTCCAAGACCCATAGTAGTTAAATTTCCACTGACAATTCAACTGACAGACAACAAATTCTGCAAATGGTCAGGACAAATACCTTTAAATAAGAAGGAAAGGAAATTCAAATACCACAAAACTATTCTGCACCCAACAGAAACTGCAGGAGGGAATGGAATAATGTGTTCTGACAAGCAGTGGAACTCAGGCTGCAGCAGAAGGTGACCTTCCCTGTAACTCTGAACCTAACCACAAATGAAAAAAAGATGTGCAATAAAAAAGAGGTATTTAAAATATTTCCTAAAAGAAAAGCAGGCCTAAAGAAATTATTTGCTTTTAAAACACCCCAGACAACAGATATTGAAGAAGCGTAAATAAACAATACAGTGGATGAAAGACAATAGCAAAATAAGGAGAGACCATTAAGGGGTTCATTTATGTACATAATATATAACAATATGTTAAAACAGATAAAACAGAAGCAGGCCTGAAACATCATGGACTACACTTACAACACTTCCTTTACAAATGAATCAGTTTTTGAAGGGGAACTAAATTACAGAATGGGAGGGCTCATAAAAAACAGGGGGAAGAAGAAAGGGGAAAATGTAATGCTCCCTAAGCAAATTAAAAAAAAAAACTAGCAGTGAAGACAATTTAACTCCTGTAGTGTCTATCCCGAGAATGGGTAAGGTGGCAAAGGAAAGGATTAAAAAGGTAGGGTACAAAAGGGGCATAAATGCTTCAGTTGGGAGAAGGGATATCCTTGATCATTCCTATAGCATAAGAGACATATTCCATAAAGGGAGATGGAGACTTTACAATGAGTGTTATATGCAGGGATTAACTGACAACACAAAGAGTTGGAAGGCATGGACCCAGAGAAGAGATTTACAAAGCAACAACAGAAGCTGTTTAGGAGGGAACCCAAAATAGGTACCTCAAAAGTTTTAATCCCATGAGGAATATAGAAAGTAAAGGAGGCCTAAATAAGCATAAAAGACACGAATTTTTTTAAAAAGTAGAATAGAAAGAGAAGGTAAACAGTAAAGAAAATGAGAGAAATAAACCATTCTTAGAAAAAGGCACCCAAAAAAAGAGACATTTTAAAAAAGCTAGTGAAGAAAACAAGGTCATAGTTTCAGAGCCAAGAGGAGCACTAGTATATGTAGCTGCAAGGGAACAGGAGCCCTTCTTGGGTAAAGACCAGAGTGCAGAGAAAGAGAGCAGTGACCCTACCTCTCCTAGAATAACAGCACCTTGGAAGCACCAAAAACTTACAGAACTCCAGAACTAGTTCTGAAAACAGGAGCACAAAAAAGCCTGAAGCTTGGGACAGTGCCTCCCCAACCCAACATGAGCAGAGCCCAGCTTTAATATACAGTTCAAATTCAAGAAATAGTCTGGGAAAAAGGCCAAACACCAAAAGAGAATTGACCATAAAAACCTACTACAGTGGCAAGGAAAACCAAGACATAAAGTTAGAAGAAGACAACAATGAGAAAATATCTACAAGCAAAGCCTCAAAGAAAAAAATCTAATTAGACCAAAACCAAACAAGAATTCCTAGAAGAGGGCAGCCAGGTGGCACAGTGAATCTGATATGTGCAATCATGGAAATATATTTCTACATTAGTCATGTTGTGAAAGAAGAAACAGAATAAAAGGGAAAAACCACCAAAACAAAAAACAAAGAGTAAAAATAACATGCCTCAATCAGACTCCTCTGGCCCTGGAGTCAGGAGGACCTGAGTTCAAATCTAGCCTCAGACGCTTAACACTTGCTAGCTGTGTGACCCTGGGCAAGTCACTTAATCCCAATTGCCCTGCCTTCCCACCTCCAAAAAGCAATTTTAAAAAAAGAATTCCTAGAAGAGTTAAACAATTGGTAGTGGAAAAAATGGGAAAACAACTGAGTAATGCGAGAAAATTATGAAAAGAGAATTAACAGCTTGGTAAAAGAATCACAAAAAATATTGAAGAAAATATCACCTCAAAAACCAGAATTGGCCTACCGGTAAAACAGGCATAAAAGCTCATTGAAGAAAAATAATTCCTTAAAAATTAGAATTCAGTGAGTAGAAGCTAATGACATCAAGAAACAATAAAACAAAGCCAAAAGAATGAAAAAACAAAAGACAACGTGAAATATTTCATTGGAAAAGTAACTGACCTGGTAAATAGACTGAGGAAAGATCATTTAAGAATTATTGAACTACCTGAAAGCCATGATCAAAAAAAAAGAGCCTAGATATCATATTTCAAGATGTTATAAAGTAAAATTGTCCCAATATCTTAGATCCAGAGGATAAAATAGAAATTGAAAAAATCTACCAATTGCCTCCTGAAAAAGATCCCTAAATGAAACCTCTCAGGAATATTACAGTCAAATTCCAGGTCAAGGAGAAAATATTGCAAGCAGTGAGAAAGAAACAATTCAAATGTTATGGAACCACATTCAAAGAAAGACAAAATTTTCACACATAGCCAAATGGCCTGTTTGGATTGATTGTATAAAGGGAATAGGAAGCTAGCTATTCCCTCTCATCTGTTCCTTATCTTGGTGATTTGGGCATATTTGCCCTTTTCTAGCCATTTCCTTTCTCTTCTTCAACGCTATTCACTGTCTTCAACTCCACCCATCCAGGAGGATGTCTTCTGAGAATGTACGTAGGGAAACGTAGGGAGTGACAAGACACCTTACTCAACTGGACTAGATAGCCATTGTTCTTTTTAGCTCTTCGGGCAGAAGACCTGTATCCATACTTACTCACCTTTGGAAAGTTCACGTAATGTGAAATTAATATCAATAACGTTCTCTCATTTACTTAAGTACCTAGCCAAAATAAAATCTCAACAATTAAACAGAAGACTTGAACGCCTGCCCCTTCCATCATCGTCTGTGTATTTCATCCACACTGCTCTTGTCTCTTAAACGGATGATGATGATCGATCAGACTTCAGCCAGAATTCAAACTAATTAAACATAAATTTTAACTGTATTTTTAAAGGACAGAAACGAGCTTTGGAAGAAGAGAGGGAGAGAGAGGGAAAGGGAAGTCAAAAGAGGGTCAGAGAAAGGGTTGCTATTATTGTCTACAACCTCAAGCAGTGAAAAGCCCTTTGAAATGACCTCTGACTAGATTCCACCAGTTAAAAGAAGCCAGAGTGGACAACTAGGTGGCTCAGTGAACAGAACACCAGCCCTGGAGTCAGGAGGACCTGAGTTCAAATTCAGGCTCAGACACTTAACACTTACTAGCCATGTGACCTTGGGCAAGTCACTTAACCCCAATTGCCTTGCCTTTCCCCCTCCAAAAAGCTAAAAATAAAAATAAAAATAAATAAAAGAAGGCACAGAGTGAACGAGATCATATGGGTCATTGCCTAACTCTTGCCCAGATCCCACCAGGACTACCTTTCCCCGCCACCTTTATAACAACTCCTTTTCCTCTTTTCTCCCTCCCAAATAGATCCTAACCTACATTCCCACCCTCAATGGAGAAGAACCACTCTACCCTCACCCTCAGTCTCATTCCACTCTTCCCAAAGGCCAAGCACTTCTAGGTCCCTCCTTCATACTCCCCACACCTCAGGATAAACATGGCCACTCACATTGCTTTGATGAGCAGAGGAAAACTACAATCCTTCCAGTAAGATGACAGACCATTGGTCCTTTCAAGTCAGTCCTGTATCTGAACCCTACTATATGTGTTGTCTCCACCAATTAGAGTAGAAGCTTCTTTAGAAAAGGGACTACCTCACTTTTCTATTTGAATCCCCAGAACTTAGGATAGTGCTTGACACAAACAAGTCTTTAAATGCTTTTTTCATTTATTCATTCATTCATTCAAGTAAAATGGAATGCATGGCTAAACAGCAATTTATCTGAAAAAGAATTGGAGGTTTTAATAGATTGCATGTTCCATACAAGTTAGCAGTGTGATATACAATCAGACTGCATTAATAAGAGTTAATTAGTGTAGAGGGGATAATTCTGCTGCATGCCATGCCAATCTGACCATAGAGTTCTGAGCACTCTATCTTAGGAAGGGCACTCAATGTATCCAGAGAAGAACCACCAGGATGGTGATGGTCCTTAAGTGCATGTCCTTATAAATATGTGTTTGAGGATCCTGGACTTTTTTTTTTGCATGACAAAGAGAGATTTAGGGAAAGCACAATAATTATCTTCAACTATTTAAAGCACTATCAGAAGAAGCATTTGCCTCATTATACCTTTGGCCCTGGTGAACAAAACAAGGAGCAATGAGTAGAAGTTTGAAAAAAAAGGCAAATTTGGCTTGATATGAGGGAAGGTATTCCCAATTAGAGATATCTAAAATTGAAACTGGCTGAGAGATAATGGGCTCCCCCTCTGTAATAGCAAGCACCCTGACACACCCAGATGGCCTGCTAGCACAGGTCCTTTCATCTGCTTTTCTAAAGCAAAGCAACTTGAAAGGAGTGAACAATCTTACTTTAATTACATTCACTAGTTCAGGGGAAAGGTCAGCAACCTGAATGTGGAAAAAACACAGAGAAAGTAGCACAGAGATTCACCAGACCGGGCTCCAACTGTCTGAACAAAGTAATACAACCACCTACATACACCACCAGATTGGAGGAGCACAAACATCTGAGTTGTGGGGGGGCTCTTAACAATGGCTCCTCAGAGTCCCTTCCAGGGAATCAAAAGTTTCTTCTCATGAGCAAACTCCCAAAGTAAAATACCAATCTCCCAGTATATATAGTTTTCAACTAATAGGCTCAGAACCAGAAGGCACCACAACCCTTATGACTCAGTGCCTAACTAGCTTAGTACCAAAAGGTGTGAAAGCCTTCTTAAGAGCAAGATTCCCCCTAAGCAAGCTCTTCCTTAGGCAAGTTCCTCCCCCAGTGGGCTCTATGTGACTCCAGGTGTATCACAGCTGTGATTGCAACACCTGTGTACCTTTAGACCTGGGAACATGGCTCCTGTTCCAAGGGAAAAGGGGGCACATGTGGTCACATAAGCCTGTAAATGGAAGGGGAAGATCTTCATATTCCATTAACATTACACCCTCTCCTGAGAAAAGACTAGATAACATTTTAGAGGGAATATCAGGCATAGATTAGAGTAAGTGGCTACTAAGATCCTTTCCATTTCTGAAAAACTGTGATTTTGCTATCATCCAGTTTTCACAATATACATTTTTTTATGTGTTTGTATGCTAGAGAGGCAACATAATTCAGTGGAAAGAACACTAAACTTGGACTGAAGCTGAGTTCAAATCCCAGCTCTCTCACTTTAATTATAAAACCCTGGGCACAACAAAGGAGGAGCTAAGTGCCCTTACCTATAATACTGCAAAAGGTTATTCTGAGGGAAATGCTTTGTAAACTGTGAAATGTTGCATAGGTGTAAGCTATCATTATTACATTAGTCTCAGAAAATATTTGGATGAAAGATGACCTTCTTTTTAGGCAAAGTATTTGATCCACTATGGAATGCTTCCTGGAAATCAGAAGAAAAATGAAAAAAATTTATTCTCTCTATCTAAAGGCACATTTTTATGACAAAAGGTTTTTTTTTTTAAATTTATCCCTAAAATGGCTTTTAAAGCATTTAAAAGAATTTATAGGATTTTTCAACGCTAAAAAATTTCATTAAAGTAATCAAATAACTCACATTTATATAGTTTTTAAGGTCTGCAAAACCCTTTTCTCTATAAGGGTTATGGTGTCTTATTATCTTCATTTTAGAGATGAGATGAAGAAGCCAAGATTTAGACGTTAGGTGACTTGCTTATAAGTAAGTATCTAAAGCAGAATTGAAACTGAGGCCTCCTTACTCCAGTTTTAGCATTGTTTCCATTATGTGCTGCTGTTTATGCAGTTTTCAGGGAGATTATGTACCTGATATCACTTATTCAAGTAAAAAAACAATTTCCTCTGTCTCTTCAATTGGATTATAATTATTTCAAAGGTGCAGATCTTATTTTCTTTCAACTTTCCCATATCCACCTAGATCAGGGGTGAAGAACCTGTGACCTCAATGTGGCCCTCTAGGTCCTCAAGTGCAGCCCTTTGACTGTATCCAAACTTCACAGAACAAATCCCCTTAATAAAAGAATCTATTCTGTAAAACTTGGATTCAGTCAAAAGACCACACATTTAGGTCCTAATTCAACGTTCTGCCTTCAGTGAGAATCTGTTGACTAATGAGAATGAACTTAAAACCCATCAGGCTACTACCTAGCCCTACAACACTGTCCAAGAATGATCAACAATCTTAGAAAAATATTTCCTGTATTGTCCCAACTTTTTAGAAAAATTTTATAGACTTGCAAGATATTTTGGTGTGTCTTCACTATGTCAGTAGCAAAGTATCTAGAAGTTACTACCCTGAACACTGTTGCTTTGTGTGTTTTTAAAGAATCATGAAAACTGGTGGAATATGACCTCATATGCCTCATGCGCCTGTGGAGACATTATCATATTGAATGAACCCTGAGAGTCAATGGAACAATTGATAGATTATGCAGCAAGCAAGGCATACACACAGGAGATTACAATAAGCACCTGGATTCCTGCTTTCAGTCAAATGTGAATTACTTAAAGAAATGTATGCAAATTAGGCTCATTTGGTCATTAGTTTTGTGCATAGAGCCAGGTTTGCACATTTTCTTCCTGAGCTGGATGGAACATTTTCCATATAGCCAAATAAAACCATAGAGGAGAATGAAATCTCTGTTCCACCTATTTTTTTAAAATAATACTTTACTTTTGGTGGCAGACTATATGTATTTCCAAAATGTTACCATTAAATAGCAGATTTCTTCTAGGGAATAAAAAAAGACAATGCTATTTATGGAGAATTCAGATTCAATCTAAAACCGTTCTGGATACAGTTTCTTTTGTTTTGGAATGCGGCATACAAAAAGGATCATGGTGAAAATACCAACCAGACTTATATTCAATTCAGTGCCAAAACATACATTCATAAACTTGGCCCTTCAGATGAGCTCTAATGCTCTGCTATTTGACTTCAAAGGGAGGGGAAATTGTGGGAGGTTTTTCTTTTTATTTTGTTTGGGTTTTGACCAATTACAGCCTCCTAATACAGAGAGAAAATCACCAATAATACAAAAGCTGAAAGTCTGGTCAAAACCAAAAATGGAGTTACGGTATCTTAAGACTCTATAGGCAAAAAAATGTGTATGTCTGTGTTTATGCCAATGTGTGCACATGCCAGTTTGGGAGGGTGTGGTTATGGACATGGCAAGAGTAAGAGAAAATATTCTGGAACACTGAGTACTTTTCATGAGGTTGCTGTTACTGTTTACATGTATGCTGTTTATTTGCCATTCGAACCTGGAATACCAAAAATCAGAAGGAATCTTGAGGTTTTCCCCCTCAAACATAACAGCAAGTTTTAGTGCAAAGTGATACAAAATAACTGATATTTTCATATGTACCGTCTCTCAACCTAAAGTATTTGTTTGTCTTTAACTGTCTACTTTGGTCTTGATTCACTAGGCCTGGCGTGGATTTGGGTAAATGAATGATTCTAAGCTTTTTTTTTTCCAATCAAAACTAATCAACTATTTTCTGGGGCAGCATCTTTTCCCCAATATTTGATCAAGTCTGATTAAATCTAAAAATGATCTAATTAATTCATGTCTATATGTTTCCAAAATCCTGCTTTACTTGGGAAAAATAGTCATCTCTCAATTATTGGTAAGGGAATGACACAAACTTTTGTTAGACTACTAGAAGCGTATGACTGACTGCAGACTGGCTTCCTGCCATTCAGCAAATAGTAAGTGTCCAGATGATGAGCTTAACTCAGATCCAGTTAGAAACGAATGTAGCATACATGGAACACATTTCAAGAAAACCTTCAAAAAGTATGTGTTTATAGTGACCTAAAGAAAACCTGCACAATGCGGAAAGGGGAAAAAAAAATCTAACCCCTAATCTATCGTCCATATACAAAGCTAAAACCTTTAGCCTACCAAAAAGCACCAATACACACTGTGTTTGTTTTGTCACCAATACTTAAATTATGTTGATGAGTCATAGAATTCTAAGTGCCCTTAAATATTATAATTCCACAGAGGAAACCGAGCTCCAGGGAAGCAAATTAAAGAAAGTTGTATTCAAATTTTTCCAATTCATTTCTCAAGCCTTTGCGAATGTGTAACCAGGCTTGCACCCAAGGCTGGGACATTTCGCACCCTGCTGAATTCGGTGAGGAGAATGCTGAGGAGTCTTGCACCTGATGGGCAGAATAGGTTGGTGCAGTGGTTGGAGAGACTTGGGGAACCTATGTGGTTCCAGATGTTCTTCAAGAAAGACAAAGATTTTGGAAGCTGCAGATACGTAAGAGAAGCGATCTCTTCTCGCTTCCTTCCATAGAGATTTCAGAGACTTCCCCTTGGTTTGAGCTAGGATCATATCTCATCAGATTAGGTTCCGTGAGAAGGGCCCATTCACTCTTCTGGGTTTTCAAATATATTCTTATCTGTAGAATTTCTCCAAGTTCTCTTTGCTAGTTTGCTTAAACAAATTAGTATAATCACTATTTGTTGTTTGTAATGATTTCTTGTATAAACGGCATTGAGTGGGAAAGAGCTAAGCAGGAAAATAGAAGCTAAGGTCTACTTCCCTCTTAAGAGCAATCAGGGAAGCAGCAGCTTTTGTTCTGATCTCATTGTTCCCACGGAACCAGAAATATTTGAGGGGGCAGATAAATATGATTCTAATTCATTTTCTGAGAAACCAGAGCAAAGTATCTAGCCTTGAGGTGTTTCTGAGGTCTACCTGTACCCCTCACCCCAACTAGGTTGTTGTATGGATTGTACAAAACACTCACAGACCCGGACTGTCCTTCTATGGAGATAGACCAGATTCCCAAGATATCTCATCCATGTTGTCTATGGACTATTTTCACATATTTAAATCATGTGTGGGCACATACCAATTCTACATAAGTTACACTACCCTATTAGTTTCTGGGAAAGGGGAAGGTAAAGGAAAATGCTCTGTCCAGTATACCACCTGTGAGGGATGATTCATAGTGAAGTTTCCCCATTCTGAAAAATCAAATCTAGAATGGCTTCAGTATTCACTAGGCCTAGGTTTAGAGGTCACCTGACCTTCAAGCAATCTGGGGCTTAGAGCAATGGAGACCCTCCCCCAGAACAAACTCAGCACAAGATATGCCAAATAAAGTTAAGACTGCTTTCATTGCACACCCACATGTTTCCCGGTCCTTTGTCTCAGAGAAATTCCTGCGCTTAGGTTGTAGGTCAGTCCCCCTACCAATGAGAGTGAAGGCCAGTTGGGGGGGTTGGGTTTCTACATTGGAAGATTATATAACCATGGGCTGGCTTCTACCTGCTGCTCTCTCCCTGCTGCCGTGAGGGCGACAGGAACAGAGTCCTTTCTCATGAGAAAGTATAAAGACCTTTTCTGACCTCAGATTCAGACTCTGAACTCTTCCATCTCATACACACCTAGCTACCTAAGTGGTATGGAGGGAGTCTGCAGTCAAAATTATGAATATAGCACAAGCTAGGGGAGTTAACGCCCTCAGGGGAGCATTGCAAATGACTTTTCCTTAAGGAGTAGAGTAAAGGCCAGTAGTAGGATTGGCACAACTAGTCTACAATCTATGCAATTCTGAAACAACAGTCATGCAACAAAGTGAAATAAGCATTACTGCAGTCTTGGTATTTGTGTTGCCAGACCCTAGCATAGTATCTGGCACATAGGTGCTTAATAAAGGCATGTTGGCTAATTGATTGAGCCCTCTATAAAGTACACTGAGCTCATACCCATATAAATACTAAGACCTAATAAAATAAAAACAACCGGATTACTTCTTTATAATTTGACTAATGTTCAATGTGAAGGTATTTTTAGGACCTATATTGGATTGCATGCCGCCCTGGGAGGTAGGGGGGAGATGAGGAAGGGGGAGAAAATTTGGAACTCAGAAGCTTGTGGAATTAAATGTTGTAAACTAAAAGTAAATAAATAAAGAATTTTTAAAAGGAAATAACTGGATTATATGTAGTATGATATAGTAGAAAAAACACTGAAGCCTAGGACAGAAAATATAGCTGTTCTGTTGGTTCCATAACCAGAAAAAAAAATTTTCTATCTCTTATATTTTCTATCTATTTTTCTATCTCTATCCATTTCCCTATATGAAAATTGTGGCTAATAATGCTTGCATTCCCTGTTTCACATGGTTAGTAAGAAGATCAGATGAAATAAAACATATAAGATCTGATAGAACCAAAGATTTAGAGCCAGAAGGGGACTTAGAGATCATCAAGTTCAGTTATCTCATTTTACATATGAGGATACTGAGGCCCAGAAAGGTTTAGTGGCTTGCCCAAGATCACACAGGTAGCAGGATCTGAATCCAGGTCTCCCTAACTCCCGATGCAGTGCCCTCTCTATAATAAAACATAAAGATGTCTATAAATACTTTAAACTATTATCATTTTATTGTTATATTCAGTTTTTAAAAAATTATTTGCTTGATTCATTTCTTTGCCAGTCATATGGATCAATAACTTCAGTTTTTGTACTCACTCTACCAATATAGGTATGAACTCTCCCATGCCTTTAGTGAAGTCCCTTGTGACACACTTCGGACTATAAATTAATTACCTTGCAGCAAAATTTCTGATGATAAGCTTCTTCAAACTTAGCCAAGCTGATCTTCAGAAGTCAGATATAGTCTACGTCCAGACCTTTATTCAAAAACTTTTGATCTGGAGTAGATCTTTCAGAGCTTATGGTGTACTGGGACAACCTTTGAAAACCCAAGAAATAATGACACATCAGAAAATGTTTGTGTGTAAGTGGTATGGAAACTGAGAGTTATTTATATGGCTCTACACAATTGCAGGGGCGTAGATTAGTCCTAATGCAGATCATCATAATCGGACAGCACCTATTTGGGGATGGAGCCTTTGCTTTGAATGGTAAGATTGGATATCTCAGCCCCTGGGACTAATGACTCCTTCCTCCTATGAGAAACTTCCGTTCTTGAGTAGCTTATTAGTTTTCCCTGAGTCACTGGGACAACGTTGCAGGTCTGTTTGTTAACCCCATAAACTGTGGCCTCAGGTACCAACCCAAGGATTTACATGAACCAATCTTTACTTCATGCATAGTCCCAGATTTTAACTCGTTAGCTTTCTATGCCCCCACCTACAGTTTACATTAACGAAAATCTCTAAATGTATCTCTAATATGGTTAAAGGGTCTCCAGATCCTGGCACTAGAACTCAAGCTAACATTACAAATAACAGGCTTATGTCAATCCATCTTGTATAAAACAGGAGACTAAACAAGTCACTAAGTAAGTCCGTATGTTAATCCACGTCATATAAAATGTAAAAACATAAAACATTCACAAACAACACACCAAATCATATAAAGGATTCACATTAGCCATAAACAATCTATACAATTTCCCTCTCTCTCCAATGTGTCTCATTTTCTTTTCTTTCCTTTTTTTGGGGGGGGGAGCAGGAGGGCAATTAGGGATTAAGTGACTTGTCCAAGATCACACAGCTAGTAAGTGTTAAGTGTCTGAGACAGATTTGAACTCAGGTCCTCCTGATTCCAGGGCCAGTGCTCTATTCACTGCACCACCTAACCACCTAGAATATATATGAACATATATATGAAATGAAGAAACTTGTAAGAAATTCTTTAAGACAATGTTGTGCTAGTTCTTTTCAACTACAAAAAAGAGATGCTCTAAATATTTTGTCATTATGAGTTCCTTTCCTCTTTCAGAGAAATTGACTGAGGAAACTGTAGGAGGGGAAAGGCTCCTCCTGAGACATCCTTGAACATACCTGTTAAGTAGCCCATTAAAAGAAGAGAAAACCTCAATTTCTTCCAGCTATTATCTACTATCCCTCCACTCCCTCCCCAAAACTGAGTACAATCATTCAGGGGGAAATGGATATTCAGTGGAATAGAGGACTTTAAAGAATTCCTGATGAAAAGGCCAGAGTTTAACAGAAAATTTGATTTTCAAAGACAAGACTCAAGAGAAACTTAAAAAGGCGAACAGGAAAGAGAAAACATAAGGAATTCATTAAGGTTAAACTGCTTACATTCCTATGTGGGAAGATGATGCTTATATCTCTTCAGAACTTTATCAATATTGGGACAGTTAGAAGGAGTAAGCATAGAGGGCATGGGTATAAGTTGACTATAATGAGATAATTTTCAAAAAACAAAATTAAGAGGTGAAAAAGAGGGTTGCACCAGGAAAAGAGGGAATGGAGAAGTAGAATGGGATGAAATTATCTCACATGAAGAAGCATTAAAGATCTATCACAGTGGAGGGAAAGATGAGGGTGGCAGGCAACACTTGAACCTTACTCACATCAGGATTTGGCTAAAGAGGAAATAACATACACACTCTGTTTGGTCTAGAAACCTGTCTTACTCTGGCCTATGGGGAAATAGAAGAGGAGATGGATAAGGTGGTGGAGGGGTGGAACTGAGAGAAGGGAGAGCAGAGTGTGGAAGGTGGTAATCAGAAGTAAAATAGACTTTGCAGGATGGACAAAGTGAAAGGAGATAGAAAGAGAAGGATAAAGAAGGGAGGGGGGAGGGGCAGCTAGCTGGTGCAGTGAACAGAACACCAGCCCTGAAGTCAGGAGGACCTGAATTCAAATCCGGCCTCAGACATTTAACACTTACTAGCCGTGTGACCTTGGGCAAGTCACTTAACCCCAATTGCCTTCCAAAAAAGCAAGCAAAAAAGAAGGGAGAGAAAAAGAAGGAGAGAAATACACAGTTAGTGATTATAAATGTGAATGTGAATGGGATGAACTCACCCACAAAATGGAAGTGGATAGCAGAGTGGATTAAAACACAGAATCCTACAACATGTTGTTCACAGGAACAACATTTGAAGCAGAGACACACACAGAGTAAGGGACTGAAGTAGAATCTAATATGCTTCAGTTCAAGTAAAAAAAAAAAGCAGGGGTAGCAATCATGATCTGAAACAAAGCAAAAGCAAAAATTGAGCTAATTAAAAGAGAAAAGAAAGGAAACTATATCTTGCTAAAAGGTACCATAGACAATGAAGTAATAGCAATACTAAACATACAGGCACCAAATGGTATAGCATCCAAATTTTTAAAGGAGAAGCTAAATGACTTACGGGAAAAATAAACAGAAAAACTATACTAGTGAGGGACCTCAGCTTTCCCCTCTCAGAATTAGACAAATCTAATTTTAAAAATACACAAGAAAGAAGTAAAAGAGATGAATAAAATTTTTTAAAAATGTGTATATGATAAACTTCTGGAGAAAACTGAATGGGAATAGAAAGAAATTTTTTCTGAGCAGTACATTACACCTTCACAAAAGCTGACCATGTATTAGGACATAAAAACCTCACAATCAAATGCAGAAAAATTAAAGGCATCATTTTCTTATCATAATGCAATAAAAATTACATTCAATAAAAGGCTATGGAGACATAGATTGATAATTAACTGGGGGAGTTAGGTGATGCAGTGGATAGAGCATTGACCTTGGAATCAGGAAGACCTGAGTTCAAATCCAGTCTCAGAAATGTACTAGTTGATCCTGGGCAAATCACCCCCAATTGCCTCCAAAAAATCATTTTTGAAAAATTCATTGCAAACTAAATAATATAATTCTAAAGAATAAGTGGGTCAAAAAACAAAATATAGAAACAATCAATAATTTTATTAAAAAGAATGACAACAAAGAGACAACATACCAAAATTTATGGGATGCAACCAAAGCAGTACTTCAGGGAAAATTTCTATCTCTAAACTCTTACATCAATAAAATAGAGAAAGAGCAGATCAATGAATTGGGCATGCAACTATTGTTGTTTGTCACTCATTCTTGAAGAGGACCATGACATCAAGAAGGTGATGCCATGACTTGCAAGGGAAATAGATTTAGGTGAGAGAGGGCTGTGTAAAGTCACCAGCCTAACTTTTTCCTTCAGAGCCATCTGAGTCCAGTGGCAAGATATAAATCAGGACAACTGTAGATGGCCCTGAGCATACAAATAAAAAAACTTAAAAAAAGAACAAATTAAAAATCCCCAATTAAACACCAAATTGGAAATTCTGAAAGTCAAAGGAATGATTAATAAAATTGAAAGAAAATCATCAAACTAATAAATAAAACTACAAACTGGTTTTATGGGGAAAAATTAATAAAATAGACAAACCATTGGTTAATTTGATTTTTAAAAGAACAGAGGAAAACCAAATTACTAGTATCAAGAATTAAAGGAGTGAGTTCACAACCAATGAAGAGGAAATTAAAACAAATACTAGGAGTTATTTTGCCCAGTTATGGGGCAATAAATTTGACTAAATAAATATTGATGAATATCTATAAAAATGTAAATTATCCAGATTAACAGAAGAAATAAAACAAATAACCCAATGTTAGAGAAAAAGAAATTGAACCAGTCATCGATGAACTTTCTAAGAAAAAAAAATCCCCAGGGACAGATGGATTCCCAAGTGAATTCTACCAAACATTTAAAGAATAATTAATTCCAATACTATATAAACTATTTGGAAAAATAGGCAAAGAAGGAGTCCTACCAAATTCTTTTTATGCCACAAATGTGGTGCTGATACCTAAACCAGGAAGAGCCAAAACAAAGAAAGAAAACCATAGACCAATTTTCCTAATGACTATTGATGCAAAATTTTTAAATAAAACATGAGCAATGAGATTACAGCAATATATCATAAGTATCATACACTATGACCAGGTGGGATTCATATTGAGAATGCAGGACTGGTTCAAAATTAGGAAAACTATCAGCATAATTGACCATAACAATAACAAAAACAACAGAAATCATATGATTTTCTCAATAGATGCTGAAAAAGTTTGACAAAATATAGCACCTATTCCTATTACAAACACTAGAGAATAGAAATAAAGAGAACTTTCCTTAAAATAAGTAATATCTACCTAAAACCTTCACCAAGAAATAGCTATATGGAGATGAACTAAAAGCATTCCCAATAAGGTAATGGGTAAAGAAGGATGCCCATTATCGCCACTCTTATTCAATATTGTACTAGAAATGTTAGCTTTAGCAATAAGAAAAAAAGAGAAATTGAAGGAATTCAAATAAGCAATGAGGAAATAAAACTATCACTCTTTTCAGATGATATGATGATAGAGAATCCTAGAAAATCAACTAAAAGTCTAATTGAAATAATTAATATTTTAGCAAAGTAGCTAAAGAGGTGAGAATATAAAATGAACCCGCATAAATCATCAGCATTTCTATATATTACCAATAAAATCCAGTAGCAAGAGATAAAAAGAGAAATTCCTTTTAAAATAACTGTAGACAATATAAAATACTTAGGAGTGTACCTGCCAAGACAAACCCAGGAACTATACGAACACAATTCAAAAACACTTTTCAACTAGATCTAAGCAATTGGAAAAATATCAATTGCTCATGGATAGGCTGAGTGCATATAATAAAGATGACAATTCTACCTAAATTAATTTATGTATTCAGTGTCATACCTATCAAACTATAACAAAAAAGTATTTTATAAAGCTAGAAAAAATCATAACAAAAGTCATTTGGAAAAACAAAAGGTAAAGTATATTAAAGGAATTAATGGGGAAAAAATGGAAAGGAAGGTGACCTAGCCATACCAGATATCCACCTATATTATAAAGCAATAATCATTAAAACAATCTCTTACCTCCTAAGAAATAGAGTGGTGGATCAGTGGAATAGATTAGGTACATAATACATGGTAGCAAATGGCCATAGTAATCTAATTTTTGATAAACCCTAAGACCCAAGCTTTTGGGACAAAAATTCACTATTTGACAACAACTGCAGGGGAAATTGGAAAACAATATGGGAGAAACTAGGTATAGACCAATATATTACACCATATACCAAGATAAGATCAAAATAGGTACATAATATAGATATAAAGGGTGATACTATAAGTAAATTAGGGGGACATGGTATCTATGAAGAAGGAAATAATTTATGACCAAGAGAGACAGAGAGAAAGAGAGAGAGAGAGAGAGAGAAAGAGAAAGAGAGAAAGAAAGAGAGAGAGAGAGAAAGAGAAAGAGAGAGAGATGTATAGGATGTAAATTGGATAGTTTTAATTATATTAAGTTAAAAAGGTTTTTCACAAACAAACCCAGTGCAGCCAAGATTACACAGAAAGCAGAAAGCTGGGGGGAAAAAATCTTAAGAGCAAGTGTCTCTGATAAAGACATAGGTTCCCAAAGTGGGTGATGCAGCCCCTGGAGGGGTGGAGGTGCTGGACCAATGAGGGCAGGTGAATACTGAGGGGCTCAGGTGTAATTGAGAAGGCATAGCAGTGGAAGCATAAGGAAAGAGAAGATAAAAAATTTTTGAAAAACCATTCTTACATGTTTCATCTGTTTTATAACAGAGTTAAAGTTATAGCGATTAAATTTATTTTCCAAATAAATATACAAAATGAATATAAGCCACCAGTGGTCAACTCCACTGACAGGTCTTAACAAGCAAGTATTGGGGGTGACTAGGTGGCACAGTGAATAGATCACTGGCCCTGGAATCAGGAGGACCTCAGTTCAAATCCAGCCTCAGACACTTAACACTTACTAGCCATGTGACCTTGGGCAAGTCCCTTTAGACCTTGGGCAAGTCACTTAACCCCAATTTCCCTGCCTTCCCCCCACCAAAAAAAAAAAAAAACCACAAGCAAGTGTTGTCAGGCAAGCATGTCCCGCATTTTTGGGAAGTCCAGCATGCATCAGTAGGAATATGTACATATAATAACGTGTTTACAGTATGATATTATATGGTTGTATGACATAATATTGCATCATCATTGCATAATCAAAATTTCAATGCAGGAAAAAGTCACAATTTATAATAAGTTATTAAATTTTAAGATGTGTTACTTTTAAAATATATATATTTTATGTTTTTAAATGACACAAAATTTTTT
>CM053580.1:151911428-151942195 GCA_028627135.1 Pseudochirops cupreus
TGCTTCAGTCTCCATTTAAACTATAGTCTTTCTATATCTTTCTCTGAGTTTAGATATCTCCTTCCATCCTGAGGCTTGTAGAGTTGTCTTTAGCTGTGTGTTGTTGAGGATAGTCCAGTTTATCAAGGTTGGTCATCATATGTACGATGTGTCTGTGATTGTGTACAGGTTTTGCCTGGTTCTGCTCTTCTCACTTAGCATCAGTCCGTATAAGCCTCTCCAGGTAATTATGAAGAAGGACCTTAACTTAAAGTGACAGCGGTGGGCAAGAAGTATATTCATCCCCACTACGAACGTTGAGTATGTATTGAGAGTTTGTTTATCCAGTTGGTTAGTGTCTTTCATTCTCAAAGAGGCCCAAAATGGTATCACTGTGTTATAAGTGAGAGTACAGTTATGTTTGATTGTGGCTGATCAGACCAGTCTTTACTGATCAGACAAGCTCAGAATGCTCTGCCACAGGTTGGGCACAAGTAGTCTACATGAACGTGCAAAGTGGTAATGTCTTTAATTTGTGCATATCACCTTTCTTTTGAGCTACTGCAATTCTGCTTTGTTCATAGATGAGTGCTTTCTTTGATGTGGGTATGCCATGCTTGTCGGTCCTTTGCCAGTGTTTCCCATGTCGTGCAGTTGATTCCAGAGTTCTTCAGAGAAACCTTGATAGTGTCTTTATATTACTTCCTCTAACCTCCATGTGAACGCTTGCCTTGTATGAGTTCTTCATAAAATAGGTTCCTATTTTTTGCTTCCTTATAAAAAGCCTTGTAAATATTTTTGTACATCCTTATTCAGAGCTTGTCTTGCTTAGGACAAATCTCTTCCTTTATTCTATTGTTCCTCTAATTTCTCCCTCTCCCATCTCCCCTTTACTCACTTATTTCCTTGTTGAGTGTAATTCTGTATCTAGCTCCATGTTTCTTTCCTTTTTTGACCAGTCAGATGAAAGTGAGGTTCATTTGTCAGCTTTTCCCCCCACTCCTCCTCTGTTTTTATGTTTATGTCTGCTTGTGCACCCTGATTATACAAAGATAATTTTCTCTAATCTTCCTTTCTTTGCCCCTACTCCACCCCCAGTTTATTCATCTTCCTCTCAGTTTCCATTCTTTTAAGATCGTCATGATGTAACAGACCCCTAAGTCATCTATTTCATTCTTCCCCCTGTAAGATTATACTAAACTTTGCTGGCTATGATTCTTGGCTTTAAGCCTGTATCCTTTGTCTTCTGGAATATTTTATTCCAGGCGGCCCTATCCTTAATAGTGGTGGCTACCAAATTGCATGTGATCCTGACTGTGGCTCCTCATTGCTGCTTGCAGTATTTTTCCTTTGTTTCTAGGAGTTTTCATTTTGTGATTTCTTTTAGGGGGTGACCAGAGAGTTTTTTTCTATTTCCACTTTGCATTCTGGTTTTGAGAGATCTAGGAAGTTTTCTTTTAAGATGTGTTGAACTATGATGTCTAGGCTTTTTTTTGTGGTCACAGCATACATATAGTCCAATGATTTTAAATTTTTTTTTATCCTTGACTTGTTTCCCAGGTCAGTTATTTTGCTGTAAGATACAGTTTCTATTCTTTCAGTCTTTTGACTTTGTTTTAATATTGTCTTGTGGAATTATTGATTACTTATGCTCTATTCTAATTTTCAGGGAGTTTGTTGCTTCTTTACTTATGCTTATTCCTTTAGTTTCTCATTATTGTCTTATTGCTGTAAGAGCTGATAATTTTGTTTCCTCTTGTGCATATTCCCTCAATTTATTTTTCTTGTCTTATTTCTGTAGCGTGCATTTCTAGTAAGTCAGGGATAATTTATTAAGCACCTACTATGTTCCAGGCACTGTGTTAAATTGTAGTGGTGATAATATTATTCTTACTTTATTTTAGTCCTATTGGAAAAGGCTCGAACTTTTCTGCATTACATATAATGTTTACTTTTGGTTTTAGATAGATTTTATTTACAATATAAAGGAGAAGTACATCTATATTTATGTTTTCTATGTCTAAGAAGTACATTATATCCCAAAAGTCTTAGTGCAGTTTTAAGCTTTAATTACTTTATTTTTAAAATTTTTTTAAAGACCCAAATATTTATTTTATTTTTTAATGTTAAAAAATTTTTTTGTCTTTATTAATTTGTTTGTTTACTTTTAGTTTACAAGATTCAGTTCCACAATCCCTTGAGTTTCAAATTTTCTCCCCCTTTCCTCCACCCCAGCTTTAATAACTTTATAAGTATAAATGCTTCAAATTTATTTTTTAAAAATTGAAAAGTTAATTATCTTAAATTTTAAAATATTGGTATGTTTCTTATAAAAATTAAATATTAATCAACTTCTAGTGGTTGTACCTTCCTGGTAAGCCTTTCCTTAACAAAGGTAAAGAAAGAAAACTCCATAAGGTAATTTTGTAAAACTAGTCAACGCATTGATGGACCTCTGTTATCAAGTGCAGCGTTTCATATCTATAGTCCTTAACCTTTTCAATGAAAGAACGAGACTGCCTCTTTATTTCTTTTCTGGAGCCAGGTATGGGAATTTTATTCATATAGTTTCACTTTATTGTTTTTCATTTATATTGTCACAAAATATTATATATTTTGTTGGTTCTGTTTACTTCTCTTTATATTAGTCTTCCCGTGTCTCTCTGATTTCCTTTTATGTCTTAGTATTCTATTGATGTATCACAATGTGTTTAGCCTTTGCCCAATTTGGAGGCCCCATTTTGTTTCATAAAAAATATTACTATGAATATTTTGATTTATGTAGGACCTTTCTTTCATAGGTTAACTTTTTACCTGGTTGATTCTGCTGTTGTCAGCATCAGTTATTGTACTTGGAAGTATTTATACAGGTTAAAAAACCCCACCAAAATAGACTAAAAATAAATGTGGTGATGCTCTTCACAGACTGGTGATTTCTTTTTGGACTATTTGCCCCCATAATTGAATGGCTCATAATGCCTGGAGTTCTCTTGTACCCTACTATATTATGAAATTATGAAATTCATTGAGTTCTTTCTATTTCCCTCACTTTCAGCTAGGTTAAGAGGTCTTTGAATAATATATAGGGTTTATGTCAAAAATCTTTGTATTTCCCCTGTTGTCTGTCATAGTGCTTTGTATAAAGTAGGTTCTTAGTAATCATGTGTTGATAATGAATTTAAGTCTCCTTTGTTTAGTTTCTTCTCTCACTTTTCCACTGTCACTTTTTGCTGCTGTGTCAGTATGGCTTTGTCAGCTGTCTCTCATAACTACCTCCTTTCTAATTTGAAGCTTTGGTCTCCTGTCAACTTGGGAACACAATGAAACTTGTTAGAATTGAGTTAAGGGCCTGAGATAACGTTTTATGGGTAAAATGTGTGATCTTTTGTTTATGGCCAAGGAGACATATTTTGCCTGATTATAGACTTTTTTTGTCTTCTTTTTGGGTTTTAGTTATATTACAGATGAGATGGTTGACTAAGTGGTACCTGTGTAAATGTGTGTTCTGTGCCATGTAAAACCCCAGAAGAAAGAGGAGAAACTCATATCAGGTTTCTGCTACTTTGTAGCAACTCTGGAAATAATTTTTGCTAAGGAAGAGATTGAAAATCTTACTAAAAATGAGTGTTACAGGATTATCTGTAATTTCCACATATCCATGCTATTTCTGCCTATCATTGACTGTGCAGTGAAATCTTTTATTAAGTGATTAAAGTGTGTTTTTTTTAAACCTCGTGTAGGTACTACAGGATCATCTTTTAAAAGAGACACCAGATACACTTAGTGACCCACAGTAAGTTATGCTATGTTTCTATTTATCTCACACGAAAGATATACTTTTATTACTATAAGCCCACCTAGATGTTATTCATTAGTTCTTCATTAGGTGACAAGTTAAAGATGGCTTTTAAATGAGGATTTTATTAGGGTTTATTAGAGTTGCCATACCAAAGTTTACAAGAACTAAAATTGTTTTCATATAAGTATATTTTCTCCATTACATTGATCACATATGGGGGAAAAATTGGTAGTTGGTCTTTTTAAAATTTTGCTTTTTTAATGTTTTGTTAATATTTTTTTCTTGTTTTTCTGTTAAATGACATAATAATTTCTGACCCTTAAAATTTGGAACCTCTAAAGCAGTGGTTCTCAACCTGTGCATTGCGACCCTTTTGGGGGGTCAAACGACCAAAAACGTTTCACAGGGGTCACAGGGGTCACAGGGGTCGTCTAGGGCCATAGGAAAACACATATTTCCAATGATCTTAGGAACTGAGATACCACTCCTCCATCTGTCTCTAGGTGGGTCCACCCACATGCAGATATGCGCACATATGAATATTAAACGATTGCGGCATTAGGAAGGTTGAGAACCACTGCTCTAGAGAGTGGAAGACTTAATTTCAAAGACGTTTTGTGGGTAAATGTCTTATTTTGAACCTTATTTTGGAAAGAACTTTTAGTGCATCACATCTTATTTGTCTTCTTGCAATGTACAAAATCACATTTTCATCACAAAATATTTTCCCCTTTGTTTTTATTTAGAAAATAACATATTTGAATTTGTTCCACCTTTCTTCTTCCCTTGCCAAATGTAGTAGTACCCCTTTTCCCATCTATCAGTGCTTCTAGAGAATAATTAAAGAATCATAAATAACCCTGTAAACACAACAGGAAGTTGTTTAAAGTGGCATCAGGCTCATCAAGCTTTTAGAGTCTTCATCAGAGAGACATTTCATCCTTGGATTTGCGGTGATTTTAGTGTGCCGACACTCATCCTGTCATCATCAGCTTTCACAGTTTTCTGACTTCTAGAATCCCTTATTTAGTAATACATGATCCACTGACAAAGTGGTGATAAAAGAGGGACAGTGGAAATAAATGTAGCATATTACTATAAGTAGAAAGGGTATATTGTAATTTTAAAACAGCCATAATAATATGTATGCTATATTTATGTATGATATATATTGTATATATAATGTACAGTGGAAACTTGAATTCTGTCTAGTTAAGCGTTTCTTGTGTGTAAGACATTGTGCTAGACACAGGGCATACAAAGACAAAATGATAAATAGCCTCTGGTCTCAAGACATTTTTCTTCTACTGGGGGATGTAATATTTAAATGGATAAATATCTACATGAGAATTTGAGGAAAAGGGCAGATCTGGAAAGGCTTCCAATAGGAGGTAGAACATGAGTTTAGCCTTGAAGTAAGCTAGGGATTCTAAGAGGTGGGCCTGAAGAAGGAATGCATGTCTAGCATGTTGTTAACATGTGCTATTACTTGGAAGAGGGAGATAAATCGCTGTTCAGCAAGTTAGCTGGAGCAGAGAATGCATGAAAGTATGATAACGAATAACCCTAGAAAGATAGGCCGGAGCCAGAGTGCAAAGTGATTTAAATGGTAAGTTGAAGGTTTTTTAAATTATATTTTGGAGGCAATAGGAAGCTATTGAAGAAAGTTAAGCAGGGGAATGATGTGATTAAACCTGTGCTTTAGAAAGATTTATTTTGGCAGTTCTTTGGAGGATATTTTGATAAAGAATCTTAAAGCTGTGGAAATTTAGGCTTTTGAAATAGTCAAGATAAGGGGTAATGAGGATCTGAATTAGGATAACCAAGTATGTGGAGAGAAGGGAATAAATACGTGATATCTTGTTGAGACAGAATCAGTGAGACTTGGTAACAGTTTGGGTATGGAAGATACAGGAGTCAGTCATTTAACAAGCCTTTATGAAGTGCCTGTTATGTTCCATGTGACATGCTAAATGGGAGGCGGGGAGAGATAGAAACAAGAAATAAACAAAAAGTAAAAGAAACAGTTCCTCCTCTTAAGGGGTTCACAGTCTGATGGGAGAGACAACCGGCAGACACCTGTGTGCCAACAAGATAGATACAGGATAAATTTTAAATGCAGTAATATTAAGGGGAATTGGAAAAGGGACAGGGAAGAGTAAAGGATGATGCCAAGGCTGGACCCAGATGACTGCCGAGGAGGGAGTGAGGCTGGTGACTTTCTATAGCCCTGCCTCCTTAAATCCAATTTACTTGCAAGTCATGTCATCACCTTCATGTCATTGGTCTTCTTCGACAATAGAGGGCAAATAACAAAGTGATTTCCCTAAATTTCGTGTCTGATGGTGGTTCTCCCCTACCATATAAACTCCAGAATCTCCCTATAGCCTCCTGGATCAAATATTGGTTCTTGTACTTGGCATTCAAAGCCTTTCATAAGTTGGTCTCTTCCTACCTTTCTAGCCTTACTCCCTACCAGCATACTCTTTGATTCAGTGACACTGATTTTTTTGCTGTTACATGAACAAGACATTCATCTCTTGGTTCTGGACACTTTCTGTGGCTTTTCCCTATACTTGGAATGCTCTCCCTCCTTGTCTCTGCCTATTGGCTTCCATGGCTTCCTTTAAGTCACAGCTAAAATCCCATCTTCTCTAAGAAGCTTTTCTCAAACCTTTTCATTCTAACTTCTTTATTTCCTATTTATCCTCTATAGTCTTTGTATATATTGGATTGTAAGCCCCTTGAGAGCAAGGACTTTCTGTTTCTTTTTGTATCCCCAGTATTTAGCACAGTGCCTGGCACTTCATAGTGAGGGAACTGAGGATGTTAGAACAGAAAGTAGTAGTGGATATTGAGTGAACCACACTGATTCCATCTTGTGACTTAATTTTGTAGTTAACTCAGTTCCCTTTCTATTCAGTTACAGGTCTAGTCCAATTTCTGTCATATAAGAAAATTTTATTCAGTTACAGGAATTGTGAGAGGACTTTATTGCATTTGAACCTAGGTGTGTGTGGCTAGGAAGTTGGACCACCTCTACCTGCAGATTAGAGTTATACTGATCAGAAACGCAGGCAGATCCAAAGATTAATGCAAAGTGTTTTCTCACAATTACACATATCAAGTAACCCAGTTTCTTACCTGGCTCTGTAATGGTCAGTTTCCATGTTCCTTTAATTGTACACAGACACTTGGCTGGGGCGGGGGGGATGGACAGATAGACATCTCTTTTTTCTGCTTTCAGAGAACTGTACCTTTTCAGTCTCCTTGTCTCAGCTTGGAAAGTCCTGTTCCATTTAGAAATCAAGTCACCTAATTTTGTATTGTGGTTAGTTATTTTCTTTTAATTGTTCTTATTTGTTTAATTGTTTTTAATGCATGAAAGTCTGTCTCTCTCTGTATTTGGGGTCCAGTGCCAAAGCTGAGGAAGGCTACTGGTCTCGATTGGTTGGGCACTTGGCATGCATTGATTCATTTCATTTTTCACCCACCACAGTAGGAACTTAATAAATGGTTTATTGATTGATTGACTATTCTCAATAAGAGAGAAAAGAAGAGAAAGCCTTAGAGGTTAATCATAGTTAGAGGGTTAAGACATGGGTCATCCACCATGTTTGCAAGCCTAGTACTAATGGTTTGAATCCTCCAGGCTGAAACCTCTTGATTTTAAATTTTCATTTATTCAGCAAATCTTTCTTAATACCTACATTATGTAATGTGTAAAAATTGTGTATATCACTTATATGCTTATATGTACATTCTTTCTGTCCTAGAGGATAAGATGCTTGAAGGCAAGAATTATCTCACTTCTGTCTTAGTATTCCCCTTAGCACAATGCCTGATACATAATAAATAGATACTTTTTATATGCTTGTTGATTGATTAATTTGGTAGTTATAATGATTTTATAATGAGCATTTATGTCTTAATGATACAAATAATTGTTACTTTTATTATTTGCTTTGTGCATATTTAATACATATTCCATTATCCCCACCCCTTATCCCTGTCAAATTAAGAACTGTTCCAGAAGAAGAAAGAGAAGCCAAATATTTCCGAATTGTAACTTCTTCCATGTTGGCTTTAAAGAAACTGCTTTGCATGTTGCCATCTATTGAGCTTACCTCTCTAGAGGAGAAACTCAAACCTCTTCTATCACAGAACAAATTTTGGAAGTATGGAAAACATAGTTCACCCCAGGTATTTTTGTGCTTTTTACATTTTAATGCCTAGCTTCTCTCTCTACTTTTTAGATCATACCTTTTAGATAAATGCCTATTTACATTTCTCTGATCGATTCTGATTGCTTATTTGAACTAAACTTTGTCACTTTTTTAGTTATTAATGCTTTTGACTGTAAATATATTTTATATACCTAATTTTCATAGGTGTCCATTCACGAGAACCCCAGAGCCATTCATATTTTCCTGTATTGTTATGGGGAATCAGAATTAGTTGATATTCTCATTAATAGATTTAAAAATTGTTGTTCTCTAATGTACACATTAACTGCTCTTTATTTTTTTAGCCATAAACAACACACCACATCCATGTATTTTATTTGTATGTTTATATGTGTGTAACAGAAATGAAAACACTAGGCCTTAGTTTTAACACAGTTTTTTAAGTGTTTGTAACTTCTATATTATTTCTCTTTGTTGTTTCTTTTAGGTTCGTTCAGCTTTTTTTGAGTTAATTTCTGCCTTATGTCAGTATGTTCCTCTGTCTGTGAAAGCTGAATCATCCAAAGTATCTCCTGCAGTTCTTGTTAACATTGATGAAAGTGATCCAATGGTTTGTCCTCCTCTTTGGGAAGCTGTACTTTATATCCTTACTACTATTGAGGTATGTAAGAGAACTTCAAAATTATTTTGTTCCCATTTTGTTAATGGATCAGTATCTAACTTTAAACATAATATTTATGTTCATTATGAAAACTAAAAGATGGCAGAAGAAACTTTATCTAAATCTTGGTACAAATTTTGACCTGAACATAGAAATATAATTTACAAAATTTGTTGTTAGTTTCTAACTTAAAGTAGCAACTATTAATACCTAATAACTTATAGACAAACAAGAGCAGTATGTATGAGTCTTAAAAGGTAGATGGAATTGAGCTGTCATTTTCAGAAAGTAGCCCCAGTAGAATTATTTTAAACCAAATACCTGTCCATGTGAATTTTGCTCAACACTGATTTATGTTATGATTTTGACTATATCGTGACTATGACTAATGCTTATAGTATGACTCAATCTGTGTGTCTTTTTCTAAATTTCACTTTTTTAGAGGGGAGGAACATTATAGGAAAGGATAAATTGAATGATTCATTCTATTTCTGTTTTTTGTTTGTTTTTGGTAGGACTGTTGGAGTCATGTAAATGCAAAAAAAAATGTGTTTCCCAAACTATCAAATATTCTTAGTGAAGGAGGAGGAGGCCTAGCTACGGTTATATATCCTTATCTCTTGCCTTTTATTAGCAAGATCCCTAGTACTACTACAGGCTTGAACTTGGAGTTCTTCAGAAATTTTTTCAGTTATATAACTAAAGGGTAAGCTATCTTAAATTTTGATTGTTAAAGTACAAATAGTTTTCTTTGGGAGTAGAGAAGTAGAAAAAGAAATATAATGTGTCTCCATGTATAAAATGCCATAGATAGTAATATTTTTGTGTCTTAGACTAGATGTGTGAATTTATAGATGTTCTTTTCGCTGAATAAGGGAGCATCTTACAGTTAATATACCTTATTGTTGGTAAGTATTCAGTGGGACAGTGTGGGAGCCTAACGAGAGAGTAGGATGAGAATTAGAAGGGTTCAAATCCTAGTTCTGTCACTGTAGTATCTTAGGCAAATCACTTAAATCTTCTGGGTTTCATTTTGCTCTTCTATAGAATGAGGAGGTTGAACTGGATAATCTTTAATAGTCTATAATCTTCTACACTTATAGCTTTGGGAGGTCTAATGAGTGGAATGATAGATCTGGAGTCAGGAGGACTCAAGATCAAATCCTTCATTGAACACTTATTAGATATGTGACTGTGGACAAGTCACTTAACCTTTTCAGTTTCCTCATTTGTCAGATGAGGTGTTTCAGCCTCAGTGTCTTCTGAGGTCTCTTACAGCTCTGAATCTTTGAACTTATGAATAAGATTCTTCAAATATTTATGTAATCTAGTCATTATAGAGGGCCTGTTGAATTTGGGGTCAGTGTTACCTGGGTTGGAATCCCAGATCTTCCATTTACTCTGTGATTTTGGGTGTCACTTTACTTTTCTGGGCCTCATTATTCTTACCTGTAAAATGAAGAGTTTGAGTTAGATGTTTTCTGAGATCTCTTCCAATTCTGTGTCTCTGATCTTAAATATTACCTACCTAAATGTGTTTTAAAACCATAATGTAATAATTCTTTAATTTGGAATTCTCAGGTTATACAAAACAGTGAAATCAGTATACTTAGATCAAAAGTGAGATCACTTTGCCAGATGGATTAGTTTGGTAGCATTTTGAGAAATAGGACCCAGTGTAGACAAGATCTTAACTAAGGGTTTCATCAGCATAACTAGTTTTTAAAATGATGATTTAAGTTCAACAAATAATGAAAAGTCACTTCATTGTAGTGGTAATAAAAATGTCTACATTCTTTAACTTATTTTCTTAAAAATTGTTTTTTATTGTTTGTGCTGGAATCACCTGCTAATTTGTATATGAGTTAATTTTTGAGGCAGGGTTGTTTAGTAGAAAAAATACTCAATGATTTGAAGTAAGAAGGAAAAAGTTCTAACTTTATCCCTTTATAGTTTTGCAAGTGATGTCAGGTAAATAATTTAAGCCTTAGTTTCTTTTTCTTTAAGATGGGAATAATAATATTTGAACTATCTACCCTTTCAGGGGTGTAAGTATAAAATGGAAAACACTTTGCAAATCTAAAATGCTACCTAAATATTAATATTAGTAGAAAATTAATGTCTTTTCAAAAAAATTTTCTCCCAGATTTCTTTCTGTGGTTTTAACTTGTCATTACTCCCATTTTAGATAATAAATATAATATAATATAAATTATATAGATTATAAATCAATATAAATAAAAAGTATTTAAACTCATTGAATATAAGTCTTCCTAGCTATGTAAATATGAATAAATCAGTTACTTTCAGGGCAGAGAGGCTTAGCAAAGAGAAGCAGTTGGTTTAGATGGCCTCTAAGCTCCCTTTTATCTTATCACCTGAAGTTCCTTCAAACTTTAAACACATTGTGATTCCTAAGTACTTCTCATTTTTTGGTAGTTTTAAGAATGTCATTCTGGTGTTGATAGAATATTTTCCATAGTGTCTATTACTTTCATGCCATAATGTTTCTTATACTTTTTTTTTTGATTTTACATATTTTTTTAAAATTAAATTTTATGTTTGTTTTTAGTTTACATCAGCAGTTCTCAACCTGTGGGTTGTGTTCAATTTGTAACAATGAAAATACATCCTGCATATCAGATATTTACATTACGATTCATAGCAGTAACAAAATTACAGTTATGAAGTAGCAATGAAAATAATTTTATGATTAAGGGTCACCACAACATGAGGAACTGTATTAAAGGGTCGCAGCATTAGGAAGGTTGAGAACCACTGCTTTACATCATTCATTTCCACAAGATTTTGAGTTACAAATTTTCTCCCCGTCTTTCCCCTACCCACCACCCCAAAACAGCGATCTCACTGTATACACCCAATGTTTCTTATTCTTAATTAACTATAAGAATGAGACAGTTTTGTAGTCAAAATTGCAAAATTATTGTTTTTGTCACTTAATTTATTATTTTTTAGACTATCAACAGAACGAATCCTATCCAGCCGCTCAGAGCGCTCAGCAGTAATATCTGCCTTTTTTGAATGTTTACGGTATATAATGCAACAAAATTTAGGTGTGAAAGAAGAATCAGTAAAAATGCAGAAGATGCTTGTCAATGATCAGGTATTTATAGAATAAAAATAACTTATTTTAAAAATGTTTTACTTTTTAATATTAATTGATGATCTTTATAATTTTTAACTTCTTACTTATTCATTAAGTTACGTATTATATTGGCTAGATAAGTTTAGAATTCTACAATTATTATGCCCTAGCCTAAAATTATGATGAAGTTGGAATTAACCATGTGTTGTGTCAGTGATCAGCCCTTAAAAAAAATAATGCAGATTTCTTTCTGTGTCTGTGTTTGTGCCAAACACATAGCCAAGAGAGGCCTTGTTACTTAATGAAAAAATAGAGAGCTGGCCTCAGAATCAGAAAAACGTGTTATGTGTGTGGTCCTGGTTAAGTCACTTAAACTTTCACTGCCCCCAATTCATATACATAGAGAGAAATTCCTCACTGGGAGCTCTCTGAACTGAAGAAAAATCTCAAGTTTAAAAAAAAAAGATTAAGAAGTAAGTCAAGCAGACTAATTATGACTGTAAGATCTTTAACTTTCAAAGTTCTGGGGAGAAATACCATTTTTCAACAACTCCAACAATTTGTGAGGAATGTATTAAATTCTTTCTCCTCAAAATTATACTTTTTTTGCCTTTCATTTTTAGTTGATCCCTTTTGTTGATACAGCACTGAAAGACCCAAGACTGCAGAATGAACAGCTCTTTGATCAGTTATCAGAAACACTAAATTCCTGGGAAACTAAAGCAGAAGCCCAAGGAGATGATATATTAGTTAATACTTTGAAAAATGTGCTGAAAACTTTTTGGACAAGTCTATCAGAAATTTGTCTTGAGAAAATTAATGCACGAGAAACTGATGGAAAATCATTAGTGGGCATATCTACCTTGTTAGAAGTTCTTCAGAGGGCAGAATGTAGATGGAAACAAAACAAAAAAGTTTCCAGGGTCAGATTTATAGACGAGGCACCTGAAAGTAGCACAGAGAGCAATGAAGAAGAGAACAAAACGGATATATATTCAGAAGAGAATATTGAAGAATCTGAATTCTTTTGCGATGAGAATCTTCCAGTTCCTGTATCTCATCTAAGGACAGGACCTCTGTATGACTTAGTTTGTAAACTTGCAGAACAGAGTATTGTACATATTGGTGAATTGAAGTCAGAACAGCATTTAGGCTTTTTGTCTTCTCTTCTCAAGTCTTTCTCTTCATGCCAAGTATTCCAAGCTCTGCTGGACTTAGCAAAGGAAAAAAATGCCAGTGAAAGCCTCACTCCTCTACCTCAAGAATTAGGAAGACCCCTCTGTGAAAATCCTGCAATACAATTTATGTATCACAGACTAATGAATTGGCTTGGTGAAGACAAGAAGCAAAATATTGATTTTCTGGTTGACATTTTGTACAGCATCCTCTATTGCTGTGAAACTAATACAGAAAGAAAAGCTATACTGGATGATTTGACAAAGGTATTACTAAGTTGACTTCTCTTTGGCACTTAGCTGTATATAGCTATGCACAAGTCTCTTACCCATTTAAAAAATGAGCAGTACTACCTCACAGGTAGTACTGTAAGAATTAAATGAGATAATGTTAGCACTTTGAAAAATTTGAAGTGCTAAATGTAAATAGGAGCTATTATTATTATTGCACTTCTTTGCTGTTAGACTGGCATGTCATTCCATGAACACTTTATAGTAGATTGAATAAGTTGAAATTCAAAAAATTAGTTTTTTTGGATTGCTCTGTATTCGCATAGACAATTCATTTATTAAGTCAGGGCTTTTATTAAATGCTTGCTACGTGCCAGGAACTGTATTAAGCCCTGGAACATAGTTATTCTTTTTGTGGCTAAGGCTATAAACTAAAGAATATGATATTGATCATTATTGGGAAATTATACAAATGTGGGAAGTCTGTTTAAAAAAAGAATTAGACTTGATAGCTGTCTTCAGACATCTGAAGGACTTGCTCATATGCAAAAGGGATTAAATTTGTTTTCTTGGCTGTGAAGGGTAGAACTAGGAACTACAGATAGAAATTTGAGAAAAGCTTCATCATAATTAGATAGTGCTAATGGGTGATTTCAGTATATAGTTCTCTTTTCCTGAAAATATTAAAGCAGATAAGTTAGATAAATACAGAAAAGTTGCAGAACTTAGTTGATTTGTGAGGTTCCTTCAAATTTCACAATTCTATGATTTAATATGAGAATTTAATAACAAATTCTTTTGGTTACTGCCTTTAGTCTATAGATTTTGAATGGGTTCTTCTGACTGTAAGTGACCTTGATATTTTAGAAATTTTTTTTGCCCTATTTGTGGATTGTAAGTAACTTTTTTTTCCTCATTCAGCTGGATCTAAAATGGAGTATTCTTCTTCGGATAATTCAAAAGGTATTTCCTTAATTTTTTTTTTAGGATTAATTTTTTTGTAGTTTTAGAAAAAATTAGTGTCCTTTAAACTTAAGAGTTGATAAGTAAGTGTGTACCAAGTCTGTTTCCATATTTATTTACCAATGTGGTATTGTGGCAGATTTTGGCATTACTGAATCCTTCCTCTCATAATTCAGGAGCTTATTTCTTATGAGCAAATTCACTGTTCATTTTTTTCCTTGTAATTTGGTCTAGGCAGGCTTGAAGTAGAAAAAAAAGGAGAGCACTTTTTGAGAAATCCAGTGAGATTTCAGGGGGAAAAAATTATTTTCCTAGTACCGGTGGGTAGCTTTTTCTTAAATTAAATTTTAATTTCAGTTATTAAAAATATTTGATATCTTTACTATCTCCTTCTTTATTGGGAGGAAAAAAACCAAACACTTTGTAACTAATCTGTTTTGTCAAGTAAAATAAATTTTTCTTGACCATTTGGCCATTTCCAAAAATTGTTGTTGTTGTTTTTTAAATTCAGTTTCATTTCTTACACTAAAGTAGCAGATTATTCTTTTTTGTCATTAAAATTTTTTTTCAGCAGCAACTATTTATTTTTCTTTTCTTTTCTATCTTTTCCCCACCCAATGAAAACAAAATAAATTCCCATTTTGACCATGTCCAAAAGGATATGTGTCTCATTCTGCATCTTGAGTCTATCTCTCTTTAGTACTGAAATAGTTAATATACTTCATCAGTCCTTTGGAATTGTGATGGGCATTACATTGATAAAAATTCTGTTTTTGAATCTAATTTTTTAATAAGGCAGGGTAATCACTGTAATAACAATTCACTATATAATCCCTTCATTTTCATTCAGTTTGGAAAATGTTTATGAGTGATAGTATGACTTAGTGGGTAGAGAAGCAGTTGTGAAGGCAGAGAGACCTAGATTCAAGTTCCACTTCTAGCTGGGTGATTCTGAGCAAGATGTTTAACTTCTCAGTTCTGCAGGTACCTTTTTAAGACTACAAGTTGCAAAAAAGGTGCCACCCTGCATTGGTAGAGGGTGTTTCCTCATTCAGGTGTTATTTATACCAATGAAATCATAGATTGAGTATCTAAACACTAGAGAAATGATTTGTGTCCTTTCTTAATGGTGTCCAAGGATGCTAAAAAAATTTTTTGTGGTTGCCCTCCTTAAATTCTTCCTTTTTCCTAATATTTTTGTTTTGTGTGAGATTTAAATTTCTAAGTAGCTTAAATTTTTTAAAATAGATTTGCTCCTTAGACCAGCAGTAGTCTACTAATATTGTAACCTAGTTTTCATGTTATTTTATATGTAGTGAACAATCCATTTAACATCAAATTTCAAATAAAAAAGAAAAATTGACTAGTAAAATGGGAATACCCATAAGCTAAAGAAGATTCTAAAGTAAGCTTTTTTAGAACAAAAATCTTTGAATTTTAGAGACAAAAGGAACATTAGAAGTTAACCAGTTGAATTCTCTTATTTTACATATGAGGAAATAGAGGCCAAAAAATTACTTAATGTTATATAGCACTTTGGTATCAAAGCCAGGAATAGAACTTTGTTAAGCCTTGCTTTTGTGGTATTCAACCCATTTTAAAAAATAGATTATTTCCAAAGAATGATTTGTAAGGCATTTCCCAATCCGCACTTGGTTTTTGGATGTTTTTTTTTTCCAGATGGCTTTGAAATGAACCAAGTTGCAATTTCCCTTCTTCCTCAGTCCCCAAAACAAAAGGAGCATGAGGAACATGGATCAGCATGTTTCTGGAGTGGATTGATGGATTTTTTTACCTTGAAGATCGATCATTTGCAGTTAGACATCTGGGCTCAATAACATACTTCCGGGCCTAAGTTTTTCTTTTTTTTTTATGGCAGTGCAATTTCAATCTTTAATACAGAAGTAACTTCCTACTATTATACATCAAGTACTCTTTAATTTTAGTAAAAATTAAAGAACCAGAAAATAACATTTGTTAGGTATTTTTTATTTAAAATTCTTTCCTCAAGATTTTTATGAAGGATAAAGTATGCATAACATAGTGCTATGCTGTATGGGCAATACAAAGGAATTATAAAGTAGCCCTTATCTTGAAGAACTGCATAGTCTCTTTGGGAAGAAGAAATACATTTGGAACATGAAAGTACAGAATATTATATGAGTAAATTCCCAAATGAGTGGTACAGTTTTTCAGAGAGGGGTTTAATTATTAGTGTCTGGAGTAGTTGCAGAATAGTTTAATCAGTAGACTTTGTATAGAGGGGTAGTATCAGAATAGCATGAACGGAGGTGAGAGTATGACATTAGACAGACCTAAATAGAACAGAGGCTACGTGTTTAGAAAATAATGGGAGACAAAGGTTTGAAAGGTTGGTTGGGGTTAATTGAGAAGTTTGGAATTTAGGGGGAGATAATGTGTCATATTGATTAGAGTACTGATCTTGGAGTCAAAAGACTTGCATTCACATTCTGCCTCAGATACTTAGTGCCAGTAGACATGGGTGAATCATTTAATCTCCCAAAGCTTCAGTTTCATCATCAGGAAGGTGGGGATAGTATACTTATGTGTACTACTTACCTCACAAGGTTGCTGTAAAAAAAGCTCTTAACAAACTTTAAAGTGCCATATAGATGATACTTACTATTTTTGTTCAGATAATGGTGAATAATTGAAGGTTTCTAGGCAAGGTACTGATATTTAAATGGCATTTTAGGAAAACTAATGAATTAAGTGAATTTGCATATCTTTGGCCTAAATCTTGATAATGCTTACCTTTACTTTTATGTTTTCAGGCATGTTCAAATTCCTATAAATGCTTGTTAGTATCTACTTGGCTAAAGGGAGATGTCCTAGGAGAGAAATTGGTAACTTTGGCTGATCATTTGTGTAATAAGGACTTCGAAGTCGCAGTACCTTCAGAATCCTCAGAAAAATGGACCCTATTAAGTTTGGTATTGTCTCAGCATGTTAAAAATGGTATGTTCAGTGTGGGTCTATTTTGCCAACTGGGGATCAATTTTTAGAGATTCTGGAGTTGCCCACATTCAGACCCCATGGACCATAGCATACCAGACCCTTTTATCTTTGACTATCTTTTAAAGTTTATCTAAGTTCATGTTTGTTATTTCCATAACACTATACATCCGTCTCATCCTCTACTGTACCCTTTTTCTTTTGTCTTGGATCTTTTCCAACATTTTTTCCAATGAATCCCATATTCTCATTGTATGACCAAAGTATTTAAGCTTCAGCTTCAGTATTTGACCTTCCAGTGAATGGCCTGAATTAATTTCTATACAAACTGACTTTTTTGATCTCCTTGCTGCCCAGGAGATTCTCAAAAGTCTTCTCCAGCACAACTCAAAGCATAAATTCTGTGGCCCTTAGCTTTCCTTATAGTCTTAATTCTCACAGCTACTTGTAGTTGTCCTCCATTCTTCCCTAATAGAGTATTGGATACCTTCTGACCCGAGGGGATCATTTTCCAATGTCATCTCTTTTATCATTTTAGTAACGTCCATGACGTTTTCTTGGTAAAGATACTGGAGTGATTTGCCATTTCCTTCTCCAGTGGATCACTTTTTATCAGAGATTTCTACTATGATCTTTCTGTCTTGGGTAATCCTGCATAGGATAGCTCATAGTTTCGTTGTGCTATGCAAGCCCCTTCACCATGACAAGGCAGTAATCCAGGTTCAGTTAGCTTGCTGGTTGTTGGCCTAGAGAAGTCATAAGACTTTTATTATTTATGTAAAAAAGATTTAATTTGCAGGATCTGTTGCAGGTATCTTTAGTGCTCTCTTAATCCTTTCAACATTACTTGGAAAAAATTTAATTTTTTTAACTTGAGTTTTGTTAAACTAGTATGCTTTTCTCATAGAACATCAGCATTTTTATTGTTTGCTTTTGAGCTAACTTTGAAAGCATAGATTGAATAGTCACCTTGAGTTTTCTGTGTATGTATGTATTTATGTCCATGCGTGTTAGTTTTCTTTTTGGTCTAGATCTTTGATTTCATTAATGTAGAATAGAATCTCTTTCCATTATTGAAGACTGGCAATGCATCTATAATTTATCGTCTTAGAGGCTTGCTGGACCATTGATGGGTTAATTCACTTGCTCATGATTACGTAGCTGGTGTCAGAGGCATGACTTTAAATATTTCACTCTTCCTAACTCCAAAGACCAGCTCTCTGTCTCTCATGCCATGCCATGCTACCTATATATTTGGAGAATTATTCAAAAGAATTACCAATAATAAAAATATATAATACAGGCATTTGAAAATTCAGTGGTAATATTGTAATTTTTTTTTAATCTTTTCAACAGATTACTTGATTGGAGAAGTTTATATTGAAAGAATTATCAGTAAACTTAATGCAGCTCTATCCAAAGCAAAGCATATTTCAGAAGTTGGAAATACTGAGTCACCAGTATCTTTCATCTGTGATGTGGCCTCTAACGTTTTTATCTCTAGGAAAGGATGTTGTTTAATGCCGTCGTCTGAAGAGTTGTTATTTACTATCTTTCAGTTGTGTGCTCAGAACCAGGATTTTATGCATTTATCAGGTAGCAATATGCATACTTCTGAATAGTTATTTTTTTAACTCTGTTCTTGGGAAACTCAGCTTTGGATACTGGAAAATAATTTGCACATGCTCGTTATTTTAACATGGAAACTAAAACATTGTTTTAGAAGGTTAGAAATGCCCACCATGTTCTGTTTTAGACATGAGACTTAAGGGTTTCTAGAGATAAACATCTAAATAGTCAGTCTTGTTGTTCTCCCATGAGAATGAACATAGGTTCCTTGAGAAATAAATTATTTTACTTCTGTTTTTTATACCTAGCATTTAATATAGTGTCTCGCACATAGGTACTTAATGTTGATTGATTATTTGATAATAAATGTCAGAGTAGAAAAGGATTCTGAGATACCAAGTGTCCTATCCCCATGACTTTATACCTAAAGTATCCCATAAATTGGCATTCCTGTTACTGGTATTTAAAATATTTTTAACCATTCTAAGTCATAGGTTAACATGTGACATGTACCATTTTGAGAATTATAGAATATTAGACTTAGAAGGGACTTGAAGATCACCTTATCATCTACCCTTTCTCCCTTCCTTCTCCCTTTTTACACTAGAAAAAACCCTGGAGAAATGAAGTAATTCCCAAAGATCACACAGATTATTAGCGCTGAAACCAGGGCTAAAAAAAAAATATAAGTCTCCTTAATTCTCATGGTGTATTTTGTAGCACCACATCACCTCATCTTGCCTATTAGTTAAAAGATAAAATAAAATCAACTTTGGTATCATATCCAGATTGTATGTTTTAAAAACTATATTTCTCAGCCTTTGCTTTAGTATAGAGATGTCAGATTTGCTACCTGCAAGCTCTAGAGTACATGAACCACATTAAAGTGTAATTCAGGAATTTGTGGTTTTCTGGGTCAGAATGCTGCCCTCAGGGATCTTTTTTGATCTGAGTTTGACACCACTGCTCTAGTGTATTCTCATGTATAGAAGGAAAAGAAATACAGACTTTTAAAAAAGACATCATTATTACCCTCTCTGGAAATGATGATAGTATTTTTCCAACCTTTAAAATCAAATACTGTAGTGCCAACATTGTATTCACAGCACCTGTGGGGGCTATGAATATGATGGCGTAATTCTGAATCACGAAATATAACAGACTCTCCACGTGGAAGACAGAACCAAAACATTTATTCAAACACCAGAAAACCAAATCCATCATAGCAACAAAGAAATCTTTACACAATAAGAATTCAGAGGGCACCACTATCCCTAAGCCTTCCCCCTACTAGGGCCTTCCCACAAACAAACACTCACAGCTTGCTGCCTGCTTCCTCCTTCTCCCTCAGCTCTAACTGCTCTGACCAACTTCCTCTCAGCTCTGCTTCAGCCTTCATGTTCCACTCGTTTGGCAAGCTCCTCCCACCGCAGACTCATGTGACTCAGGCTTCTGCGTGACTCAAGAAAGTCACATGGGCCTATTAATGGGTGGGAAAGATCTTCCCATTATGCAAAAATTCTTAACAATACAAAGACTTATATGAAATCATATCAGTTTGTATTTGTTATGTGCTTACTTGTTTCGTATCATGATTCAGAAATGCTTTGCTTGGTAGTTGAATGTTTATTTTACATCTTCTGTTTAAATGATGCTTTAAAAAACTGAAACCTGTTGTAAACTACAGCCAAATTCAGATGAGTTAAGTATTTGGATATTTTGTGTTACAAATTACATATTAACTGCTTGATTTTAGACTTTCTTGTCTGTAAACTGAAGCAGACTTGGTTATGTGGCTTACATTCACTGGTTCTTCAGTTTGGAAATGCAGATAAGCAGAGCACTTTCCTGCACTCATCTGCTCTTTGGCTCAAGAACCAAATTCAGTCTACATCCTTGGATGTCAAAAGGTAAGTTCTTTATACTCTGTAATTTAGTATTTTTTTCTTTGTAATCCTTTGCAAAACAGCAAGCCTTGTTTATTTGTTGCTTGTATATTAGTATAGAGTTAATATAAGTTTCTTCAATGATGATTTCTTGCTAATGAGTATTAAACGCTACCATGCTGTCCCTTTAAGGATAATCGGACATTGGAAAGAATTTATCTTTGCAAATGTCATATATGCATCTCTAGTCTAGGACAGGCTTAGAAGAGGTCTGCTCTTGTTGGAAGCACCCTTTGGTATTCTCTGAAGTGGAGGTTTTTCAGGAAACAAACTGGGATCAGATCTACTCTAGAGGTCAGCTACAGATTAATCCTAAACTCTAAGAATGGCAAAGTGAGGTGATATTTTCTTATGCATTTTCCATGTCAGGATGAAATTCTTAGATACATGGTACTATTTCAAGAGGAGTGAATAAAGCATGAGATTTAAGAATAAAAGGACAAATATTTCTCATTTATGAATTTATATGATGTGGGGAAAATAATTTACTTCTCAGTTTATCTTTCTAGTTCAATAAAGATATTATCTTATACAAATGTCCTTAAATGAAAATAACAGTCTAATAACTACAATATATTTTTTGTTTTTAGCCTTCGAGTTATGATGTCCACTGTTGATGACTTACTAAATAATCTTTTAGAAGCTTCTAATTCACATTTTTTTCTGAGACTCTATGTTGAAAATATTATGCCAAGTGATAGTGAATGGGAAAATATGAGGCATTCTCTTTCTACACAGGTATGTTACAGACCGAAAAACTCCTTTAAGCTTTGTCTCCTTCAGAGCTCTTTTTTAACGATTATTTGGATTTCATTCAAGCTAGCATCTTCTGCTTGCTATATAATCTGATGAGAATGGTAAAACTTTCTACTTCCTCTTTGACTTTTAATGTACACCTTTGTTATATTATAATTTTAGAATTTTATTACAGCCCTGCCTATACCCTGGTCATATTTTTTCAGTTTGGGACTTGACATTACCTGTAAAAGGTATACCAGGAGAACTTCTTTCTATCTCTCACTTTTTTTTAAATTTGTAGTGGTTACATAAACCTCTTTTGGAAGGAAGATTGAGTTTGAACTGTGAACACTCCAAAATGGATTTCAAAGAACATAGTAAAATGAAGCTTCCAAGCCATTTGTGTACCACAGCATTATTAAGCAAAATAGTCTTGTTGACTCTGAAAGAGGAAATAATTCTTGAAGATAATAAAACTGAAAAAATAAGTAAGTACTGCTTTGTGATGAAAATAAAAGACACCCTAGCTTACATAAAATGTGTGAAAAGGGGTAGTAAACACTACAATTTTAGTTCTTCGAATGTAACATTTTTTTTTAGTGGTGAGGGAATTTGAAAGATATAAGTGATAAATATTAAATCAAACTAGAAATCAAATGGGAAAATAGTGACATTTTATTAGAATATTATAAGCAATAAAGCATGAAGTAGGTCTGTCTTGGTCTCATCCAAGGGAGAATTAGTTATGTAATTACCAAAAGGGTTCTCTTCGTAATAAATGTTTAATGAATTGAATTCTTGAGTTCCATGACACAACACTATAGAAAAAGATATATGAGAAGATTGTACTTAAGAAATCTATACTTTATTTTAATTTTTTTATTTTAATTTTTATTTTTTTAAATTTAATTTTTTTTTTCATTGACTTGTTGTATACTTTTTTTTTAAACACTGCCAACATTTTCATAGGGATATCAGTTTTTAAAAAAAATTTTTAATTTTAAACTTAATTACAAAATAAGAAAAGAAAAAAGGAACAAACTTAAATACTAATAAAATAATGCAAATTAAGAAAAGTTAAAAAAAGGATTGCCATCTGCACAACAGAATGTGAGAAGGGATTCAAAATATATAGCAATAAATTTCCATTTCAAGAAAGCCTATATAAATTATAGGCATTGTGTTGAGAGCTGCCAGTCTTTGCTTCCTTATAAGTTTTCTTTTGTTCTCTGTGGTATACTTTTTCCTTTTTCTTTTTTCCCCCCTTCCTTCTCCTAGAAGGCTACAATTAAGCACAGTGATATATAATATCTATCTGTATCTTTATTTAGATATAGATATATATCTATACACATACACATATGCAAGCATACAACATATAGAGACGTATACACACAAAAATATACATATATACATAAACATACATATACTTGCACATATATAACCTTAGATAGCTATAATCATTGTCATATATAGGTTTATATATTCATATGCATCTATGTAAGACCGTACTATACTTATTTATCCTCTGTTTCTCTGAGGGTGTTTGACCTCTTCCTCCATAAATCCAAGTCTTTCCATATTTTTCCAAGTTCGCCAACTCATCAATTTCTACACTATAGCAATATTCCCACCTTATACTGTCTAGTTGTTTTAAACAATCCAGAACAACATTGACAAGTATGACTGACCATGTATTTCCCTATTTTTCTCATTTGATTGAGTCTATTTTAGCCTTAACTTTGTCTGAGCTGATGATTACAATCTTCCTCCTTTTTCCCCTCACACATTCTGCTCCTGATCTTTATTTTATGTTTGTGAGTATCTCTTATTTTCTGTTCTTCCCCACTCCTCTACTTCTACCTGCTGCCTTGCCCTCCTGTTACTTAACTTAACCTCTGCCTCCAAGGATCCCTCCCTTATGCTCCCATTCCTATTAATCTAAACATCCTTCTGTACCCCTTTCTAACCTATTCTTTCATCCTCCCCTCTGAAGATCCCTCCTTTATCCTCTCCCCTTCCTTCTCCTCTTAGTATTTTACTTCTTTCTGAATTTAGAAGAATTTTATACTTTTCTAGATAAGTATTTATTGTTACCTCTTGAACTCATTCCCAGTGAAAGCAAGTTTCCAGAACTACTAGCCCTCCTTCCCCATCTAATTCCTCTGTGTTGGTTCTTCCTCTCTCACCTCATTTGTATAAGATAATTACTCTTTAACTCTTCCTAAAAAGTTTTACTTTTTACAATCATATCATACTCAGATCTACCTCAATCTTTCTAATGAGCTTCTCAGTTACTAATAAAAATTTTAGACATACATTTTAAAAGGTAAGTAGTCTGTCCTTATTGAGTCTCTTGTAATTAGTCTTTGGTACATAATTTTTATGTCTTTTGGCTCTTGTATGTCAGATTTTCTGTTAAGTTCAGGTTTTTTTTTAAAAGCAAAATCCTGAAAGTCTGACAATTCATTTAAATGTTTATTTTTTTTTTCATTCAGGCTTATGCTTTGCTTTGCTGGGTATGATATTGTCAGCCGGAACTCCAGTTTTTTGCTATTTGATATATAGTGTTCCAAGACCTGTGATCTTTTAGTGTCCTTGCTGCTAGGTCTTGAGTGGTTGTAATTGTGGATTGCTATATTTAAATGCATTTTTCTTTTTGCTCATAATATTTTATCCTTGAGCTGGGGGATTTTGGAATTTAACTATGATACTCTGGTGGGTTTTCCTCGTAGGATCTCTTTCAGGTGGTGATTGGCAAATTTTTTCTATTTTTACTTTCCTCTCTTATTCTAATGCTTCAGCATAATTTTCTTGTATTATTATATCAATATTCTTTTTTTTGATCATAGCTTTTAGGTAGTCTGATTATTCTTGTTTCCTCTTTTTGATCTGTTCTCCAGATGAGTTTTCTTATGAGATGTTTCACATTGTCTTCAATTTTTTTCATTCTTTATATTTTGTTTTATTATGTCTGGATCTCTTATACCTTTGCTAGCTTTTCCTTGCCTAATTCTGATTTTCAGGGAGTCATTTTCTTCCTTAAGATTCTGAATCTCCTTTTCTAATTGCCTAACTTTCTTGTCATAATCTTCTTGTTTTTCTTGTATTATTCTTATTTTTCTTTTTAATTTTTCCTCAATGTCTCTCATTTGATTTTTAAAGTCTTTTTTAAGTTCTTCAGTGGGTTCTTTTTGGGCAGGTGACCATTTGACATGACTCTTAGGGGTAGAAGAGGGTTTCTTTGCTTCAGTCTTCTCTGAACACTGAAGCAGAACCCCAGTCTTCTCTGTCCCTAACTCTCTGTGGTTGAATTCTTTCTCCTTTGCCTGTTCATTTGTTTTTTTTTTTAATTTGTAACAGCTTAGTTTTTGTAATCACATCTAGCCCTGGGATATAGGGTGATGCTGCCTCTGGTCTCAGATCCTCCTTCAGTTCTCCCCTCAGGTCTAGAACCAAAACCAAGACTTCCAGCCTCCTGTACATGCCCACAGCCAGCAGCATCCCCACCCCACTGCTTTTGCACTCATTGGGCATACATTGTTCCCTTCTTGACCCTGGTTGTGTCTCTGTAGCACAGCGGAGTCTGGCATTTCTTGTCAGCAGAGTTTCCCACGATCTTTCCTGACTCAGATGTCCAACTCCCCTCACTGTTCTAGGGGTAAAGTTCCTGCATCTGGGGCTGAGGTGCCTCTCAACCCAACTAACCCCAGGACATGCCACTTATTTAAGCGATCCTAGCCTGGAGGTGTTTACTTTTCACAGGGACCAAACCTCATCCTGGGATTTTTCTTAGAATTTCTCCAGGTTATCCTAACCCAACTCTTAGTTATTTTTACCTCTCAATGTTTACCCTGAAGTGCTATTATTATCTCATTTGTGGGGCAAATCTGGAGAGGTTGGAATTTTCTGACCTACTTTGCCATCTTAGAATCCTCTCTTGGGATATCAGTTTTCTACTTCATATTGTTGTTCCTCTTGGAATGTCAGCAAAATCTGTTTTATTGCTTTTTTAGAGTAGATAGAGATCCAGATAACAACATGGATGGGTATTTTGTTGGGATAAGGCTTTTGTAAAAATGGTTAGATTAGACATTTGGAGGGCTTATATAGATTTCTTGTTAATTCTTTCTTCCAGAGGGAGTTTCTGGAAAAATGACATTATAAGGCAGGAAATTACCTGGCTCTCCTAAATTTCCCCACAAATAATTTTAAATAATGTCTTAAAGAGAACTTTAGAGGGGTGGAAATAATTTAAAGTTGGGGTAATGCAGTTTTCCAGCCTAAAACAGCTTGGGTAGCCATTAGGGAAGATCTGACCTCCCAGGGTGGTGGTCTTGCCTGATTGAAATGCAGGTACCATGGGGTAGGCACCACCAAATCAGCAAACCACAGGCCCTGAGGGCAACTGTATAGGTGGTAGCCTCAGGTTTGGAAACTTTTGCACCATGGACAGTATGGGGGTCAGACAGCTGATCGGGGGAAGATTCTAGGACCCTCTGCTGGTGCTGGATCTGAGTCTAAGATGTGCTGACCAGATGTGATCCCAGGCTGTCAGTGAGCAGGATCAAGTTCATCCCAATGGTGAGTGTGGTGGTAGAGGATAGGGTGCTCCTGGTTGTGGTAGCTTGCAGGAGAGCAGAGTCCCAGGTTTCAGTTTCAGGGCACAGGGACGAGCTGAAACTTTTATAGCCATGGGAATAATTGCAGGGAGTAATTGTGTTTGTGGTAACAGCATTGCTGGGGGTCCCAGTACTTGAGGTCAGGCTGCCAGATAGAGTTCAGAAAAAAAATAGCATTAAAAACCTGATATCTGAGACATTATCCCCCATACCTTGGGATTAGAGCTTGACTTTAACATAAAATTAACAGCCAATAAATGAGCTGCTAAAAAAGTGACTAAGCAAAAGAAAAAGAACTCAACCATAGATAGCTACTGTGGTGATAGAGAAGAATAGGGTTCAAACTCAGAATAAGTGAAGTCAAAACAGTTGCTTCTAAAGGTTCAGAGAAAAATGTAAAATGGTCATAAGCCCAAAAAGAGTTCTTGGAAGAGATTTAAAAGAACTTTAAAATCAGAAAGGTTGAAGAAAAATTAGGAGAAAAAATAAGAGTAATGTTAGAAAATTATGAAAAGAAAGTTAATCAATTAGAAGAGATCCAGAAACTTACAGGAGAAAATAATTCCTTAAAAAAATAGATTTGGGCAAGCAGAAGGTGATAACTTCATAAAATACCAAGAAATAAGAAAACAAAATCAAAATAACTGAAAAAATAAAAAAGAATGTGAAATCTCATTGCAAAAATAACTAATGTGGAAAACATCAAGGAGAGACAATGGAATTGTTGGACTACATGAAAGTTATGCTAAAAAAAAAAGTCTGGACATTATACTTCAAGAAATTATTAAGAAAAATATTCCTGAAGTTGTAGAACTTGAGCATAGGTTCCCAAAGTAGGTGATACTGTCTCCTGGGGGGCACTGGAATGATCCTGGGGAGCAGTAGTAGTAGCCTTAGGAACATTTGGGAGGGACATTGAGTAAAAATAAGGGGGTGTGGAGACATAAGCAAAGAAGAAAAGAAAAAAAATATTTTTTTGGAGGGGGGAAGGCAAGGCAGTTGGGGTTAAGTGACTTGCTCAAGGTCATACAGCTGTTAAGTCAAGTATCTGAGGCTGGATTTGAATTTGGGTCCTCCTGACCTGTTACAGGACTGGTGCTCTATTCACTGTGCCACCTAGCTGCCCTGAGAAGAAAATTTTGAAAAACTGTACATGTTTAATCTGTTGTATAACAGAGTTAAAGTCATAATGATTACATTATTTTCCAAATAAACACACAGAATTCAAGTTATAACATATCAGTGGTTAAGTCTGCTGACAGGTCTTAACAAGCAAGTGTTGGTAGGTGAGTATCTCATGCATTGTTGGAAAATCTAGCATGCATTGGCAGGAATATGTGCAAGTAATGACTTGTTTACAATATAATACTATATGGTTTATGATACAATATTGTGTCATCAAAATTAAAATGTTGGAAAATCCCCACAAATTTACAATAAATTATTAAATTTAAGATGCTTCATTTAAAAAAAAATATTTTTATAAAATATGACGGAAATTTCAAAGAAACCATTAAAGGTTTAAAGAAAGTAGATTTCCCCAGGCGGGGTGGGGGGAGGAGTAATTTTTCTTTTTAAAGGGTGTGGTAGGCGAAATAAGTCTGGGAACCTCTGAATTAGAGGGTAACATAGAAATTGGAAAAAATCCATGGATCATTGCCTGAAAGATACATCAAAATGAAAACTCACAGGAACATTATAGGTAAGTTTTAAAGCTCCCAGGTTGAAGAAAAAATTCTACAAACAATAGAAAGGAACAGTTTAAATATTATGGAGCTACAGTTAGGATAGCACAAGAATTAGCAGATTCTACATTAAAAGACTGAAGGGCATGGAAGATGATATTCTTTTTTTTTTTTTTTGCTTTTTGGAGGGCACTTGGGGTTAAGTGACTTGCCCAAGGTCACACAGTTAGTAAATGTTAAATGTCTGAGGCCAGATTTCAACTCAGGTCCTCTTGACTATAAGGCCAGTGCTCTATTCACTGCACTACCTAGCTGCCCCTAGAAGATGATATTCTTAAGAATAAAGGAACTGTTCTGAAGAATAGCTTACCTAGTAAAGGTGATTGTAATCCTGCATAGGAAAAAAAATGAATAGTTAATTAAAGAACTTTAAGGTTTTCTTGAGGAAAAGACCAGAACTGAACAGAAAATCTTACCTACAAAAACCAGATAAAGTTAAAGCCACATGTAATAGTTAAAGCTGAAATAATTAAAAGAGATAAATAGGGAAACTGCATTATGTGAAGGTACCATAGTTAATGAAATAATATCAATATTAAACCTATATGTACCAAATGCTATAGCACTAAAAATTTTAAAAGGAAAAGCTAAATGAATTATAGGTGGAAAGGGATAGCAAAACTATTGTAGTGGGGGACTTCAACCTTACCCTCGCAGAACTAGATAAATCTAAGTTAAAAAAAAGTCAAGGAGATAATTAGAATCTTAGATAAACTAAATGTGATACGTGTCTGAAGAGAATTGAATGGGAATAGAAAGGAATATATCTTTTTTCTCACTAGTATATGGTACCTTTAAAAAATTGGCCACACATTAGGATATAAAAACTTATAGTTAAATGCATAAAAGCAAAAATATTAAATTCATCCTTTTCAGATCATAATACATTAAAAATTATGTTTTGCAAGTGACCATGGAAACACAGATTAAACATTAATTGGAGACTATTCTAATCTTAAAGAACGAGTAGGTTAAAGAACAAATCAGAGAATAAATAATTTTATTAAAGAGAATGAGATTTAATCAGATAATATGCCAAGACCTATGGGATGCAGTAAAAGCAATAATAAGAAAAATGTATATCTTTAAATGCTTACATCAAGAAAATAGAGAAAGAGCAGATCGGTGAATTGAGTGTGCAATTAATAAAACTAGAAAAATAAAACCCCTCAATTAAATACCGAATTAGAAATCCTAAAAATTAAAGGTGAGATTAACAAAATTTAATGTAAGAAAAGCATTGAATTAATAAATATAACTAGGAGTTGGTCTTAACCGAAAAAAAACAAAACCAAACCAATTTTGGTTAATAATATTAAGAAAGAAGGAAAACAAATCATGAGTCTCAAAAATGAAAAGGGTCAATATAATACCACTAATGAAGATGAAATCAAAGCAATTAGTAGTTATTTTGCCCAATTATATGCCAGTAAGTGTAACAATTTAAGTGAAATGAAAATGTGTTGGTTAACAGAAGAGGAAATAGAACATCTAAATAACCTATTTTATTTTATTTTTTTTAGCTTTTTAGAGAGGGGAAGGCAGGGCTATTGGGGTTGAGTGACTTGGCCAAGGTCATATGGCTAGTATGTGTTAAGTGTCTGAGGCTGGATTTGAACTCGGGTCCTCCTGACCTCAGGGCCAGTGCTCTATTCATTGTGCCACCTAGCTGCCCCTAAATAACCTCTTTTAGAAAAAAGAAATTAAACAGGTCATAAATGAGAATCCTAAGAAAAAAACATAAGGACTTGGTGGATTTACAAATGAATTCTACCAGACTAGTTCAGCTAATTCCAATATTAAATAAATTTCAAAGTTAAATTATTGATCTGGAATAATAGGCAAAGAAGTCTTAGTAAACTCCATTTAGAAACAAATATAGAGCTGATACCTAAACCAGGAAGAGTAAAAACAGAGAAAGAAAATTATGATGAATATAGATGAAAGAAATCTCAAATAAAATACTGGCTAGTAAACCACAACAATATATCATGAAGATTTTACATTGTGACCAAGTGGGATTTATAACAGGAATGGTTTAACATAAGAAACACAACATAATTGATTATATCAGTAACAAAAGTAAGAAAAGTCATGATTATCTCAATGGAAGCAAAGCTTTTGATAAAGTACAATATTTGTTCCTATTGAAAGCATAAATGTAAATGGATTTTCTTTAAAATGATAAGCAATCTGTCTAAAAGCATCAGCAAACATTCCTTTTGAAGTGGGAATAAGCTAGAAGTCTTTCCAATAAGATGAGTGAAACAATGCTCATTATCATTAATATTATTCAGTATTTTGTTAGAAATGCTAGCAGTAGCAATAAGAGAAGAAAAAGACATTGAAGTCTGGGAATGGGTAATTAGGTAATAAACTCTCTTTTTTGCGAACATTATAATGATATATTTGGAAAAGCCTCAACAGTCAACTAAAAAGCTAATAGAAACAATTTTAGCAAAGTAATAGTATATAAAAATATATATATACATATATAAATAATATATACATAAGCATAAATGTAAAATAAACCCACATAAATCATCAACGTTTCTGTAATCACCAAGAGAGTGCTGCAAAAAGAAATAGTGAGGGATACTCTATTTTAAAAAACATAGAGAGCACAAAATACCTTGGAATGCACCCTCCAGGACAAACTCAGGAACTACATGAACGTAGTTATGAAACACTTTATACAAATAAAGTCAAATTCAAATAATTGGAGAAATATTCACTGTTCATGGGTAAGCAGAGCCAATGTGATAAAAATAACACTTCTGCCTCAAGTAATGTACTTATTCAGTGCCATTCCAATGAAATTACCAAAAAAATATGTCATCGAGTTAGAAAAAATGACGATTCATTTGGAAGAATAAAAGGTCAAGAATATCACAGGAATTCATGGAGGAAAATGTGAAGGAAAGTTTTAGCAGATCTTTAACTGTGTTATAAGGTGGTAATTATTAGAACTGTCTGCTACTGGCTTAAGAAATAGGTAGATCAGGGCAGCTAAGTGGCATAGTGAATAGAGCATTGGCCCTGGAATCAGGAGGACCTGAGTTCAAATCTG
>CM053580.1:151942695-151976600 GCA_028627135.1 Pseudochirops cupreus
TTTGGTTTTCAAAATTCTTCAGCTGATTTCTAGCTTTAAGGCAATCTTCATGTTTATTGGAAGCTTTTGGTGGGGGAGCTCTGGCTGTGCTGTCCTCCTCCAGCTCTCTGCCTTGGTCCTTCTTTTCCCCAAAGAAGGAATCTAGGGTTTGATTGCTGTTCTTACTTTGCTTCTTATGCTTATTCTTATTTGTGGTTGGTCAGTCTGTGATTTTTTTTTTAAATCTCTGTGGAGCTCTGCTTCCAGAGGGGAAAGCTCTGTCCCAAATTGCTGGGGTTTTCCCAGCTCCCGGAGCTCTTAGGAGGTTGCTGGGTCCCTCCCCCACTCAGGCTTACTGAAAAAAAACAAACCACAGGACCAAAGCCCAAGATCGCGATCTGGATCCAGGCCGCTCAACGCGAGAGCACTTGGCCTCTGAATGGTCGCTTGGTCCCCCTGCAGGCTGAGAGCTCTGAAGCGGCAGTGTGGAGGCGGGTGCAAGACCTCCAGGTCTGCGGCCTTGTTGCTCTGGAGGCATTTTGGCCAGACTGCTTTTCTCTCCCGATTCTGCAAGCTTCACTGACCTAATTCTGGATACTGCCGCAGCTGCTGCCAATCCGCTTACCCGAAACACCAGCTGGGGCTTGGCTCCTCTTGTCCAGCCACCTCCAGGCTCCTCTCGTCCAGCTGTCTCCGGGGCACAGCTGTGGTTTCAGGCTAGGCTGGTTTCGGTTCGCAGTGCTGATATGGTTCTTCGTAGCCGAGCTGACTTTAGTGGAAAGTATATTTGTGTGCGTTTTGGAGTTCTAGAATTAGTTTAGAGTCATATTTTATGGGTATTTTGGGGGTGTCTATGTGAGAGCTGTGATATGTTGCTGCTCTTACTCCGCCATCTTGGCTCCACTCCCCTGCTCCTCATTTCTCATAGCACAATAGTATTCCATTATATTCATATACCACAACTTATTTAGCCAATCCCCAACTGATGGGCATCCCCTTGATTTCCAATTCTTTGCCGCCACAACTAGAGCTGCTATAAATACTTTTTATATACAGGTCCTTCCCACTTCTGTGATTTCTTTGGGATATAGCCCTAGAAGGGGTATTGCTGGGTCAAAGGGTATGCACTTTTTTATATCCCTTTGGGGATAGTTCCAGATTGTAGAGCCCAACTTTAACACAAAGTTCAGAGTCAAGAAATTGGCTAGAAAAATGAGGAAACAACAAAAAAAAAGAACTTTGAATTGAAATTCAAATTGAAAAGGGGGTGCAAAAACTCACTGAAAAAAAGAAGTCCTTACAAATCAGAATTGAGCAAATGGAAGCTAATGAATTAATGAGATATCAGTAAAGAATGAAACATTAAAAAGAATGAAAAAAAGATGAAAATGTGAAATATCTCATCAGGAAAACAACTCAATTGGAAAACAAATCAAGGAGAAATCAGTGAAGAATTATTGGACTACCTGAAAGCCATGATAAAAAAAAAAAGAGCCCAGGCATCATATTTGAAGAAATTATAAAGGCACAAATACTCCCCCTATATCTTAGATCCAGAGGGCAAAATAGGAATTGAAAGAATCCACTGATCACCTCCTAAAAGGGATCCAAAAATTAAAACTCCCAGCCAAATTCCAGAGCTATCAAGTCAGGGAGAAAGTATTGCAAAGTGGCCAGAGAGAAACATTTAAAATATCATGCTCCCAGTTAAGGTGACCAGAATTAGCAGCTTCCATGTTAAAGGAACAGTGGGCATGGAATATGATATTCCAGAAGGCAAAGGAGGTGAGATTGAACCAAGAATAACCTACCCAGCAAAACTGAGTATCATCCTTCAGGAGAAAAAGATGGTCATCTAATGAAATAGAGGACTTTAAAGTATTCCTGACGAAAAGACCAGAGCGGAAGAGAAAATTTGACATTCAAACATAAGTCTCAAGAAATCATAAAAAGGTAAACATGAAAGAGGAATAAATCATAATGGACTTAAACTGTTGACATTCCTATATGAGAAGATAATACATGTAACTTTATCATTCTTAAGGCGGTTATAAGAAGTCTGCATAGAGGACAGAGGTGTGAGTTACATTGAGATGATCTCAAAGAAAAAGTAGGGATGAGAAAGAGGGATACCCTAGAACATCGGTTTTCAACCTGTGGGTCATGACCCCTTTGGGGGTTGAACGACCCTTTCATAGGGGTCGCCTAAGACTATCAGAAAACACATATTTCCCATGGACTTAGGAAGTGAGACACTGCTCCTCTGTCCGTCGCCAGGCGGGTCTGCCCATATGCAGATATGCACACATACAAATATTAAAGGGTCATGGCATTGGGAAGGTTGAGAACCACTGCCCTAGAAGAAAGGGAGAAGAGGAATAAAAATTTCTCAAATAAAATAAGCATGCAAGGAAGAATTTTTATAGTGGAGGGGGAAACAGCAAGGGGGTGATTAGCAGGCCTTCCTTGAACCTCATTGTCATTGGAATGGGTTCAAAGTGGGAAGATTATATATACACACTTAGTTAAGTATAGAAATCTATCTTACCCAACAGGGAAGTAGGAGGGGAAAGGGTTAAAAGAGATAGGGTGGATTAAGGGAGGCAGTGGTCAGAAGAAAAGCGCACTTTTGAGGAGGGACAGGATAAATTAAAGAAACAACCCTGAGGTACTAACTACCTCACACATATTGGATTGGGTAACATGACAGAAAAGGAAAATGACAAATGCTGGAGGGAGGTGGAAAAACAGATACACTATGGCATTGTTGATGGAGTTGTGACCTGGTCCAACCATTCTGGAGAACAATTTGAAGCTATGTGCAGAGGGTTATGAGATGTACATAACCTTTGCCTAGCAATACCACTTCTAGATCTGTATCCCAAAGAGATCAAAGGAAAAGGAAGCATATGTACAAAAATATTTATAGTAGCTCTTTTTGTGGGGGCAAAGAATTGGAAATTGAGTGAGTGGGGTGCTTATCATTTGACGAATGACTGAACAAGTTGTAGTATATGATTGTGATGGAATACTGTTGTGCTAGAAAAAATGAAGAGCAGGATGATTTCAGAAAAACCTACAAAGAACTAAATGAACTGATACAGAGTGAAGGGAGCAGAAATAAAATGGTGTTTTGGTTTTTTTTAAGGAATAAAATGGGTAGCAGCTAACATTTGAACCTTGTTCTCATCTGAACTAGTCAAAGGAGGGAAGGATGAATACAATACCCACATGAATTGGGTACAGAACTGTATTTTACTCATCATGGAAACAGAGAAAAGGGGGAAGGGTAGAAAAAGCAGACATTTATCCTAAGTATTTATAACACTCTAAGGATAATGCCAAATTATTTATAGCTCTTTTTGAGGTGGCAAAGAATGGGAATGTGAAGGGAGTGAGTACCCATTAATTGGGAAATGGCTGAAAAAATGATCATATATTAATGTGATGGATTACTACTATGGTACAAGAAGTGACAAAGGGGATGGTATCAAAGGAGCCTGGGAACACTTGTATGGACTAAGGCAGAGTAAACTGAATAGAACCAGGAGAACTGTTTATACTTTGAATGACTCAGGAACTCTGATCAGCATAATGTCAGCCATAACTTCAGAGGACTAATGATGAAACATACTGCTGCCTCCTGGTAGATAAAAGACTGAGTACACACAACACAACTATACATGTATCAGAATGTGTGTGTGTGGTTTTTTTTCCTTTTGGACATAGCCATTGAAGAAATGTGTTTTGCCTGAATACATATATTTCTAAAAGGGTTGATTTTCTTTTGTCCTCAATGAGTGGGGCTTGGGGAGTGGTGGACAGGAGGAGTTGGAGGGGAAGGGAAGAAAGAAAAGGTGTATTTTTGCTGTTTGAAAAAATAAATATTTAATTTTAAAAAATAGTTGTGTGATCCTGGGCAAGTCACTTCTCTGAGCCTGAGTTTTCCTAGTTTTAAGAAATATTTTGCATTTTCTTTTTCATTGGATTACTTTAAGGATTGAATGGATGAAAGGAATTTTTTTAAATGTTTCAAGAATATGCTTTATAAAGTCTTTTTTTTTTGAGAGCAATTGGGGTTAAGTGACTTGCCCAAAGACACATGGCTAGTAAGTGTGTTAAGTGTCTGAGATTGGATTTGAACTCAGGTACTCCTGACTCCAGGACCAGTGCTCTATTCGCTGCGCCACCTAGCCGCCCCAAGAGTTCAGCTTTTATAAAGCCTTAAAAGTGTAATGTAAATATATGACCATTACTGCATCTGATTTTAATAATTAGAAATTTGCTGAATTAATTCTACCTCAATTTTATTCTAGACAACAAGTGAAAATCATGCACTGTATCCTGTTCCACTTGTGCAATTGTTTGCCTGTGTTAGCTGTGATTTGGCCTGTACTCTGAGTGCTTATTTTAGTTCCATAAGCAGCAACCTTCCTGTAAACCTAATCAGTGAATGGCATGAGTTTTTTTCTGAAGGCATACACAATTTACTTTTACCTCTTTTGGTGAAGATTACAGGTAAGTAAAAAGTGCAATAATATCCTGTTCTTGAAGTGATAGCTTGATATTAATGAGATTTGTCCATAAAATTATCTATAGATTCATAACTAGAAGTATTTATAAAAATTCAGATTAAAAGAAATTGAAATGGTATTATAAATGTTTGAAGTGTTATGGGAAGGGTAAGATGAAGAATGCTAAAAGTGAGGTACAAATTATAGCAGTTGTATTGCTTTTTATAGCCTTCACATAATATGATGATAATTGACAACTTAGGAGTTGAACACACACCTGACAGAAAATCCCTTCTAAAACAGTTGCAAGAAGGAAGAATACAGAAATAAGCCTCTTATTTTTTTTAACAAACTTAGTAGTTATTTTTAACATTCTTTTTAAATTTTGAGTTCCAAATTCTCTCCCTTGCTCTCAGCCCTCCTCTACTCACTGTGAAATCATGTAATATATATTTACATATTAGCCTTGCTGCAAAAAAAAAAAAGCCAAAAAGAAATTGAGAAAATTATACTTCATTTTTCACACAGAGTTCATCAGTTCTCTCTCCCATGGTAGATAGCATTTTTTCATCATGAGTCCTTAGGAGTTGTCTTGGATCATTGCATTGATCAGAGTAGCCAGGTCTTTCACAGTTGATCATTGTTACAGTAGTGCTGTTACTGTGCACGGTGATCTTTTTCTTTTTACTTCACAAGCTTTTTGTTTTTTTATTTTATTTTTTTAAGCTTTTTTTTTAACATGATAAAAATACTTACCTCTCTTGCTTAACTGCTTTTTTTCAAGAGGGTGACATAAACGGTCAAGCATTATTCTGATATAATAAGTCTGTAGTATATGAGTAGGTCCTCATTGAGGAAAAAAGAGAAGGAGGTAAGAGAACAGTCTGAAGTGAAGGAGTTTTGGTGTTATCCAAAAGTGCATCTGGGCATTTGGTTATTTAGGAAATTTCAAAATTTCTTTGCTTTTTTAAATCAGAGAGGCCTATTCTTAGAGTATTTTTTTTAAATAAAAGAAACATTGGATTGTAACTGTTAATGAGGAGGGAAAGATGTTAATAGGTTGATTATTTAAAATATTGGTTAGTACTTCTAGGTCTATATCCCAAAGACAAAAAAAAAGGGGAGGGGCGAAAGACTTATTTGCAGAACAATATTTATAGCACCTCTTTTTGTGGTGGCTAAGAATTGGAAATCAAAGGGATGCCCATCATCAATTGTGGGGAATAGCTAAAAAAAAAAGCTATGGAATATGATTGTGATGGAAAGTTATTGTGCTATAAGAAATGATGAGCAGGTTGCTTTCAGAAAAACCTGGAAAGACTTACATGAACGGATGCAAAGCAAAATGAACAGAACCAGGAGAACTACAACATTATACAGCAACAGCAATATTACACAATGAAGAATTGTGAATGACAGAGCTATTCTCAGCAATACCATGATCCAAGACAGTCCCAAAGGACTAATGATGAAACAGTATCCACCTCCAGAGAAAGAAGTGATATTGTTTGAATACAGACTGAAGCATGCTGTTTTTCACTTTTTTCATTCTTTTTCTTGTATTTGAGTCTTCTTGTACAAAATGAGTAATATGGAAATATTTTACATGGTTGCATATATATAACCTATATCTGATTGCTTAGCGTCTCAGGTAGGGGAAAAGGGAAGGAGGGATAGAATTTGGAACTCAAAACTTTAAAAAAATGTTTAAAAAGTGTTTTCACATAATTGGGGGAAAATAAAATAAATGTAAAAAAAATAGGGTGTGGAGGTAAGCAGTACAGAGTATGTTAGGCTTTTTAAAAGGTATGAATGAAGCATTGATTAAGAACTTAGTATGTGAAAAGCTCTGTACTATTCAAATTCTTATAGACATACCCCAGTGAAAAAAACCTGACCTTACCTCCACTCATTAATTATAAAAAGATATGGAATTGGGAGGAGGGATAATGCACACACACACACACGGAGACAGAGAGTGAAGGGGGGGAGAGGGAGGGCGGTGTTAAGCAGAGTTTAGGCCAGAATTTTTTTTCTGCCAAAAACTTATTGAAAAATTAGGTTAAATAATAATACTCCTCTGAAGCCTTAATTAGACTATCTTAACTAAATACAAGCCTTTTTTTTTAAAGAATCAACAGCATAAAAACACAGTTGAAGGCCATAATATTGCATTTGTATCTCTAGGTAACAAATTTACTTTGTATTAATAATATTCTGCAGCTGTCTGCTGACTTTCTCTCAAGTATTAATTATGGTAACTGCCTCATTGGATCTTTTGGTTTTGTTTTGTTTTTCTTTTATTAGAGGAAAGCAGAGATACATCTGAAACATCTTTTCAGAATTCAGTGCTGATACCTTTGGGTGAAACACTAACATACATCTCAAAAGATCAACTGCTCAATCACAAACTCGCCATTAGATTAAAACCTGACCAAAAGACAAACCTTCCGGAACATCTCCAGACCTTGTTAAATACACTCGCCCCGTTACTTCACTTCAGAGCTAGACCTGTGCAAATTGCAGTTTATCATATGTTATATAAGTAAGAATTAAATTAATATACTGATTGTGTTGGATTTTGTTTAGCTTTCAACTTTTGAAAAATGTGTATGTTTGTATCTTTTTTTCTTCATTTAAAAATTTGGGCAACTCAGATTGTGCTTAGTGAAAATTTAGAGAATTTAAATTTATGTGATGTAGAGGAAACTGCATGCAATAAGTTTATTTAGGAAGTATATTAAGTGGAAGAAAAGGTGCTATATTTCTAATACAGTGCTAATTTCTATAAAGTGATTCATTTTTAAAATTAGTTCCTATTTTTAGGAAAGTTGCATTGAAAACTATACTATCAGTCTATGTGAATTTTAAGTATTTAAGTTATTAAGGTATTTTAAGTTCATAATGATAGCTAGAATTCATATATTGCTTCAAGTGCTTGACAAATATTATCTCATTTTATTCTCACAACAATCCCGGGAGGAAGGGAGGTGCTATTATTATCTCTATTTTACAGATGAGGAAACAGTGGCAGGCAGTTTTTAAGTGATTTTCCCAGTAATATAACTAGTAAGTGTTTGAGACCTGATTTGAAATAAAATTTTCCTGACTTCAGGTCTGTCAGTCTACTGTACCACTTAGATGGTCCTGCTTTTAAAATCATAAAATTATTTATAAAATTAATCATAGAAATTATTACGGAATTAGAAGGAGCTTTAGAGTTCATCTAGTCCTTCCCCCTTGTTTGACTGATAAAGAGGCATTTATAATCAAAGGCTTACTTTCAAGCACACATTAATTTCTTTTTATTGGTTATTGCTTAATATTTCTTTAAGAAGAAATATTTTCGAAGCAAATTATTTGAAAAGCAAATTTATGTAATGTTAAAGATGAACAAATACAGAATTATATGGCCTTAAAATATATTCACATTGACCATGAATTAATATTTAGTAGCAAAGATATGTTTGTATGGTTTTTAAAAAGATTTTTCTCCTTTAATTTTAAAATACAATGATATGTTTTGTTTTAGCATAGCATATTCTTCCCAACAAAATCCAAGTGAACTACTTTCCAAAAAATTGTTAACAGAAAAAATGTCCTTGAACTTTAATAATGGAGTTAAAAAACAAAATTTTGTGGCCTCTCAGTGCTGACCTTACTTATATTTGCCTCCTGTATTCATTGTGAATATTTTATTGGTTATTTAGCTTTCTTCATTGTAAATAACTTCATACAAGTTCTAATTGTATGGTATCTTAAGCTATATTGGGTGCATTTACATAGCGGATAATTTGTCCCCATGGATTATTTAAACTTAATGTTCTAGTATAAAATAAAAGTTATCAGTCCTGGATATAAGTATAATTGAATATACAGAAAATATTTTTTTAAAGTAATGTTTCCTCTGACCCTTAGGTTGATGCCTGAATTGCCAAGGTTTGATGATGATGATCTTAAATCATATGTTGATGAAGAAGAAGAACCTGCCTTGTGAGATTTTTAAAATTTTAATTTAATTGTATTTGAATCTTTATGATGTTTTATAGTTGGTTTTAAAATTCCCATTGATAAGTTATTGTTCTTAATATTTTACAAATAGATCATATTGGTATAATATGTAAGGTTTTGTGACTTAAGTGTTTGGTGTCGGACGTTGGATTTGAATTCACATCTTTCTGGCTGAAGGCCTAGGACTCTAGGCTCTTAGCTACCTAACTGCTTCTTATTTAATTAGATACCCTGGCACTTAATATCAAAACACTTCAAAGGGAATGAATGAAAAAAGGATGTATTAAATGATTACTGTGTGCCAACCATTACCCTAAGGGTGGAGTTAGTGCTTTCCTTCCTTAGATTCGATATCTCGAAGTTTTGTTGCATGTGAATCAAGAAGAATTGGCCTTAAAAGCAGTTAGATATGATTTAGTAGCTTCTTCAACAGCTACATGTTATATGCCCCCTGTAGAATGCCAACTCCTTGATAGCAGGGGCTATATCATTTTTGAATAGTAATATGTGTTGCATATAGCAGACCCTTAATTTGCATGTTACGCTGATTTTAGTTTAATTAGCTGAGAAGTTTATTTTTGTGTTTCTTTTTTAGGGCTGGTATTTGTTTCTTTTTTTTTTTGGTATTTGTTTCTTTAATAATGTGTTCACTGTTGGAAAGCAATCCTCTTCATTCCCTCCTCACCCCTATCCTCAACCCTCTCTCCACCTCCAAAAGAAAAAAAAAGGAGAAGGAGAAAGGAGGGAGAGAAACAAATGGTTATCTAAAACCTTGAAAGTTCTGTGTTTGTGGCGGGAAGGCATGCTTTAGTGGAGAAAACAGTAAATTTTTAAACTATCATTGGATATTGGGAGTTCTCTCATCTCTGGATTCAAAAACATTCTTCCAGGTTAAGGAATATGAGCCCCAAGAGTAGATCAAAATATACTTTATCCATTATCCTCTCAGTGTAAGCATTACTAGCAAATTGGTCAGCATTGATCTTTGGGAGAAGTAAAGTTTGAATCTTTTGTAGTCTTGGTGAATGTTAAATCTGAGAGAAAAGTTTCCAACAATTTACTCTGTGATAAAAATTAGATAATTTTTTTCATACATATAACCTCCATTCCTCATCCTGATACAGAGTTTCTGGGTTTTCTAAGCCTATGCCAGTGGGTTATAAGCTTTGGCATTTCTGGGCAAGCTAGAAATGCTTTGTGTACCAGCTTAGTTATGGTTTTTATGTCTGTCATCTGAGGGCCAGCTAACCTAAGTTTTGGAAGGCTTATCAATAAATTGCTTGCAGAGTGATGAATTCTGACTGTCACAGCTCCAGAAGACTATCCATCAAATTATAGGGCAGTTGTGATCTGTATTAGTGGAAGAGTATACACTAACCATATCATGAATCCTTAAGTACCTGAAATATATGTGTTATTCTCCTTATAGTTTTCACAATAATACAGTGCTAATGGCCATTATAAAAGAAAATGTTTTGCTCGTACTGTTTTAAGGGCTTAAGACTAATATTTTTCCTTCTTTAAAGCCTTCATATGGTTAAAAAGGTTAAAGGTTAAAAAAAACACATGGTAAAGTGATAAAAGTTTTGGTTTGGCACTAACTGGTTTCCAGACTTCCATAAATTGTCCTTCAGTTTGCACAATTGCCTTGTTTTGGGTTTTTTTGCCCTTTTTTTTGGAGGGGGGAAGATAGGGCAAGTGAGGTTAAGTGACATGCCCAGGGTCACAAGGCTGGTTTTGTGTTAAGTGTCTGAGACTGGATTTGAACTCAGGTCCTCCTGACACCAGGGCCAGTGCTCTATTCACTATAATTACCTTGTCTTAAGTTTAAAAATGTAATTTAGGGAGTCTTAGGAGCCAAGATATCTGAAGCATTTAAATAATGACAAATTTGGTAGCAAATTGGGGGAAAAAAGAGAAAAGAAAAGAAAGATTTAAATTTTAGAAAATATTCCATAATCTATTATAATTTATCATTAATTCCTAGGTCACCACCCGTAGCTTTGATGGCTGTTCTTGGCATATTAGAAGATTTACTAGAAAACATTCTGGAGTGTTACCCTGTTGGAGAGTTTGCAGTTATTCAGCCATTGAGTGAGGAGTTCTGCTATGTTTTGGGGTACCTCCTTACATGGAAGTTAATACTTACTTTTTTCAAAGCAGCTACATCTCAGGTATGTCCAAAATCATTAGCCCTGTGCCCTCTTATTCTTTATATCTCACTAAAAGAAAATAAGGAAAGTAGTTTTTCATATTATCTAAACAACTTTGGACCTAGTCTATTTACACTTCCTCTTACCTATTCTTCCACGTCCTCTATCCCTTCTTTTTTTTTTAACTCCATCCTTATTATCCATATTGTTCACTTTTTGATTCTTCCCCATTTGGGGGTTAGATAGCAGCTGCCCTAGCCTCTTTCAGATTCCTGTGGAACTTGCTTTTATCTGACTGTAGTCCTTGCCCCACATAATTTCTGGAGGGAAAGGACCCACCCAGCTGGATTTCATTTCCCTTTCCTTCAGGATGGATGTAGCCATGCTTATTGGTTCCCTGTCCCAGTTCATCTGACTGGGCTGAATTACTCTCTGCTGATTTTAAAATAGAATGACAGATACCATGACTGACAGTATATACAACATTCTGTACCCAGTTTACTAACTCTGTATAAAGAGGAAGGATGTATGCTTTATCGTTACTTTTTCTGAAGCCAAGACCAACCATTTCATTTAATCCAGATCTTGATGTTTTTAGTATTGTCTTCCTATACACCACTGTGATCAATTGTGAATATTATCCTCTTGGTTCTTTCTTGATTCTGTATCATTTCATAGAAATTTTCCATGTTTTTCTAAGTTCCTTAATGTTCATCATTGTTTATTCTATGACAGTATTCCATTACAGTATTATATCACGGTTTGTTGATCCATTTTCTTCAGTCTGTGAGCACCTACTTTGTTTTCAATTTTTAACTTCCACAAAAAATTCAATCTTTCATCTTTAAACAGCTGTTCAAACTACTCATTCCATTGCTATTACGATTTTAGTTAATACGTTTAGTGCATGTGATCAAAATTGAAAAAAATCAGTTAAAGCTGTCCAAAACTAACCTTAATGGATAATGTGTAGTAGTTTTGTTGCTGTTATAGTTTGTTTTCATGTATTTGTGTTTAGGTCTAGACCCAGGGTGGGGAACCTCTGATCTCAAGGCCACATGTAGCCTTCTAGGTCCTCAGGTCCAGCCTTTTGACTGATTGCAAGTTTCACAGAACAGATCCTTTTATTGAGGGGGTTTGTTCTGTGACATTGTCAGTGGAACTTGAACTCGGGTTTTCCTCACTCTCCCTGTGTCTGGAACTCTGAACAAACACTAAATATTTCTCAATGAACTATGAACCCAAATTTTTCTCTTCCTCTACTCTTTCCCTTTCTCCCCCATTCCCCAATTTCCAAAAAGTCTAGTGTACCAGTTTGGAAGGAACAAAAACTGTTTCCTGAAATAGTAATAATTCACATGTATGAAACATAAAGCACTTTGCACAGACAAAGTACACAATACCTCTGCAGGCATTAGCCTTAGTTATAGATAAGGAAGATGAGATTTCAGAGGTGGTAAATGGCTTTACCCCAGCTGCACAGACCATGAGTGGTAGAGCTGAGCCCCAGACTGAAGTGTCTGGGATTTTAAGTCCAGTTTTCTTTCCTTTATGCCTCTCCAGGAGAACATTTTTGAAACCAAACTTAAGCCAGTATAGTCCGTATATTGTTGTAGAATATCCATTATGTTTTGAGTATTCTATGGCAGTGTGAGGTCATTTATAAAAATTGATTAATGAAGATTCCAGCTCTCAAAAAGTTCAGCCTAATAATGGGTATTAACAAAGATACTTGGGGCGGCTGGATGGTGCAGCTAATAGAGCCCTGGCCCTGGAGTCAGGAGGACCTGAGTTCAAATGCGGCCTCAGACACTTAACACAAAACTAGCTGTGTGACCTTGGGCAAGTCACTTAACCCCGATTGTCCTACCTTCCCCCCTCCAAAAAGAAAGAAAAAAAAGATAGTAGACCTATAAATAAAATGTTGATAAATATAAACTATGTAATAAGAAATTATATGATCAGATATGTCAGGTATTCAGGGAGAGCACCAGGAAGAAGGAACTTGCACAGGGATTTCAGCATTGTCCTCCTTTTGGTAAACAAGTAGCTCTTCTGTACAGAGCATGGTTGGGGGGCCAGGAAGGGAAATGGCACAAAGGTAGGCAGTTTTACCTTCCTATGGGGCATATCATCTTTTCATCATGAGGCTTATGGCAGTTTATGCCTCAAACACGCGTCACTCTTCTGTAACCAGTTGGACCCAGGACTTCATTTATCTTTACCTTGGTCAGGATCAGGAACTGGACATCTGGCCTGCAGCCAGCCCCACACACTCACACACTCACACACCTTCGTTCTATGTTCCCCCTCTTTCTCATGGATTGACAGTCAAATCATATCACCTTTTTTTTGCTGTGTGTGGGGTGTGACGTTGTAGTTCCCTACAGGAATAGTCTCAAACTCAAATATAAACAGGGCCACTACACCTAATTAAGGATCTCTTGCAGCTGTATATTGGCTTAGAAAACCACATGATCCAGGTTCTATTGTATTTTTATTTATTTTGTTCGGTTATTTCCCAAGTACATTTTCATCTTAATTTGTCACACTCGGGAGTTTTGGGGGCTGCAGGGCAGCTTGACCACTGTCCTACAGCTCTGGCACTACTCAGCATATTTCTGAGTTGTGGCTCCCTAGGCTGAAGTTCCTTTCAGTGAGCACTCTGCTCTGTTCTCTCCAGGTCAGTCCCTTTCCTTGGGTATGCTGCTTCCACTCTTCCTCTAGCTTCCCAGTATGCTGTCCTGAATTCCCATTCTGTGTTTACAAACTGTGTTTACAAACTTCAATATTAAACCTGTATCTTTCTCCAGGAAATTGCTTTGTATGCATTTCATATTCATTTAACTGTGTACATGTTTGCTTCTAAAAGCATGCCTTTTTGAGGGCAGGGATAGTTTCTTTTGTCTTTGTATTCTCAGCACCTAGCATATAGAGCTTGATAAATACTTATTGAACAGAATAATCTAAAAGAGGAGATACAAACACTACAATGAGAAAAGAGAACTTGATGAGTCCAGAAGAGAGGTAACAAAGTGCTATACAAGGTTTGAAGAAGGAAGGATCCATTGCCAACTGGGGAAATTATGTGACTTATTGGAGATGGCATTTGAATTAGGTCTTGAAGGATGGGTAAGATTTTGGTAGGTAGAAGTGTAGGGTTAGAGGTTTAACAAAAGGTATTCTAAATTATAGGGAAATGGTATGAGCAAAAGCATGAGGAGAAATTGAGAAATATATGCAAGGGATGGTGAATATTTCAGTTTGGTTGGAGCATAGAATATGACGGTGAGGCACCAGATCATGAAGGGCCTTGAATGTCACACTAACTTGAATATTTTTCATTTTGCGTTTAGTGAAGGATTTCAGTAAGAGTAGTGATAGCGGATTTGTGCATGTGAGGAATATAAATCTGGCAGTCACATGAAGTCACTGTGATTAGAATGTGGAGCAAGACTGGATATGGATTAGGAGGCTATTCAAACAGCCAAGACAGGTAGTAATGAGGAATTTGAAAGAAGAGGAGGATGTAGTTTAGAACAAAGAACATGACAATGAAAACTTGGAGACTTTGCAAGTTTTGAATAATGGACAAGCAGCTTTTCTGTCTGCCTCAGAGAGTTGAGGTGATACAAGTACTATAGCATTTATATAATGCTTTTAGTATTTACAAATCACCTTACATGTTATCTTATTTGAGCCACACAACAACTCAGATGTGTGTGTCTTTATTAGTCCCATTTTACTGATGAGGAGATTCAGCTTGGGAAAGGTTAAATCACTTGCCCAGCATCACACAGAATTTGAACTTAGATGTTCCTAACTCAAAGTTCAGCGCCCTGTTCACTGCCCTGCTTGAGTAAGCCAGGAGACAGTGTATATAATTAAGGTGCAGATTTAGATTATATTTGATGCAAGTGACAATTGAAAGCTGTGGTGGGGTTTTTAAATAGAAGAGTGATATTATGAAAATACTTTTGAAAAAGAGTCAAGAATGTCATTTCACTTAAGACTGTTCCTTAGTTCTGGACTTGAGTATTGTTCAAGCTTCTCTTCTCATTGTCTGAGTTATTTCATAAAATCATATCTAGAGCTGGAATAAACTTCCCATCTAGCCCAGCCCCCCATTTTGTATATAAGGAGAATCAAGTCCATGGAGGTTAAGTGATGTGCCTCGGGTCACACAGGTAGTCAGTGTTGGAGGTGGGATTTCAACCCAGATACTTGGAGTCACTTTTCCCCCCACTGTTATCATACTTTGCTTTATCTGTTTTTGTGTTTTTCATTGTAGTTTAATCTGGAATTAGTAACAAATAATTTTGTCTCCATCAGCTTCGTGCCCTTTATTCACTGTATCTTAGAAGAACAAAGAGTTTGAATAAGCTGCTCTATCACCTATTCAGACTTATGCCAGAAATACCCACCTATGTTGGGTCAGCTGTTGAGCTCCCAAATAAGGAAACTAAAACATTCTTTACAGAAGAACTTCATTTACATGTCAGAGGTCAGTAAAGTATATTGTTTTTATTCTCTGTTCTTTTATGAAACTAGCCTCGGACTTAAGGTTAAAATATGCTTTCTTCCAGGGAAGGACCTTACATTTTATGGAAACAGCTTTTTCTTTAGACTCAAAGTCAAGAGAAATCATAATTGCTGACAGAAAACTGGCATTTAAGATGTTCCAGAATTTCTCACATATGATAGGAGAAATCTTATTTTTTGGTTCTATCTAGAACCTGGAATTGGGGTGGTCATTGAATGTGGTTAATTCTGAACTCTTTAACATGCTAAACCTTCAGTATTTTACTAGTTAAGAGTTAGGAGTGGTGTTATGTATCTATAATCCCCACTTCCAAGGAGGCTAATGCTCACAAAATCTCTTAAGGTTAGGAGTTCTGAGCTTCACTGGGCTAATAAGCCAATCAGGTGTTGACATTAAATCTAGCATAAAAATGGTGACCCTCTGGGAGTGGGTATCAGGGGTTCAGGTGCCCTAAGGAAGGGAGAACTGGCATGGGTCAAAAAAGGAGGTCTCCCTTGCCTGATCAGTAGTGGGATTGGGCCCATGAGTAACCACTGCATTTCCAACCCAGGCTAAAAAAAGGAGACAACCAGTCTTACAAAAAATTTTTTTTCTTTTACTAGATATGCTAACTTCCAGCTAGAGATAAGCTTCAGCGAATGATCTTTGGGGCCTAAGATGGATTGCTTAGAACCTATGGAACTAATGAAGAACTTAAAAACATGCTAAACAATAGTGATCTAAAGATGAACTTAGGCACAGTCCCTTAAGAAACTTTAATAGGTAGGGGGAAAATCTGTAACATGATATTCCAGAGAGAATATTTCACTTCTCTGTTGGAAGTATGTTTTCATTTCATGTGTTATGAAAGTGTTCATTTCCTATTCTCCTCACTTAATTGATAGTTTTCACCTTTTTCTCATAAAAAAAAATTTACCAGTTTGGTATGTAGTCAAGTCATATTTAAAATGTAGGATATGTAAAAAATTGACACAGCCTTACTGAAGCCGTACTAATGCCTTTTGTGTACCATTTAGTTCCTTTAATTACAACTACTGAAAATTTAGTATTTTTTTTAATGGACCTGTGGTTTATCAATGTATGGACTTCCCAGTGTGAAAACCAAACAGAAATAACAAATGTTCCACTGAATTAGTAGGGGAACATGGTGAGTCGTATTTATTCACAGAATATTTGTGCGTCTTAGTTGCTAAACAATAAATTTGGCTTTTACATGGTGTTGTTGCCAATGAATAAAACTTTATTTTTTAATGAAAATGAACATCTTTTAGATGTGTGTGTGTGTGTGTGTGTGTGTGTATAGATAGATAGATAGATAACTAAGACTTTTTCTCCCCTAGAGACAGAAACCCTTTCATCTCAGATTCCTCACTTGGCTTGTTCTGTCTATCAAATCACATTAAAAGATTTGCCAGCTATGGTTAGACTTTGGTGGAATAGCTGCGAGAAGCGTGTTTTCAATGTTGTAGATAAATTTACAAGCAAGTATGTGAGTAACATGCTTTCCTTTCAAGAAATATCTTCTGTGCAGACAAGTACACAGCTATTTAATGGCATGACGGTTAGTATCATCTTGTAACTTCTAAAAAAGTTTTTAGAATATTGGCTTTATCTCTAATTGTAGTTTTTAAAACCTCATAGTTTTAGTATATAAAAATCATTAAATTGAACTTTTTTGAATGTCACTTTTGTCAATTTTTAAAATGAAAGATTGTGAGTGTATCATGAGTAGAAGATAATGTTGATTGTAATAAAGAATCAGTGCTTCATTCATAAAATAGTGTACAGTGTGCAAGGCTTTGTTTATACCTTATATTTCTGTGTTTCATACCTGGACCACAATTCCACCTATTAATAATTTCTTCTTTCCTCAAGGCCTACGCTTTCCTAATCCCTTCAAGCTGAAAATAGCTCTTCCTTTTCAAATGTCTTATACTCATATTACCTGGATTATCTCCTCTTCCTTTATCTAACACATGGACCTCTCTAGATTTGTAAGATACTTAAAAGCAGGAACTATAATTTTTTTTATGTTCTCCAGCACTTGGCATGGTACAAAGTTATATGATTAATGCATGTAATAAATACTTCTAGAATAGTGTATTTTGACATTTGAATGTCATCAAAGAACTAAATTTATAAATGGCAAGTATATTTAACACTGATTTATTTATATACTCACATTCATACATATTGATTTTTCTCTTTTTTTTCCAGGGGGAAAGGTAGGGTAGTTGGGGTTAAGTGACTTGCCCAAGGTCACATGGCTAGTTTTGTGTTAAGTGTCTGAGGCGGATTTGAACTCAGATCCTCCTGACTCCAGGGCTGGTGCTCTATTCACTGTACTACCTAGCCCCCCCCTGCCCCTTGTTGATTTTTCTTAAGTAAAGATCTTTGCTTACAGCATTCTTATGGGAATAATGGTTTGAAGATTGCTGTTTTTTTTTTCTTCCAGGTAAAAGCTCGCTCTACCACCAGAGAAGTCATTGCTACCTACTCAGTTGATGACATATTCATTGAACTTATCATTCAGCTTCCTTTGAATTATCCACTGGGCTCAATAACAGTGGAAAGTGGAAAAAGAGTTGGAGTGGCTGTTCAGCAGTGGCGTAACTGGATGCTACAGTTAAGCACATACCTCACTCATCAGGTGAGTTTCAAATGCCATGTCTATTAGCTTTCCAAACAAAATCAGAGCTACTTTTTGTTGGAGGAATTCCATCTGGCTCCCAAAAAGTGGGGAGTCATTTGAAAAGCAAACAGTTTACAAAACTTAGAGTTAAACACATTCTCTTATCTAGATTTTAATTTCTGAAGTCTAATTTGAAAAACAACACCAGTGACATGGTATACATACTGACACTGTACTTTTTTTCTTTCTTACTAGAATGGAAGTATTATGGAAGGCTTGGCATTATGGAAAAATAATGTGGACAAACGTTTTGAGGGTGTTGAAGATTGTATGATCTGTTTCTCAGTCATTCACGGTTTCAACTATTCTCTTCCCAAGAAAGCTTGCAGAACATGCAAGAAAAAATTCCATTCAGCCTGTTTGGTAAGTCTCAAAAAAAGGAGTTCAAGAATTGTGAGTGATCTATAATTGGTGTAAAGGATATAATACTTCAGACACAAAACCAAAAATTTTATCAGTATTACCTCAGATTTCTTAAATTTATTTAATGAAGTAGTCGTAAATAGTTCTAGTAGACTGGTAGCACTGTAGAGCTTTACAGCTATTTCCTCAGTTTTTTATTTTGCTATTTCAAGTGACTAGTCCAAAAAAATCAACAAGGAAAAGCTATAAAATATTTTGTTTTGTTTGATTTTATGTTTATGAAGAGGTTGACATTAAAAAAAGGTTTTATTACCTTTTTTCGTTTAGTAGAAAGTTTTAGATTGCAGATGAAAGTGATAGGCCTCCATGTTTGTAAGTCCTGATACATGGTGCAGTCTGTAACAGTGATGTAGAGCAGATCTCTTTATCATCACCTTGATTTTTGACCTAGAACAAAGCAACTGTAGTGTTTTATTGTCTCTAATTTTTTAAAAAAATATTTATCTTTCTTTTTGCAGTACAAATGGTTTACGTCTAGCAACAAATCTACTTGTCCACTGTGCCGGGAAACATTTTTCTGAGAAAGAGATTGTTTCATTCAGAGATTACTGAAGTTGCTGTGTCACTCCTGTCAAACATTTTAAGTGCTGAAGAAACCATTTTCATATGACCATTGTTTCCAAATAGGATCAACTAGAAAATTCCATTGGTTTTTATGATGATCCTAAAATCAGGTTTACTGGCCTCTACATTGTTTTGTAAAGCATTTGGAAGCTTTTCTTTGGCATAAAGTATTGGCAAATTCACAATGTAAAAAACTCACTTTATTTTAATTTGCATATTAAAAATAAATTTGAAAATAACAAATTACAGAATTTTTGTTTACATGGGAGAATCATTTCATTGTAGGATGCTAACAAACTTTCTATTCATATTCCAAATACGTATGTGGAACATATCAAATGAGGCAGATAAGGGCTACAGATTACTATAAAACTAAAAATAGTTCTAATTATGCTAATATAAATTTTTTTGAGGGGGAAAAGTAGGGCAGTTGGGGTTAAGTGACTTGCCCAAGGTCACATGGCTAGTTTTGTGTTAAGTATCTGAGGCTACAGATTACTATAAAACTAAAAACAGTGCTAATTATGCTAATATAATTTTGGGGCAGCAAGGTAGTGCAGTGGATAGAATGCCAGGCTTAGAGTCAGGAAGTCTTCTCTTCCTGAGTTCGGATCTTGCCTCAGACACAAACTAACTGTGTGACCCTGGGTAAGTTTGTTTGCCTCAGTTTCCTCATCTGTAAAATCAACTGGAGAAGGAAATGACAAAACACTCCAGTATCTTTGTAAAGAAAACCCCAAATGGGGTTACAAAGAGTTGGATATGACACAACTGAACAGTAACAAAAATATATATAATTTTAAGTTAAAATTTAAATTTAAGAGTAGGTATATAATTTTAAGTTAAAATTTAAATTTAAGAATAGGTAGCTATTTAAAACTTCTTTACTCTTCTGTTTCAAATTTTTTTTGGTCTTTTTTGAAGAAGGGAAGGCAAGGCAGTTGGGGTTAAGTGACTTGCCCAAGGTCACACAACTAGTAAGTATTAAGTGTCTAAGACTGGATTTAAAGTCAGGTCCTCCTGACTCCAGGGCCAGTGCTCTATTCACTGCACCACCTAGCTGCCCCATTCCAAATCCTTTTGCTGGTGGAGGGGAAGAATTTCACAGATTAAATGGGTTTGTCAGTGGAAATAAACAGTATGCTTTCAGAGACTTTGAGGGATACTGAGAATGGGACAGCTCTCAACTAACAATGAATTCACCGTTCAATCTTCCATGTCCTTTTTAACTTAAAAAATATAACTGCATTTAAAGAAGCTTTCTGAAATCCAGGATTAAAAAAAAGGAAAATTAACAGGTGATATAATGTGGCCTCCATTTTTATTATCAAGTTTTCTCTTACCTACCAAAAACTGGGAACAAGGCAGGAAAAACAAAATTTATAAACCTAATAATTTTGTCAACTTGTAGCAGCATAAGTTAATTAAAACTTAAAAAAAAATCAAAGTGCATAAGATGTCTTCAATTTGTGAATTTGTGAAATACTAATATGTATTGTTACTTAAAAAATCAATCTCACTTCTGTCATAATTACTTAAGTTCAAGAGATATACTGTTAATAAATATGTGTAAGATTTAGCACTTTTACATCCACAACTTTATGATAGTCTGAAAGTTAATGTAATATTTGGGGGAAGAATTCTCTTAGAATCTTTACTGATCTTGTGTTTGACCTCAGGAATCAATCAAAGGAATTTTTTGGAATAACTTTCTGGGATTCACTGTTCATAGTTCATTTATGGGATGAATGGAATACCTGCTTTTCAAGGCTTTAACAACAATGTAGCAGTTTTGTTTTTAGACCAATATCTGATACTGTATCCTCTTATTCTATAAAGATAAAAAGTATTTTTCTAGTCAAGAATAACATTTCTATAATCATGTTAAAGTGGATACAAATAACCTAAAAGCTTCAACAACAAACACAAAACATTTAAATCTCATGGTATTAAAAGTCCATTGACCCAAGTCCAAAGAACTAAAATCCAAATGTTCTTAGCGTGGGAACAAATGAATTCTGTGCTGTGTGTGGATATTAAGTCACTTTGTCGTATCAGTGGCATGAAATGCCATCAATCTGATGCTACCCATTTTGGAAAGGATAGATGCCTGTTGCAAACCATTTTTTAAAATAAAATTTTAGTAATTTTTCTAGCTAGTTTATCTCCCCCCAGTACCCAGCAAATAGCTAATGATAAAAGTTAAAAAGAAAAACCCCAACAAAAAAGCCCTTCTAAGTCCATCACCTTTCCAGCAGGACATTGGTAGTCATGTGCTTCTTTTTGGTCCTCTGAAATCATGGTTTGGCATTCACAAAATATTTTTTATAATTCATATTGGTCAAACGAGAGCCTGTGTGGTACAGTAAACTGAGTTCAAATCTAGCTGGATACACTGGCTATGTGATCTTGGAAAAATCACAACCTTTCAGTGCTCTAGGCAACTCTCTTAAGATTCTAAATTTCAGAAGATGGTGCTAAACTACATTCATAGAATTTCCTCATTCTGGAGTTCTCTATTACAATGAAATCATAGGTCTAGACCAAGGCGGGGGTAACCTGTGGCCTTGAGGCCACATGTGGCCCTCTAGGTCCTCAAATGGCTCTTTGACAGAATCCAAACTTCACAGAACAAATCCCCTTAACAAAAGGATTTGTTCAGTAAAACTTGGACTCAGTCAAAAGGACCTAGGTCACATATTCCTCATCCCTGGTCTAGACCCTATCCCTAGCCTATCACTGAAATCCCTTAAAAGAACTATGAAGGAAAACCCACAATAAAATTCTAAAAGGAAGTGATTTCTTTCAGGAGAGCAAACATTTTCTGCAGAGATACAAAAGTTATTTTTCTTATGAAAGTACATTTATATATGTCAGTGAACTGGAATGGGTAAATTTAATTCAGGTGATCATTATATATTTTTACTGTAGGCAAGAATCCCTTAAAGAAATGGAGTAGCCGTCATAGTCAATAAAAGGGTGAGAAAAGCAGTATTATGGGGTATAATCTCAGAAATGACTGAAAAACATGTTTAAATCTAAGGCAGACTGTTCAAAATCAAGCAATATAAGTCTTTGCTCCAACCACGGATGTCGAAGAGGCCGAAGTTGATCTGTTCTATGATGAACTACAACATCTAGAAGTAACACCAAAAAACCATATCACATTCATCATAGGGGACTGGAATGCATGCTAAAGGAGGAAATCAAAACATAATTGGTATAACAGCTAAGTCTGGCCTTGGAGTATGAAATGAAGCAGGGTAGAGACTACTAGAGTTGTCAAAATAACTCACTGGTCATAGCAAAAACTTTTCCAACAACTCAGAAGGTGACTCTATACGTGGACATCACCAGATGGTCAATATGAAAATCGGACTGATTATATACCTTTGCAGCCAAAGATGGAGATGCTCTACCTAGTCAGTTAAAATGAGCTAGAACTGACTGTGGCTCAGATCATGAGCTTCTTACTGCAAAAAAAAAAGCCAGGAGTAAAGTTTCTGGGAGAAATATCAACAATCTCTATATGCAGGTAGTATCACTCTGATGGCAGAAAATGAAGAGGAATTAAGAAGCCCCTTGTTGAGGGATGTAAAAACTGGCTTGAAGCTTAAAAACAAAAAAAAAAAACCCCAAACTCAAAAACCTCAAACCACAAAGATCTTGGCAATTGGTCCCATCACTTCTTGGCAAATACAGGAAGAAGAAATGGAAACTGTCAGATTTTCTATTCTTGAGTTCAAAGATCATTACAGCTATGAAATTAAAAGACACTTGCTCCTGGAAGGGAAAGCTTATGGCAAATGTGAACAGCATACTAAAAAACAGAAACATCACCCTGCTGACAAAGGTTCATATAATCAAAGCAACATATGGCTGTGAAAGTTGTACTATGTGGAAAGCTAAGCACGGCAGAATTGACACTTTCAAATTGTGGGGTTTCTGGAAGAGACTTTTCAGAGTCCCTTGGACAATAAGAAGATAAAAACAGTCCATATTAAAAGAAATTAATTGAGACTACTGGAAGGTCAAATACTGAAGCTAAAGCTTAAATACTTTGGCTACATGATGAGAAGACAGGACTCACTGGAAGAGACACTGATGTTGGGAAAAAATTGAAAGCAAAAGGTAAAGGGGACAACAGAGGATGAGATGAATGGATATTGTAATGGAAGTGAAAAAAAAAAGCTTGGACAGACTTGGGAGATAATGGATAGAAGGACCTGGCATGCTATGGTCCACAGGGTCACAAAGAGCCGAACGTGACTGAACAACAGACATAAGTCAAACCCCTCTCTCACTACTTAGTGACGTTTGTTATGACACACATTTTATTAATGTTTATGAACACTGTTTAATAAACCACTCTGACTTAGCTTAAAGCCAGAAGAGGCTTTTCTTGAAAAGCCACAGATTGTATTTTGAAAAGCACTGGTTTAACTAGTTTAACTAGTTTACCAAAATCGTTCTCAACACTTAACTGTACTTTACATCTTTACTTGACTCTTGGAATAGCTCTGGCTTTAAAAGTACTAGTGACTGAACATTTCACATTACATCTATTAGAACTTGCTGAACTTTAGGACTGAAAGAATTTCTCGTCCTGCTTGTCTGGAAAGTACAATTTTGCCCTGTAAACCGTATTTCTTCATTGTTTCCATAATTTCATCTGAAATAAAAATGAAATATAAAATCACATTAACTGTTTTGGTAAAGTTTACCTAATTGTGATGTTTGCTGAAAAAATATATAGCAAGATTATAATCACAGGATATTTTATCTGTCAAAATGACCTGAGATTTTTATGAGCTTTAAAAGTTTTTGGAAGTTTTGTTATATAGCTTACTTTTATGGGGGTAGTCTGCTTAAGAGATGAAAAGGAATAATTTAAAGTCGTAATTACTACAAATATTTTAAAACATTTTACTTCCTTGACTATTGACTGCATTGTCGGATATGTGTACAAAAATACACATACAGTGTCAGTTTTATACACATAGCTCACTTGTATTGGCTTTTGTCTTGTGATTTATCTTGGTCAAGCGTCCAACATTTAAGTGGCCATCTAACTGTTGATTAATCTCTCCATATTAGCTATGTTGTTCCTCAAAAAAGATTTGCTCTTTTGCTAGGGCCATACTAGGGCCTTCCCAACATGGTATATGAAAACTGGCAAAATTTCTGCTCTGCTGGCATAGCTTTCAAGAAAAACCCAGGGTCACCTCCGTGAGGTAAGGAAGCATGTAAGTAGTACTTTACTGCACAGCTATGGCATGGCAAATACACACACACACAGCAAAATATATTTACTTATATGTTTTATAAATATTTCTAAAATATACACATTTATATACGATGTATATATCTAAAATATTGAGTGGACTCCTTGTGGTGAACTCATGGGAAGATTTGGACAAGAGTTACACAAGATGGGTCACAAACTTTGAAGCTGATAAGATCACAAATTCATTCAAGTATTACATTGAACGTTACATTGAAAATATGGCCGTGAAGAAATGTTTAGTGTTAGTAAATAGGGCTCCTTATTAGTTCACAACCTGTGTGCTAAGAAAACAGTATCTGTTTCTGAGAATAAATATCTCAATCTTACTTGAATGGAATGTGTAATCGTTTTTGAAAAAATGACCCCTTAGAATGTAACAGAAAAAGCAAATTAATTTCAAACCTAAGGAGCAGTGTTGAATTTGAGATATAAAAAAATGAATGTGTACCTTTGTGGGGGAGGAATGGCAGGATCTCCCTTTATTTCATCGCCATGGGAAATTGCCAGTGTGGAAACTCTCCACCCAAACAGATCAGCAGGTAGTTCTTAATTTATAGCCTTAGAAGATTGCTTGGGGGTACTTTAAGTGACTGTCACAGTCACAGGGCAAATATGCATCAGCAGCAGGAAGTGAACCTAGGCTTTTCTGACAGCAAAGCCAGACTTCTATCTCTTTTATCTTCCTGTCTTATATACTCATTGTTTTTTTAACATTAATTTTAAAATTTTATTTTTACATTTAAAAAAAATTTTTGAGTTCCAAATTCTCTTCTTCCCTCCAGACCCTTCTCCACCCACTGAGGTGAGCAATATGATACCCATTTTACATGTGACATCATGTAAAACATTTCTATGTTAGCCATGTTGCAAAAAAAAAAAGAGCTAGAAAAATAAAGGAAGTGAAAAACATTATCCTTTAATCTAAGAGTTCATCAGTTTTCCTCTGGAGGTGGAAAGCATTTTTCATTATTAGTCTTTTGACACTGTCTTGAAGCATTGTATTGATCACAATAGCTAAGTCTTTCACAGATGATAATTTCCTCAATATTTCTGTACAATGTTCTCCTGGTTCTGCTCACTTCACTCTGTATCGGTTCATGTAGATCTTTGAAGGTGATTCTGAAACCATCCTGCTCATTTCTTATAGCAGAATAGTATTCCATCACAATCATATACCACTTTTTCAGCCATTCCCAACTGATCGGCATCTTCCAATTCTTTGCCACCACAAAAAGAGATAGTATTTTTGTATATATAGATCCTTTCCTTTTTTCTTTGATCTCTTTGGAATACAGACCTAGTAGTGGTATTGCTTGGGTCAAAGGTTATGCAGTTTTACAGCACTTTGGGCATAGTTCCAAATTATTCTCTGGAATGACTGGACCAGTTCACAACTCTACCGACAGTACATTAGTGTACCTATATTCCCACATGCCCTCCAGGGTTTGTCATTTTCCTTTTCTCTCCTGTTAGTCAATCTGAAAGGTGTGAGGGTTCCCTCAGGGTTGTTTAAATTTGCATTTTTTTCAACTAGCAATTTAGAGCTTTATTTTACATGACAACTTTTATTTTTATAAATCTGGTTTAGTTCCCAATATATTTGAGAAATGAGGTCTTCATCCCAGAAATTTGCTGTAAAAAATTCCCCATTTCCTGATTTCCTTCTAATATTGGCTACACTGATTTTGCTTGAGCAAAAACTTAAATTACTCATTTTATCTCCTATGATTCTTGCTATCTCTTTTAGTCATAAACTCCAATCTTATTCATATATCTGACAAGTAAATTTCCTCCATGCTCTCCTAATTTGCTTATGAAATCACCTTTTATGTCTAACTCATGTACCCATTTTGACCTTATGTTGGTATATGGTGCGAGATGTTGGTCTATGCCTAGTTTCTGCCAGACTGTTTTCTAGCTTTCCCAGTTGTTTTTGTCAAACAGAGTTCTGCCTCAAAAGCTTAGATCTTTGGGTTTATCAAAACTAGATGACTGTGGCTGGTTACTACTCTGTATTGTGTATTTGCTCTATTACACTACATTCATTAGTATAGGATAGTGTTGATAATTATTGCTTTGTAATATAATTTGAAATTTGATACTGCTAGTCGGCCTTTCTTCACATTTTCTTTCATTGATTCCCTTGATATTCCTGACCTACGGTCATTGTTAATAGAATGATTAGGGAGCTCAAATTCAAGGTAGGGAAAAAAACAACACAGATATACACAGTAACTGATCAGCTGAATTTAACAGAAGTGTAATCAAGATGAATGGAGATGGAAAGTTCATTGTAGCGAGAATATGGTGCTTGGAAAAAGTTATAGATATTTTTATGTCTAAGTAGCAGCATATACATTTAAGAAACTTGGTCAAAATGAATTTTGCTTCAAAATTATTAAAACTACCTAATATCCAATTAAGCAGCATATATTAAAGACCTACTATATCCTGTCCCTCTACATTGTTGCTATCCCATTATCTTATGCTTTGAAAACTTTGTTATAATAATTTCAGATAAGTATATCATTAAAAAAATAGACTAAATTATATTACCTGGATTGTTTTCTTTAATGATAACTAAATAGAAAAATCCTTCTGGTGATAGTAGGTCTGCAACCAAAGGGAAGAATCTGTCCATGACTTCTCGGCCATTTCTGCCACCAGCCCAAGCTGCCTCTATTCCATGACTTCCTACCTATTTTGGTTGGAAAGAATCTTTTAATTTTTGTTGAATTAAAATTATGTCTGGAATTTCAAACTATTGAAATTCTTCATTAACCTTAGATTTCCACTGTTAATACTTTGTTGGAAAACATAAATTAACTTTTATAAACATTTGTCCTGAGCTTAAGAAACCAGTTACAGTATTCAGAAAAGTTCAAACTTAAAAGTGCTAGAGACCACATTTTATTCTTTGTTTTATAGAATCAAAGGAGTTTTAATATCCTTTTTTAAAAGCATAATTACATATTTAAAACATTTAAGAGATTCTATTTAAAAACTGACACATAGCTTTTAAAGAATATATGCAAAGATACACTTTAAAAAACCCACCCCCTTGCTCTGGGTCCAAAGATGACCCAATAATGATATTCTAGAAGTAAGATTTTTTAATAGATACACTATGAATGATCCATGGTAATTTCAGGTCCAAGGTGGCAAAATCTTATCTTAGAGCTGTGATAGTAGCTATGTTCTTTCAGCAGTGGAGGGCTCAGGATTTATTTGGTTTACTAGGTTGTATAGGAAAATTGGGGTACTACTTTGGTGAATCTGTGATCTTAGAGTGAGTGTTCCCTCCAACAGAGTTTGTAATCCATCTATTTTTTTCTCACCTAGTGAGACTTCTGCCCATTTTGTCTTCTAAATCCTCCATACAGGATTTGAGAGATCAAGAAATTTAAGAGGAAAGCCTGCCTTAATTCTCATCTTCACTTGGTCATGACCACTGATACCTCTTTGAATCATAGAGAGATAAAAAACAGGCCTTCTAAATCACTATCCAGGCATTTATTTAGTGGACAGGCATCCTGTTTCACATTTTAGGACCTAAAATTTAGGTATTCTGTTCCCGTTGGAGGTGGGACTTGACGCACTTTTCTTTTACCTTTAGTACTTAAGGCTGAAGTAGGTGGAGCCTTTTGTGATATTAAGGGGAAAAATGAGAAACAGTTCACTTCAGTGAACTTGATGCTGATTATCTTCACTAGTGACGTGATCTTTATTATGTAGAGCAGTGAGTAGAGTGATGAGTATCTTCTCTGTAACCCTTAGAATATAATTCTCTGGGCTTCTGTTTCCTTACCAGTAAAGCAAAGATTGGATTTTGGATAACTCTGAGGTTATGATGCTAAGCAGTGTGGTGGTACCCTCAAAGTAGTAAAGAGGCTTGGATTTGGGGACAGACAGTATTAGCTTTTGACAGGTTGAATTTGAGATGCCAAAAGGACAAGTGGAACTGTTCAGCAGTCAATATATATTAAGGAGTCATCTTCAAAGGTGATAATCAAATCAGTGGAAGCAAATGGGATGACCAAGAGAAATTGTAGGGAGGAAAAGGCGGCCTAGGACAGATCCCTGAGGGATGTCTATGTTTAGGAAGTAGGAGATATGTAAGGTAGTAAAGGAGACTGAAGAATGCAGTGTCATGGAATCCAAAGGGAAAGGAAATAACTAAGAGGGTTGGGGCACTGTATAAAAAGATGCAGGAAGGGCAAAGCGGTTAAGACTAGGAAAAATTTTTGTTAAAGTCTTTGCTTAATTGCTAATTTTTAGCTATCCAGAGATTATGGATAACTTTTTGTTTAATTTTTATTTTTTTTACATTTTAATTTTCCCTTAACAGCTCTTCCTCCCACAACAAAGTTTTCTCCAACAAAGATAAAACATTTAAGCAAACTAAAAGACACTATGAACATGACTTGACACAGTATAAACCACATTCTTCCCCTGTACTTCCCTACCCTTTCTACTAAGAGGAGGAGGCATATTTTCATCATCTCAGCGCTCTGGGACCAAGATTTGTCATTGTGATTAATCAGTTCAAATAGCTTTTAAATGTTTTCACAATATTCTAGTCATTGTGGGCTCTGCATCCTTTACTTTATACCTATTCATACAATTCTTCTCATGTTTTTCTGATCATGTCCATTAAGCTTTGAAATTCTGCCTTGGGTTTAACTTGTCTTTATAGTAAATGAAAGGAAACTCCCTTAATTCATTTCTATCTAGCCAGCCCAAGATCATACTTCAAATCCCATAGATCCTAGAGATTTTGCTAAATGTCTTTCTGCCATATGCATATCCCTTCTCCCATCTAGATTTCAATTTTTGCTACTAAGACAGTAATCAGACTACAGGTATTTAGCACAGTGCATGGCATACAGTAGGTACTTAATTGCTTTTATTCAATTATTCTATGGTTCTGCTCACCATCTCTGAGACTCTCTATGGCATAACTATCTTCCTGGCCACCATTCCCCTATGTGTGTTGTCTTCCTCTATTAGAAGGAATAGAAACTGCACAAAGTGCAGAAACTATTTCACATTTGAGTATGTATTCTCTACATCTAGCAGTAGCATCCCCCAACATTTAAAGTTACTGTTATTCTATATGATGAATCAAAGAATATAGTCTGTCCCCTGGCTTAATCTTGACTGTGGAATCTTGTCACTGTTTCTGAAAACCATGAAATGTATGTATGAAGACCTTGCATGAGTAGGGGGAATTTCATTTAGTGGGAATAACTTGGCCATCTGAATCTTCCTCCAAGCTTCAATATTCTTGTGAATATGTATAAAATGTCTCTGAAAGACCTAAAACCAAAGAGTTAGTGAGAACTTCATCCTAGATAGCTTCAATTTTATCATTAAAATAGGAGGCAAGGTCATCTGCTGAATAAAACAAACTAGGAGTAGAATCAGGGTCTTGAGAGAATAAAGTTTATAGTGGATCGGCCACTATAAAGTGTGTGGTAGTCAATCACAGATGAATGAACAGATTGCTGTGTAGCAATGAAGGCCCAGATGAAATAAAAATGACATGAATTGTTTAACTTATTCCAGAAAAAGGTGGGAATTTGCTAGTTATCACATTAGAGTACTCAACTGACTGAAGTAGGAATTGAGAGGGGCAATGACAACTAGAAGGTCACAAGGTGAAAGGAGTCACTAATCACTAATCTTTATGAGGGGGGCTGGTGTTATCACCAGAGGAAAGAGTGGATCATGGAGCAAAGGAGTCCTAAAGTCTTAGGTAGCATATGGCAGTGGTAGGCTCTTTATTTTTCCATCTCTTAGCACCACAGTTTTAATCAGGACCAATACAAGGCAACATTGGTTACTGCACTTCTTCACTCTGCAGCAGCAGCAGCAGCTTTTACCTATCTAACCATGTAATGATAGAAGGAGAAGTAGGTGACATTTTTATTAATGCTACCCCATACTGCAGAGAGGTCAAGAATGACATAATAAAATTCATTCGATACTAGCCAATGTGTAACCTAAAGATATTGGTCATTTTAAATTTTTATACATTTCTTACCTCTTCAGAAGGTGTTACTACATAGGGTGGGTTAAATACCAGAAGATCAACTTTGCTGAATAACCTCGGTAGCAATCCTTTGGCCTGGATATAAATCAAAATAGTCAAATAGGTTTTGTGGTTAAATGTCAATGCCTTGAATGTCACTTGTATTCTTACAGAATAAACTTGTTTAATGCACTGCAAAGCATGGCGGGCTCAGGTGATGAAATATCTTAAAATCTCACATATTTTCATCTTAAGTCATAAATTTACACAAAATACAGATTTTTTTGGAGCATGGAAACTGGGTCATCAAATAAGCATAAAATGTCTGGGTATGTTACTGCTATTCAACAATCCAGATTGTGCACTTCAGTGTATTTTTATAAAATGAAGTAAAGGGTAAGCAGAATCCACAGATTGTAGCAAGCTGGAGACAGAAATGATTGCATTTAATAAATACTTAAAACCTAGTACTAGTTTATGATTGAGAACTAGGAAAAATGATGCACTTTTTTTTTAGTCAATAAATTCAGTTCAACTAGATTTTGGAAATCTTGCCACTGTTTCTTTCTCTTTTTTTTTTTGGCTTTTTGGAGAGGGGAAGGCAGGGCAATTAGGGTTAAGTGACTTGCCCAAGGTCACAAGGCTAAGTGTTAAGTGTCTGAGGCTGCATCTGAACTCGGGTCCTCCTGACTCCAGGGCCACTGCTCCATTCACTGCACCACCTAGCCGCCCTACTGGTCACTGTTTCTAAAACAGTGTGTGTCTGTGTGTGTGTGTCTGTGTATACATACAGATACATGTATAATGTAGAATTTATTGAGAGAGAGAATTTATGCTTCTAGAATTTCTATGCTACCTGTGTTTTTATTAGTTCAGATTTTTTTTTCTAAATCAAATGCTTCCTTAACAATGGCTACCTTACAGTATTTCATCTAAATGTTATACTCAGTGTCAAATTCTGACCCAAAAATTATGAAACAGTATACATCAAAGATTTCGACTGTCAAAATTCTAAAGTTTCCTAAATTCCATTTCCATTTTTAAACTTAAAACTGTTAAGCAGTCATTAGATGATTAAAAGAGAAAAATGCTTATTCAGAAAGACTGTTAAATTTCTTTTCCTGGCAGTCCTTAAGAAGAGATTCATCTTGGTAAAGCACAGATGTCATTTTGCTTTTTCTTTTTAAATAACTGTTAACCTTTTTCTTGATTACTCAGGGTTAAGTATTTTCTGTACACTATTTAAGAAGGCGAAGACATTACACTTTAGAAAGACTTTCATCTGAAACTATTAAGAAAAAAGTTTTTAACTTAGTATTTAAAGGATGAAGTCTCAACTATCCAAAAAATCCAGCTACTCAGGACAACTATTCTTTTAAAAGCTACTTTATATGTTATCTTATCCTTATAATAATCCTGTGAAATAAAAATATTGCTTGGGCACTGACAAGTAAAATAACTCCAACAGTCAGGTGTTATAGAAGCCCAAATCTGAAACCTATCCACTATGACTGGCTCTTTTTGTCTCCCTATGCCAACCTACACCTTTTTAAAAGTAGGGGAGAATTTTTCATTTTATACCAGTACTGGAAAAGGACTACTATCTCACCAAATCTGTGATTATTGGCTGAATGTGAACTTTATTACACAGTGCTGTCTCCAAAGTACAATCCGCTGCTTTTGGGTTGATATCAGTACACCTATAAAAAAAGATAAAAAACAACAATGTAAGCCTTTGAGAAACAAATAAAACCTTACGAATTAATGGGGCACATCTATGACAGAAATCAAGAAATGTTTAATTTTTTCGTAAGTAAAGAAAGTATAAGAATAAGTATAATGCTATAATAATGAGCAAGAAAACAGATGCACATTTGTGGCATTTTTATTCCAATAACTGGTATCACTATAAAACTGTTTAGAATTGCAGAATGTTAGAGTTGGTAGGGACTTTATATATCATTTCTTTAAAATAAAATTTTAAAAACCAGAGAGGAGGAATTTGGACCCAAATTAGTGTTGCATGTATAGTTTAAATTGTCAGAAAAGGCATACTATTCGATCTTGTGGACTTTATGTATTTAACTATTGCAATTAAAAATTAAACATGTATACCTTGTAAATATTAACACAAAATATTGCATTCAAATAACTATTCTTCAACCAGTTACTCTCAATACAATATTTGGAATAGTTGGCACAATTATACTTACATATATAAAGCCTGAGGGCCAATAATTGAAGCCAGGAATGCAGATACGATGCCAGATCCTGATCCTATTTCAAGGCATATCTCTACTCTGAATTGAAAATGTTGTATTTAGTAAAAAGAAAATCAAAATGTAACCCACTAGTTTTAGCATAAATCTTTCCTGTTCTGTCATTCCCCCTGTAGAAAGTTAACAGTATAACCATATGCAAAAATACTTATAATCTTTTTATGCTTAATATTGTAAAGCTCAAAACTGCAGAATTATCCTGTGTACACAAACAGTATCTTATTGAATCAGGAAAAACAATATATACTGGCAATATCTCTAAATGGCTTTAAAGGCAATTTCAGTAAAATATGACATAATAACTATATGTTTGTTCCCTGAATAAACAGAAGTATTTACTAAGTGTTAATTTCCCTAGTCTTTTAAAATCATATTAGAGGTTTAATTCTATAATATGCCATATTAGAAAGGTAAAGGACTCTTGGTACTAATTTGGAGTGGCAAAGGTATTCCCTATATAGTGTGCAGTAAGGAGATTGATTAGACTTTGGTGAAACAGTGAAATACTTACACTAATGCTAGTGTTTTTATGGTATTATCCAAATTAAGAGCCTAATATTAATTCCAAGAGAGACAGTTGTGTGTAGGACGAAGCATGGTCTCTCATTGGCTAAAGTATATGGAGCCTTTGGCCTCAGTGCCATTAAGGAAACTAAATAAATAAAAGAACTGGCTCTAAGCTGTGAATAGTGAAACTTGCTGTCTGAGGTAAAAGGCATTTCGGACCAAAACTAAATTTTGTTTTCAGTTTGAATTTGGGTATGCTTGCCTGCTAAGTCAGTGCCTGCATCAAATGCCACAAGCTACTCAGAGGGAGTGTGATCCTATACTGTTAACGGGTGGAAGTCTACATCTTGTAAAGGCCAAAGGGGCAATTCTAGCCTCAGCTGGGATGGGACCCCTTCTGGCTCAGCTTACCCATGAAATTCCTTTGAAAAGGAATGTTTCCCACCTATTCCTGAGTCTAGCTGTGAAATGGTACCAATACTGCATGGATAGATATCTGTGACTTTACCTGAATTTAAACAGAGCCAAGGATGTTTTATCTTGTCATATTTGGAATGTCATATGTCCATGCTTATCCCTTCTATAGCAAGTTTCTATAATCAGAGCAAGTAGTCAGTAAAAGATATGAACCATCTTGTTTTGAGGTTAACAAATGTAAAGGAAAGCTGAATAAACTGGATAATGGTTTTGAGGGAATTGGAAAGACAGATAGGAAGGATTGGGGACAAATGAGGGTTTATCCAAGCCCCTCCTGTCTCCAGATAGTTGATATCAGTTTCAGAAAGGTTTAAGTATGTTGAGAGTATGTGAGGAAGTATTTTTAGAAAGCAGAAAGATTTGTAACTGGATTCTAAAATTTTGAGTAAAACAACAGGATCAGATTGATTCTTCTAAGAACTATATGTATGTGTGTGTGTGT
>CM053580.1:151984777-152033649 GCA_028627135.1 Pseudochirops cupreus
TGCTGATATGGTTCCTCTTAGCCGAGCTGACTTTAGTGGGAAGTATCTTTGTGTGCGTTTTGGAGTTCCAGGATTGGTTTAGAGTCCTATTTTATGGGTATTTTGGGGTGGCTATGTGAGAGCTGCGATGTGTTGCTGCTTCTACGCCGCCATCTTGACTCCGCCCCCTGCAATAAATATTTTTGTACATATGGGACCTTTTCCCACTTCTGTCGTCTCTTTGGGATATAATCCCAACAGTGGTATTGCTGGGTCAAAGGGCCCATCTAATTTCTTATGCCGACTCTCAATGTATCAAAACTGTGAAAGGGAAAGCCACAATGGAAAGGATGACTGTATTTATATATTTAAGTTTACATTATATTTTGAGGTGTAAATTCACATAACGTGGGTCGTATTGAACCAGTGCACTACAGACTGCAAGTCTCAAAAAAAAAAAGAATTGATATCAACCACCTCTCATCTCCTTACGTCATTGCATATTTTATCCTGTCTATAAGACTTTATTGTTCCCATTAAATTTCATCTTTCAGAACAATTCCTCTGCACACAAAAGTGGTCCTAGCAGTATTTTAAGTATAACAGCAACCCCCCAGATTACAGCAATAACTAGCAGGACCATGGGACTTTGCCATAGGCAAGCTGAAGTTAGAGAGGTCCAAATTAGCACCATTGTCTGAGAAGAGAGGCTGTGGGGATCCCACATAGAAAGGGAGGATGCTGCTTAGATCTTTTAGCACCACTCTTCCATTGGTTCCCAAGAAAATTGTAGCTATACATCTCTTTCTACAGGTTACTGTGATTCTAATATCCTCAGATTGTCCCACACAGGTATGGGGGTGGGAAGGTGAACAGTCCTTAATCTTTAAACAAGGATTCTTGAGAGAGAATGTGAGATCCCTTTTTACCCTTAATTGAAGAAGTAGATGATGTGACAGGATCAGGGCACCTGTAGAGTGTGGGTATCCTGTTGAAGTGAAAGGAGAGAGAGATGGACAATAGAGTCCAGCCTGCATTTGAACAAGTGGCAAGGGAAATGGGGAGATGCAAGTGGTAGAAAGGGTATGTGATCTTCCCCCACCCCTCTACCCCATCATCCTAGACTGGCCACACATGGCATTTTGTTAGCAGCAATAATTAGTAGAATAAGAAGCTGTAATGCTATGGCTCTTTTCCCTTTAATAGTCACATTCTTAGAAAAGGTTGTCTACATTATGTTTTCTCTCCTCCCACTCACTTCAGTTTTTCTCAGTCCTCTTAACCTCTGAGCTTTTTTACACTATTAACCATTCCTTCCTTCTAAATAATCTTTCTTTCTTAGCTTTCATAACATGACTCTCTTGTGATTTTTTTCTTACCTGTCTGACCATTCCTTCTCAGATTCCTTTGTTGACTCATCTGTGCCTTTCCCCCTATGCATGGGGGTGTCCCCCCAAGTCCTATTCAAGACTCACTTCTTTCTTCTCCCTGTATTTCCTTTTTTTTTTTTTTTGCTTTTTGGAGGACAGTTGGGGCTAAGTGACTTGCCCGAGTTCACATGGCTAGTTTTTTTGTGTGTGTGTGTTAAGTGTCTGAGGCCGGATTTGAACTCAGGTCCTCCTGACTCCAGGGCTGGTGCTGTATTCACTGCGCCACCTAACTGCCCCCACTCCCTGTGTTTTCTTGGTGATCTCATCAGCTCCCATTGACCCATAGCTTTCAAGATGATTACAGCCTGTGTTTCTGGATTAGGACTCTGCTAGGGCTGGGCTCTATCCGCTCCTGTCCTCTTGGATGGGGTAGGCAGGCCTTGTTTGTTTTTGTTCCCTCTGTAGCCCAGGATTTCCCAGTCCTGGATGGGATGGCGCCAGACCTTTCCTCTCTCACAATCCCTGGCTTCTCCAGTTAAGTTTGGGATAGATATGTTATAATGAAAGATCCCTTGCTTTACAGAATGAAACCCTCATCATTTTCTGTGAAGAGTGAGTGAGAGCATTTTAAATGATTTGGTTTGCACATACTATTTTAGGCAGATGTATACTGTGGAATGGAAAGTGACCTAAGGTGTCATCAAATTCAACTTTGTATTTGGTTTTAGAATTTATTTTGAGATTTTATTTTTAATCTTCCAAATTTTTCTTAGGTTTTAGAATATAATGAAAATTTAGTTTGCATTCCTTGAGGGGATCATAAAGTTTACCTAGGGAAGTCAGCACTTTTTAAAAAAATGGTATTTGGAAGTCATTTTCAGTAAAGCCTTTTCTCAGGAATTGAATTTGATGTAGTTAAAAGAGCACTAGATTGATCACTAAATTGAGCATCTGGAGGCATAAGTATCTTTTGCCTATTAGTACTGTAACCTGAGGCAAGTCATTTAAACTTAGCTGAAGAGTTAAATAAAATGAGAATAATAATACTAGTCATATCTAAGGATTAAATGAGAATAGTGTATGTAAAAATACTTTATAAACTATAAAGCACTGTCGGAATAGAAATTATGGTGTTTTAGGTATGTCTTGGTTATATTTCTGCTTCACAAATTTGATATATGATGTACTCACATTTTTGTTACGCTAACTTTCTCTTATATTCTAGGAAATTCTTTATGCATTGGTAGGTAATCTGCAGAGTGCTAACATGGGAAAGAAGCGTACAAAGGGAAAAACTGTACTGGCTGATGCTGCTGCTGAAATTTTAGGTACTGCATATTGAATTTTATTTCTTGATTGGAAGAAGTAATTTTTAAGTCCTAAAATGTATTATTTTTTTTTTACTGTATTTCTTCATTAAAATGAAACATTAACTATAGAGGGAAAATAGTATAACTTCATATTATATATGTATGTCTTTATAAACTATTTAAAATAATGAGTTTGGTCTAAATTATTATTATTTTTTCCTTTTTGGAGGGGGAAAGTGTAGTACCAATGCAATATTTACAGTGCCCACGATCACAATAAAGACCACGACTATAAATATCACATGACGTTTGATAACAAAATATACCAAACTCTCCATATAGAGGATAGAACTGAAACATTTATTTAGACACCAGAAAACCAAGTCTCAAAACCAATAAGCCAATTCCATCATAATAGTAAAGAAATTAACAAGCCATAATGATACTGAGAGCCACAGCAGCCTTTAGCCTTCCCACAAACCAATATTAGATCAATATTTACTCACAAACCTCTCTTATCTGCTAGTCTGAGCATCTCTCTCTCCTACCGTCTCACTAGGTCTGGTTTCCAGCTTCTTTTGGGCTCAGAAAACTCCTCCCACCACAGGTTCCAAGTGATTACATTCAGCTTATAAGGCAGCAGAGTTTTCATAGCAGGGAAGCTTCCTGTGGGCTCTGCTTTACCTGTTAGCAAATTCCCTCCATCACAGGCTCCATGTGATTATATTCACCCTATTACGGGGCAGAGTTTACTTTCAAAGCAGGGAACATCTTCAGATTCCCCCCTAGGTCTATTAAGGGGTAGGGAAGATTTTCAAATTCCCATTCCCATTACAGGAAAGCAGGGCAATTGGGGTTAAGTGACTTGTCTAAAGTCACACGGCTATTAAGTGTTAAGTCTCTGAGGCCGTATTTGAACTCAGGTCCTCCTGATTACAGGGCTAGTGCTCTAATTACTATACCACCTACCAGCCCCTAAATTATTTTTAAAACATTTTAAGTATGATAAAAGTTTTACTGTTAAAATCTGTATGAATAAAATTATAGTTTTTGTTATGGTATTTAAGAACTGAAAGTTTTTTCTTCAAAATGTCTATATTTAGTTATAAAATTTCTATATTCTACAGAATGTACATGTATTCTGACACAGTTTTAGCATACAGCATATAAGAAAGCATTGGATGATGTGCTGTGCAGTTATTTTTAGACTTATTTGCCATATTCCAGAGAGGAAGTTTTGAAGCTTGAGTTTAAATTTCTGTTTTTTTGCTATTTTTTGGAGGGCAATTAGGGTTAAGTGACTTGCCCAAAGTCACATGGCTAGTAAGTGTGTGTCAAGTGTCTGAGGCCAGATTTGAACTCAGGTCCCCCTGACTCCCGGGCCAGTGCTCTATTCACTGTGCCACCTAGCCACCCTGAGTTTGAATTTTTTGTATGTGTGATTGACATTTCAAAAGCAAAGTTGCTGTTAACAAAACATCTCTGTTCATTAATGCTGCTTTTTTTTTTAAACAGAACCTCTGTGCAGACATATTCGAAAAGGATTAGAACAAAGTAATTTGAAAAAGTCTTTGATGAATGTGCAATGGAACGTTTGCCAAGAATGCAAAACTGACAACAGAACAAAAGATAAACCTGAAGGGGAGAATGAAGAAAACCCTTCGATATGGCTGTGTCTTAAATGTGGCCATCAGGTATTGTTTTGATTTTGTTTAAGAGGTAGCATGGTGTAGTAGAGTTAGGAAACCTCGGTTCAAATCCTGACTTAAAATTGTGTGATCATGTTCCCTTGACCACTGAAAGTGTTAGTGTTGTCGTCTGTAAATTGGAGATTATAATTCTTGTACTGTCTAACCCACAAGGTTGTTGTAAAGAAAATTCCTTACCAGTTTTAAAGTGTCATATAAATATGAATTATGTGGCAAATAAAAATAATAAAGGTAAACAGAGCTATAAGGCTTGGAGCAAAATCCTTTTATTAACAGTGACTCATGTAACTGTTAACAAATGGGTCAGACTGACAATGTCAGTGAAGCCAGAAACCCCAATGAGAAGGAGGGGACCCTCTATCGATTCACAGCAAAGAAAGGGTATTGATAGGCAGGGAGAAAAAGTGATAGGTTGTAGGGTTATAATTGACTGTACTAAGAAATATGGACTAGCTAATTACTGCCCCTCTCTGTCTTAAGGAATATTCATTGTTTTATGGGACCCATCTGTATCTTGTAGTCTTCGCTAGAGTCTTCCTGACGGCCTGGCACTCTATCCACTCTGCCATCTAGCTTCCAAGCTCTATATATAGTGGGTACTTAATATTTATTGCCTTAAATTGAAAAATTTAAATGAAAGGTAAGGATGACTTAAACTAAGGTTAGGAAAAAATGGAAAGAGGGAATGGTTGTGAGAAATACTTTTAAAACATGACTTTTTATTTTATAAATCTCTACATATATATAAACATATAAAGAACATGCTTATATATGTGTATACATAAATAAAATGAACTCAGTAGTCAGCAGTATGCACAAAGTACAGAAGAAGAGGATTGTATTTAAAGCCATTGATCCTAGTACATACAGCTTGTTTTTTCAGTATATATTAAATTTAACCTAGTACCAAAATCTCCCTGCTTTCTTATGTTCTCACTTTTCTGTGATTTTAAAAAGTCTTTCATTGGCTCTGTTTTCTTTCTTTTTTTATCATTATTATTCCTCCCCACAACCCCCCCCCCCAAAAAAAATCTTCATTTATAACAAGTGAGGATGTATCTGACTTTTTCATAATTACCTTCTTCTTCAAACTTGAATTTTGGCCTTAATTATTTTGAAGACTCTTAAGTTTTAATAAAGACTTTTCATTTTTTTAAAGCAGCCAGTGATCTTTTCCATGTTTATGTTAGTTTGTGAATTCTTCTATAAACTTTTGTAATTTTCAGCTTCTTACGTTCATTAGGGTTGTGGCAGAGATTCTCAAGAACAGCATGCTTTAAAGCATTTTACCACACCAAGATCAGAACCCCATTGTTTGGTGCTTAATTTGTACAACTGGAGTGTGTGGTGAGTTTGGGAAACTGTTGAATACATTTGATTGCAAAAGACTTTGAACTAATGAGGACAGATATATTTGAAAAATCTTTAAGAAATAAAAAGTTAAATTTACGCAAAATATATTTCAGGAAGGTAGGTTATGTGATAATTTCTGATAGTGTTTTAGTTAATGATATGTTATTCTACTTTGCAGAAAAATGTTAAGAAATACTGCTTTTTATTATATAGTCCTGTATACCAAAGTGATCACAATTCAGTGTAAAAATTCAGAGATATTGAGAATAAATGACAATTTTAACAATATCCTTGCAAGGAAACAAACATAAATTATATTGTATTCTAATGTATTCAGGTGCATAGTATGATGTTTTAAAGTATTTCCTTTACCCTGGCCTTTCAAATAGGATTCACCTGACATATAATATTGCTTAATTGTAAGATCTGGTAAATGTGTTGATGTTGAACTTTACCTTAAAATTGGTTTCTATAAAACTCATTAACATTTTTCATTTCAAATCATCATTCCACTAATAGGTTAAGTTTGAATTTTTGTTGGTATTAGACTGTTTTTGAAATCTTGACTAACTCGATAATAGAAACAACTTTATTCAAGATGTACAGAATTCTAAAAAAAAATTTGCTTATGTGATATGACAAAAAAGCTTTTTACTTTTTTTATAAGATTTTACATCTAAAGTTAATGCTTAATTCTGAGTGAGACCTGTGAGGTTTGGTTTTTTGTTTTATTTTGTTTTGGTTTTGGTCATTGTTTTCTTCTGGTACTTTTTGGGAGGCAGGTGTTACTTGTGTGATGAGGAGGTCCAATATAGCAGCTCAAGTCGATTGGGTCAACTTGTGGATTATATTAGAAAACAAACCAATGTCAAAACTCCAAGACCAGGTAAACTCTTGTAGTGGATATATATTTTTTAATATTGCTCTGCACTTAAGCAGATTGGTGAATCTTATGTATAAGATTTAGGTCTAACTCTTTATCATTAAATATTGAATTCTAATTATATGGGACTCTCATTATAATACAGTGTTTAGCACCCATGCTGTGGGGTATACAGGTTTATAATTAAATCATGGGAAAAAATGCTTTTCTCTTAGTTAATATCCAGATGACTTATGCAGAAGTACCTTATCCAGAATAACATCCAAAAGTACCTTATGCAGAATTTGCTAGGTCCTGTTAAAATCAGATTGTAAAGAGATATTACAAAGTACCAATTAATTTGTTGGAATGACATGTTTTCCTTGTATTCATGTTCACTCAGTTCTCTGTTTCATCTTCATTTCAGATGTAATTGTATCTGAATGAGTATAGACATGCTAAGTGTGTTAAAATATGAGGCCACTGCAGAAGTTTGCCTTGCATTGTTTTTCAGCGTCATGTACTTTAACAGTAAAACAATGAGTTGGCAATGGTGTATCGAGACTGCAAGTGCTGTCTTTGGTGAATAATATGTTATTGAACTGTTATTTTAATTTGCATTTGAGTTGTAAAGTGAAGATGACTTTGAAATTGTCTTGGAATTTTTTGGTCTGCTGCCTTCCCTTTGCTAATTCACAGAATTGGTGTTTTGAATAGTTGCATTTCTAAGTTTTTCTTTTGTGTCTTCATTCTTTACCATTTTTTCCAGAAGAATTGTGTCCATTTGTAAAGAATGAAAGCAGGAATAGAATCACAATTTTACATGTGTCTTCATATTCCTCAGTGTCAAAACTAGTGCTTACATCAATTTAACAAGTTTCCCTCAACAAATTAAAAATAAATAAATAAAAATTACTCCCATTTACATAGCACTTCTCACAGACTTTGTGATGTAAGCTGGAGTCATGTAAACCAAAAAATCTCAAGTCTATGAGACCTGTCAAAACTGGATTTATTACAAGAGAAATGAACATGCATGTAGGACTCCTATACCAGGTACAAAGGCATTCATGATCTAGGCAGAAGCTTGAATATTTATGAGTTATAGAAAGGAGAAGTCTCATGGGCATGGGGCTTCATCCCCTTCAAAATAGCATAGGAGGAAGAAGGGAGCAGTAGGGGTGGGGGAACAGGAGTGAGTAGGAAGGCAAAAGCAGCATTCTTTTCCCTTGGGAAGTGCTAGATTATGAAGATTTGATAATCTGTTTACCTACAAGGGTCTCAGCTATACATCAGTCTGGTGCAGAGTGACTGACACCTGTTTTGTAGCTAGTTCTGCCCTCAGGGACAGACTGAGCCTCAGGGATTGAAATTAAATCAGCATGCGTAGGGATGTGGCGAGTTGGCCTTCATCCTTGACTCATTCTGGCTCCTGCCTATCCCAGGTCCAGTGTTTCTGGAAAGTATGGCAACTTGAAAAGACAGGTTAAGTTGGCTTTAGGGCAACAGACAGCACTATTTTAATCATTGGAGATAAACAGATATTAAATGGTACAGTCTTGCCCTTAAATTGCTTATGATCTAATGGAAGGTATTATGTGACATGTTCACAGATAGGTGTGCTACAAAGTAGAATGTGATAAATACAATAAAAGAGATCCAGACAAAGTTGTGCAGGAAAATTTGAGGAAGTAGGTAGATAGTTCCCCTCATTTAGGTAAGGTAGGAAGTGTCACCAGAGGTAGGTCTTGAGGAAAGATGAGATTTCAACAAGCATATATGAATAAAGCATGCAGGATGGTCTTCATGAATGTATAGGTTGTTAAAAGACAAGCTGGAGTAACAGTAACTATGACGGGAGATTTAGGAAGTAATTGTCAAGGAGGAGGAATGGTGTGAAATGTTGCAGACAGGTCTAAAGAAAATAAGGATTGAGAAAAAGCCACTGAATTGGTCCATTTGGGAACTTTAAAAGAAGAGGTTTAGAAGCTACATTAGGAAGGAGTTGAAGAATTAAGAGTACCGTTTATTAAGTGCCTACTATGTGCCAGGCACTGTGCTAAGCACAGGGGATGCAAGTAAGGAAAATAAAGACAACCCCTGCCTTCAAAACAGCTTACAATCCAATGGGGAAAGACAATACAGAAAAAGAAGCTGAAAGGGAGAAGAGTCTTGGCTACTAGCTGGTGGCCTGCACAGGGCTGAGAAGTTCATATAGTCAAAACCAAGCAGAGCAGTTGATGGAAAATGAAGAGAGAAAATGAAGAAATGGAATCATCAAATTTAGAACTCTCTTTTTAGAAATTGAATAGTGAAGGAGTAGAAGTAGGAGTAGAAGACTATAGTAGGGTCAAGCAAAGGTTGGTTTCTTTTTGTTTAAACTTATCGGTAAGCAGTGATAAAGAATCCAGAAGAAAAGTAGGGATTGAAGATGAGAGAGGAGGGCAGAGGTCTGATTTGTCTTCTGACGCTAAAGCAAAGGAGGAGAGGATGGGGGCAGATATAGAGAGATTTTGAAGTAGACGCAGGAGCTCATGACATGTGGCCTCATTATAGATCAATGAAGAAGAAGCCATGTAATAAAAGAAGGGTATAGATTGGGAGCTTAATGAAAGGTCTGGAACAGCCCTATTGAAATTGTAATAGGGAAATATATAAAAGGAACTATTGAAAACTTTATCAATTCATTTATACTTGACATAATCTATCAATAAATTCTGTAATTCTAGAAATAAAAAAATAAATAAAATCAGGTTGGTCCAGATTGAATTACAGTGTTAAAATTTACAAGCATACTACATTCTCATTAATCCTTTATGTGATAATAAATGTTTTACACTTTGCTTAAACCTTTTTTTTTAGCATCCAAAGACCAAGAGAAAACTGAAATTGAAAACAAAAAATTGGAAAAAGACAGCAAAAATGAACAGGAAAGAGAGAAAAAGGAAAACGTGACTAAAGAAAATTCTCCATTGAATTCTACTATTCAAGTGACTGTGAAAGGACTCAGTAATTTGGGGAATACATGTTTCTTTAATGCAGTTATGCAGGTGATCAAGTGTTAATTGTTTATCCTTATGCTTCTCATCATTTTATAGGAATTGTTTATTAAAATGCCTAAGAATTTTATAAAATATTTTGATGCATTGCATGAGATAAATTAATGAAATGTTTTACTTTTCTATAACTTTATATATGACTTAACTTTAGTATCATTTATATTAAATACTTTAATACTTTGATAGGTCTTTGATAGCATGTCTGTGTATTTATTCTCCAAGAATGCAAATCACGACCCATTTATACCTCCTCAACATTTGCTGTGATCTCCCAAAAATCATCAAGAGAGGGCTTATTCAAGATCCTAGGGACCTTCTTTGTCTATATATTGAGATATTACTTAGGTATTAATAGAGTACCCAGGATATTCATCTTTGCTCTTAATACATGGATAGCCATCTCCTTTCCCAGTCATACATCCCTAATTAGTTTTATGCTGCTTATGGTGCTCAAGTTTCGACAGTTTGCTCCATCCTATTTTGTGTATTTCTTCCATTGCCCTTTTGGTGAGCTACTGTTTGGATTCAGAGACTCGTCTTCTGTGATTTATATAGCCAGGTAGCATAGTTGGAAGAAATTTTTTTTTTCCTTTAAGAGAGTCTGCTTGGTAGTAGATAGGTAGCTTAGAATCAGGAAATCTTGACTTTATCAAGCTCGACTGTTGACATGTACTGATCCTCAGCAAGTCGCTTTTAACTTCTTAGTGTTCTAGGTAACTTTCCAAGACTATATTATGGAATAGTTCCTGAGCAGTATTTGGCAGTCAAAATTTCTTTACCAAGAGCTCCTTACACCAAATTCCAAATTGAAGTAAAAATTGAAATAAAAATTTTGAGCTTACCATTTAATTTTAATTAATTATTAATTAATTAGAAACTAAAAATAAATGCTGGAGTAAGAGGTAAAAACTGATATTTATGCGAGAAAGAATTAAATGCTTGTTAAGATCAGTGCAGTATTTTAACTTGATGTTATGTTAACTAGATTATAAACTAATAAACATTTACTTTCGCCCATGGATAAGTGAGAGTTTTTAATTTGCGCCCTTCTAGTTATTATTAAATCACGCAAAGTTAGTTTGTGTTTATTGGTATTTTAATACAAATGTAAAAGCTGGACACATTCAGGAAATTGGGGACTACCCTGAGAAAAATTTTTCCAAGTTATTTTATTGGTGGGATGCTGAGTATTGAACAAATTGAAAAAAAAAGTTAAACGGAAAACACAGTTCTTAGGAAGATTTTCAAATTTATAATTCCTGAGCCTAAACTCAAAAGGGTGTCTATATGCCTTACGGTTAATAGATTGCTTCTGTATCAAAGTAGAATATAATTATTCTATCTCATATAGCTCTAATTTCAAGAAGGAAATATATTTGTAACCCTCTGACGTGGTAATGTACCTGTACCTAATGGAGCTTTTGCCCATTTAGAAATAAAGTTACTGTACGTTTTTAGAGGTGTAATTCTTCTGTTGTTTTTCTTTTACAATTTACCTTCCCCAAGTCTAAAACTGTAATGAGAAATGAAACCCTAATTTTTTTTCACTTTCTGTTCTGTTTCATTTCATACTTTTCATCTAAAATAATTTGTCTTTTTTCTTTTCCCATTCTTTTCCAGAATTTGTCACAGACTCTCGTACTACGAGAACTACTGAAGGAAGTAAAAATGTCTGGAACAAGAGTGAAAATTGAGCCGCCTGATTTATCCCTAACTGTATGTATTTTTATTTATGTTTATGATGAGAATTTTCTTTCTTTGAAGTAAATATTTGTCTTCTAAGATTAAAAAATATTTTTGTATAGGTGTTCAGTATGATGTTCTTGGTTCTTAAATTCATAACATTTATAGGTTAATAAAACTGATTAAATAATTATGAAACCCTTTTTTATAATTTTTAAGAGTTATATATATCATTATTTTATGTATCTGTCTGCTTACTTGCATATTTTATTCTAGAGAATGCTACTGATACAGATATCTTGGCAGGCATTGCAAAAATGTGTCTTATTCATAAACAAAAAAAATTTTATTTTATTACCCTTACTTTATCTGGTTTTAATTTATGCATTTTGAACCCATCAGTCTATAAATGGAAATAAACACTTTTAAGACTGAAAATTGTGAAGATAAACACCACACAAAACTGAAAGGCCAGAAAATAGCATTAATTAAAAGTGAACAAATTGTAGAGTAAGGAAACAGTGTGGAGTGGAAAGAGCATTTGGCTTGTAGTCAGAGGACCTGGTTTTGAATCCTGCCTCTGACAACTTACCACCTGTGTGACTTGTAAGCAAATTACTTTCTGTGTCTAAGTTTCCTCATTTATAAAGTAAAGGCATGGGATTAGATGGTCTCCATGGTCTCCTCTGTTTCTTTGTTGCTATAAATGTTTTAAATAACTACCCTTAATGTTGATTGAAAAAAGCAATTTTTATTTTTTGCATTCAGGAACCTCTAGAAATAAATCTTGAGCCTCCAGGTCCTCTCACTTCAGCCATGTGCCAATTTCTTAATGAGATGCATGAAACCCAAAGGGGAATTGTGACACCTAAAGAGCTATTTTCTCAGGTCTGTAAAAAGTGAGTACCTGTTCAGATTGTATATTGAACCATGAATAGGACACTGCTTATAACACATTTTTGCTTAGGAATAATACAGAAAAGATCTGATCGTATATTCTGTTAGGTGAGCAAATATATTCTGTGATTTTTCTTGTATTCTCAAAATAGTAAGTAGAAATTAGATCTTCTAATGAAAATATCAGATTAAATAGAAGTTAAAATAAACTGGAAAGATTTCAAAATTAGAGATGTGATTATTGGGATTTTGTAAACGTGGCTTCATATTTTAGTAGTTTTTGCCTTTTTTATTTTTAAATAAATAGAGCAGTGCGATTTAAAGGTTCTCAGCAGCAAGATAGTCAGGAATTGCTTCGATATCTACTGGATGGGATGAGAGCAGAAGAAATCCAGGTAAATTTAACATTGTAAAATTTGTTTTTTATAGTCTGATCATTTATTTATCACTGACTTAGTAACAGAATTTTAAGGCTCGTAATGAGTGAATGAATAAATAAAACATTTATTAAGTGCTTACTGTGTAAAAGTACTTTGTTAAGTCCTATGAATACAAATAGCCAGCCCTTACTCTCCAGGAGCTCACCTTCTAATGGGGAAGACAACATATGGAAGGTTTCATCGGCAAGGTGGGGGAAAGGATCCATAGTCTTTAAAATGCAGTGGCAAAGTAGATGGTAATGTTTCTTCTTGAATGTTATTTCCACTGATAAAATCATAGCCCTTTGTGATGTTGAAGCATTTGACAGTGCCAAGGAGTTTGATGAGAAGAACTTTTTTTTTTCTGGGTCTTCAGTAGTATGGTTGTAGCACAGTTATCTCCAGTGGGGTTGCTTCCCAAGCTCATGGAAATAGGCTAGAAGCATTGTTATTCCCAAGACTCTTGGATTCACAGTCCTGGGTTATGTCCATCAGAGGCTGAGGGAGGATATGAGGGCTGGGTAGAAGTGAATTTGTTGGTTTGGAGGACACTATTCCCAAGGTGCTTGGGCCTAAGGGTCTTGGATTGTGTCCATCAGAGTCTGAATGGAGATAGTAATCAAAGTGGTCCTCATTTGACTTGCCTGGCACATGTTTACTTCTGTCTTCCTTAGGGTGTCCCATTGCTTCAGCTAGGCTGGCCTATCTGCAGTAATGAAGCACAATTTTGGCTTTTGCATTTCTTGGAACTTTTCACTACATTATGTGTTTAATGAAAAGGCTTTAGAAGGAATTAGAAAACAAGAACATGCTGTCAATTTCTTAATGTTTTAATAATTATTAAATATCATCAATTTTACTTTGGTGACATTTTTCATTTCTTTAAGGGCTTTTAGTCCACTTAAAAAAAAAGTAAAATACAGAAGAAATTGTTAACAAAAAGCTCTGTTTGATTAGCCCGTTAGATACAGAAGTTCCTTTTTACTGTAATAATTTTTAAGGATTATTAAGTCTATTACTCCAGAATACCCATGATGACATATGCTTTTCCATCTCACAGAAGTGCAGAATGAGACATCCATTCGTAGGCAGCCAGTGTCTGGATTGGTTATGCCTATATTTAATTTTTACAGAGGACACATTTTCTTTTGGCTTGGGGGGGAGGGGGGGGCCAGGAATAGGTTGATCATAATGATGCCCCTAGAAAAAAGAAGAAAACATCAGTGAGATGTGTATGTGTGGGGGAAGTTTGGTGTTGTTTTTCTGTTTTTGTTTTTAATGCACAGAAAAGAACAAAAGGAAGTTCAGAGAAAGAAATACAAGGCAGCTTTGTTAACATGTTGAATTTATGGTATACTTTCTTAAAAAGCTATGATCCTTTTTTTTCTCTTTTTTAAGTATGGAAATGTTTATGTTTGTTGATATGTCTCTAATTCAGTATAACAAGTACTTTTGAAAATCATTTAACTGTAAAAAAGGATAATTGAGCAGATAATAAGCATTGGAAATATTTTGAATTATTAGACCATGTGTTTATATTCCAAATTTTTAATAGGACTTTGTTAGGAAACCTTTTACTCAGAGTTGTTTTTGTTAAGTAATGTGCTTTAAAAGTACACATATGTATATATAAAAGGTAGAGGGATGGTTTGCTAGTTGAGATACTTCAGTTCTTACCCTAACCAATAACTTTTACCCTTAGGGGTTGGTAAGAATAAAAAGATGATTAGTTCTTACAGTTGTTTTATTGTAGATAGTATTTTATAGTCTTCTTTTTAAAATGTGATTATGCAGAAGTTAATAAAACATAATCATATTATATGTACTTATTATTTTCAGAGAGTAAGCACTGGTATTCTTAAAGCATTTGGCAATTCCACTGAAAAATTAGATGAAGAACTTAAAAAGAAAATTAAAGGTAATGACAGATTTCTGGAACACAAATACCAAAGTAAAATTCTTTTTTATTTTTTTAGGTCCTGTGTCACTAGCATACTTGTTTCTTTGAGAATGTTTTATATATGGAATCTTTGTTGTCAGTCAGTGAAGTAGTTCAAATATGAACATAAGAGAAAAGGAACTTACAGTGTGCTCTAGTTGTATAATGATGTGTATTAGGGAAGTTAAACTTGTGGCCATCCCCATTTTGCCTGTTTTACAGTACTTAAAGCATTACAAGTTGCTTTAACATTGATTTTTCACCTCTTGATGATGCCCTTTGGAGCTAGGCCAGTAAAAAGGTAATTGGTACAGCCCAGCCTTAGACACATCTCTGTTACCTATATGACCAGGTTGATAAAATGTTTGGTGTCTGCAGAAAATCATTCTGACTTGGTTTAACTTCCCATGAGTATAATATACTGGAAAGGAGAAAATGGATTTTGGCTTGTATTTGGTAGTATTTTTTATTAAAAGGACTATCTTCCTCAAAAGCTCAGCTCACATGCCACATCCAGCAAGAAGCCTTTGCTGTTTTTTGTCCTCCCTGATCCATAATTGTCTTGTATGTCCTTTGGAAAGATTTTGTATTTATTTTTCTGTGTATATGCTGCTTCACTTCAGAATGATGTAGGCTTCTTGAGGACAGGAATGCTTTCCTTTTTTGTCTTTCTATCCCAAGAGTCTTAACACAGTGCCACATTCAATGTAGGAGCTTGTTCAGTTGAATTGAAGTAAGTGCAAATATTCCCATAGGATATTTTTTATAACCATATTGTAATTAGGTAAAATTAGTTAGTAAACCAAATATGCTCCCCCCACACATCAGAATTTCTCATGTAATTCTCAAGTAGCATAGATTCATAGAATTTTAGAGGTACCAGGGACCTTAGAAATAATGTTTCCCTCCCTCATTTTTTAGATGAAGTAACTGTGATTTGTTTAAGGTCACATTGCTAGATGGAAGAATAAAAGGGATTATCTCTAATACTTCTCCTGACCTCTAGTTCTCCCTGTTGATTATACCACATTTCTACTTGAGGCTGATTGTATTCCTCACTAAATATTATATGATATTTGATTTTATATTCTTAGAACAGCTTTAGCTGGGTCAGGGGTAGAACTACTTTGAAAGTTTGTTGATTAAGGGAACTTAAGTTTCATACAATTTAGAAGGGTTAATTGATATGCTCTCTAGTTTCTTTTTTTCCCATCTGCTTGTCTGTTAATTTTACAGTTATTTTGTTAAACCCTTTTTTATAGAGCATGAAAAAAAAAAGGCAATACCAAGCTTTGTGGATCGAATATTTGGTGGAGAACTAACTAGTACAATCATGTGTGAAGAATGCAAAACTGTAAGTAGATTGTTTGATTATGACTAGATTTATTCAATATATAAAATATACATTTAAATTTCTATTTTAAACAAATAAGGTTATAACTTCCAATATTATAATAATATATGTTCACATGCATGTGCTATTATATAAAGCTAATTTTAAAAGTCCTTGACCCCCTGAAACATCTAGTCACATGGTCATATTTCCTTCCATTAATTTATACTTGAAGCTTGGTGGTACAGTGATGATGATAATATAATGATATAATAACAGTATATTTTAATTAAATATACTTTAATTTTAATTAGCAATTAACTGGATATGGATAATATATTTTTAAATTACATTTCTACCTGATATATTTTTGTTCCATGTTATTTGTTAGCCTTACATTGCCACATCTAATTACAATTACAGCAAAATTTATTCAAAGCATTTTTAGTGTATCTTTAGTCACTGCAGGCGTTCTGAGTACAGTGGAGCGCTGGGCCTGGAGTCAAGAAGGCCTGAATTCAAATTTGGCCTTAGACACTAATTAGCCATGTGACCCTAGGCGAGTCACTTAATCTTTGTCTACCTCAGTTTCCTTGACTGTAAAATGGTGATAATAACAATCATTATTTTGAGAACCAACTGAGATAATTTGTAAATTGCTTACCACAGCACCTGGTACTTAGTAGTTACTATATAAAAATGCTTATTCCTTCCCCTTCTCTTTCAAAATAAACAAAACTCCTTACATTGTAATGCTTTAAGTAAATTCTTTGCCTTTAAAAAGTGTTTTTGGTGTTTGGTTAAGGTCTCCTTGGTTCATGAATCTTTCCTTGATTTGTCTCTCCCTGTTTTAGATGATCAGGTAAGACTATTGAGTTTAATTTATGTAAAATTTTTACCATTGTATATAGTGAATAAAGACTTTAAAATATTTAATAAAGAAGCTTTTTATTATTACCTTGCTTTAAGATTGTTAAATATTATTTGCAAAGTTCCCTGAAAATAGTGAAAAGTACAAACTAAATTCTGCTTAAGACAATTATATCTGTAAATCTTGAAAATCATTAATTTTTTTTATTTAACCATTATAATGGATTTACTGAACCTCCCTTAATAGTCTTATTATGTAGTTATAACTTAATAATTAATAGGCATAACAGTGTTAGAACTGGCTTTGTGCAAGGTGATAGAGAAGTCTATATATCTTCAATATATTTATTTTGTTGTTTTAGAGTAAATGTTAGATACAAAACTATCACAATAGAAGAGAGAGAGACTTGATTTAGTCAAATCACTAATTAACTTAGAAACCCATTTCCTCATAATTATAGGCAGTGAAACCATGCTGACATTAACTCCTTTTTGAAACAGACTCCCTTTTGAAACTGTCATTTTTCTATTAAAAAAAATAATTGCTATATGTTACATTTACCTCCACACAATACAACAGAATCTTTTATTTAGAAATTTTTTAAGTTGCATGGCAAATCTAGGATATATTATATACCTGATCAATTCTGTTATATTACTGTTATCCTTTTATTGTCTGTCTGTAAAGCTTACAGATTCAACCCATTTTCTTTTTTTCTTGTTTTTTTGCTTGAAAAAGTAATTTTTTTATCCTGATTAATTTTAATATTTTAGGAAAACATGTATTATTAAATTGTAACATAAAAATATTTAGCTAAAGTTAAATCCTTTGGAAAATAATGTTACTAGTTTTTTAAAATTTATATTCTGTTTTAAGGGTGGTAAGAAAAGCATAAATGATAAAAATATCAAAAAAACAAAGGAAGATGAAGATAAAGACAGTGAAGAAGAGAAAGATAACAATAGTTATATGAAAGAGAAGAATAATATTTCTTCTTGTACAAGTAAGCACTTACAGAAAAAAGCAAAGAAGCAAGCCAAAAAGCAAGCAAAGGTTAGTAATTATAAAGAATGATCTTCTACTTTGTATTTTATAATGTGATGTTTGACTTATAGTTAAGTTTTTTTTTGCTGATTTCTCATTTTGCGAGTAGATATTTCATTTATAAGGAAATTGGTTGTATTTGAAATTTTTACTCACACAACATATTTTAAAGCTTTTTCTGCCTGAAGTGTTTTTTGTTCCATATCATTTGTTAGCCTTACAGAACCAATAATAACATTCTTTCAGTTACAGCAAAATTTAGCCCAAAGTAGATTACTCTTAACACATGCTACATTTACTTAAGTTTCTATTACTCTGCTTTTGCTGGCATATTTTTAAAAAGCACAGCAATGGGAGTCAGAAGACCTGGGTTTGAATCCCTATTGGGATGCTTACTAACTGTGGTCATAGACCACAGAGACTCAGATTTTTCATCTGTACCTCCCTCCACTGAGTTGTTCTGAAAAAAGCTTTTTGCAAACCTCAACATAGTACAGAAGTATGTTACTGTTTTATTATTGGTGTTGTAGGAATGTCTTTAACTGTCCAAAACAGAGTTTATTATCTTCCCCTCTAAACCCTCCCCACCCCCTCTACGTTCCCTGTTATTGTAGAAGGCAGCGCCATCCTCCCAGTTCCTCAGACCCACAGCTGGGAGCCGTGCTGGCTTCCTCACCACCTCTCACACTTGCATATCCAATCTTCTGCCAAGGCCTGTTGGCCTTTGCAACATCTCTCAAGCGCACCCCCGTCTCTCCTTTGATACTGCCACCACTCCTGTTGCAGTCCTTCATCGCCTTGCCCCTTGATTTTTGCCAGAGCCTGCTGGTGGGTCGGCCTGCCTCAGGTTTCTTCCCGCCTGTTTTCTCCTACATCAAACCGCCAAACTGATTTTCCTAAACTTAGATCTGATTGTGTCACTCTTCTCCCTCAATAAATTCCTGTGGCTTCATATTGTCTCTAGGATCAAATACAAAATGCTCTGTTTGACATTCAAAGCCTTTCTTAACCTAGTCCCCTACTACCTTTCTAGTCTTTTAACATAACGTGGACCTTCCTGGCTGTCCCCGGAACAAGACACTCCACATCTCAGCTTCAGACGTTGTTTCTGGCTGTCTCCCATTCCTAAAATGCTTTATCTCCTCCACTCTGCTGGCTTCTTTTAAGCCCCAATTAAAATCCTACCTTCCACAGGAAGCCTTCTTTAGCCCCTTTTAATTCTCGTGACTTCCCTCTGTTAATTATTTCCCATTTTTCCTGTGTATGGCTTGCTTTGCATATGTTTGTTTTCATGTTGTCTCTCCTATTAGATTGTTTGTTCCTTGAGGGTAGGGACTATCTTTTGCCTCTTTTTGTACCCTTGGGCTTAGCATGGTGCCTGACACGTAGGCATTTAATAAATGTTTTTTGATTAATTGATTTAACCTCATTAAGATGTAAGCTCCACGAGGGAAAGAACTTTGCTTTTATATTCATGTCTCAGCATTTAGCACAGTACTTGACATCTAGTAAGTACTTACAAAAGCTTTTCTGTCTTCATCATCCTACCCGTTTTTCAAAGCCCAGCTCAGCTTCCGCCTCAATGACTACTCTCATCCTCATCCCCCGAGTTCCTATTACATGTATAGCATTTACTATATTTCTTTCTATTTCTTGCTGTACATACCGCAGTGCCGAGCAGAATTTAAGCGCTCAGTGACCACTTGTTGATTGGCTTGTAGCCAGTCTTGTGGTCTAAGTGGCCTCCAGTGTAAAAGTATTGTTTAGAGTTGATGAACTCACCATTTTGTGTTTTTGGCTTGTAAAGGGACTTGAGTTCTAGATGCTAATTCACCCCCACTAAATATTTCTTTTCTTCGTTAATCAGCTTTACTTATTTTTGTCTCTTGTTAAACTGTATGCTTTGTTTCACAGAACCAACGAAGGCAACAAAAAATTCAAGAAAAAAGTATTCAGTTAAATAATATCTGCACCTCTGAGTATCCGGAAGAACATCAGCACATTAATAAAATTTTACCACAAGAAGAAGTGGACAATGAATCCAACTGCTTTTCTCAAGAGAAAGAAAAATCTGAAGAGTGTTGCTTAAATCAAAAAGATATAAGAGACAAAGAGAATACTATAGAAGCTTTGCCAGAAAATCCAAATTGTACAGAAGAGAAAAATGCAAAAAATGCAGATGATGCAGGTGACACTCTGAAGGTTTCTTTTCCTGTTGAATGTGCTAGTAAGTTAAATGGTGTATGTCTCAAGAAAGAGAGTGAGGAAGAAGAGGACCTTGCCAGTGATTTTAAAAACCTTAAGCTGGATGCAGTTCTTCAGGCTGATGAAATAAATATAGAGATTTTGAATGACACTTATCCTGTTGGGACAAAGATCTATGAAGTAGTAAACGAAGTTCCAGAAACTGCTTTTTGTACCCTAGCAAACAGGGAAGCTATGAATATTGATGAATGTTCAATCTATCATTGTTTATATCAGTTTACTAGTAATGAGAAACTCCAAGGCTCAAACAAACTACTTTGTGATGTTTGTACACAGAGGCAACATAGTGGACCAAAGACAGATATTAAAGGTAATATTTTAAATACTTTAAAAGAAATATTTTAAAAATATATTCTTTTAAATTATTACATTTCATAGTGCACAAAATTATGAATTTCCTAAGTAAATTTACTCACACTGAAATCTGGCTTCACTGAGAAAATATTACAAGAAAATTATATCCTTTTCTAGCACTGCCTGTATCTTCATTCACACATCCAGACATACTGGGTGGGGCAACTGGAATACTCCTTGTTTCCCTACTGCTACTTCTAAGACTCTCCCTTGGCTGCCATCACTTGGCAACCTCTCCTTTCAGGGTCGTTCATTGTATTGAAATTTTCCTCTCCATTCAAGTTAAGGTGGCTGTTTTGTACTGACCCTTGATCATTCTCTTTCTCAGCAAGTTTAACACCTGTCTTTCTCTCCTTCCCAAATCCTGCTCTTATACTAAGAGATTTCAACATCTTTTTGAATATCTCCTCAATTTCATGACCTGACTCAGCTCTACACAGAAATGGTCATATTCTAGATCTCACCATTACCCACAATGTTCTACTTTCTTACTCAAAAAGGTTTCCTTATCCTTTACCTTCCCTAAACCTGATTTTCACACTGATGATTTCCAATCCCTGTAACCCATTAGTTCATTTCCAGGCTTGTAACCCCTTTTCAGAATTCACTTACATTTTCCCCAATATTGACGAACTAATTAACTTCACAGTGTAGTCTACTCTTGAATCATTTGTCCCCTGTCTCTGCTTATCCCTTGCCAGACACCAGCTCTGGGTTACTTTTGCCATCTACCCCCTCTTGTTTTCATACGCATTCATACACTGAATGGAGCTGGAGGAAGTCACACAACCATTTTCCTGGGTACACTATAAATTCTTATTATCCAACTTCAACTGGACAGTACTTGTAGTATGATATTCATTTTTATTTCTTCCTAATTGATACCCAGTCTCACTCCCCACAGAAGATCTATCAAGCCTTATGCTTAGGTCTTCCACGCCTCCTTCTACCAACATTCTCTCAGTTGAGAGAACTTATTTTATTTAAAAAATGGAAGCCGTTTGCCATGAGCTCCCTCTTCTCCCTTCTCATCTTTTTGTTTGTTTGTTTATTTGTCTTTAGAGGCAAGTGGGGTTAAGTGACTTGCCCAGGGTCACACAGCTAATAAGTTTCTGAGGTTGGATTTGAACTCAGGTCCTCCTGACTTCAGGGTCAGTGCTCTATCCACTGTACTTAGTTACACCATCTCCTCTCATCTTAATATCAATTCACTCTCTCCATTTTCTCCTTTCCATAATAATGAGGTGGACTTTGACCTTGCCATGACAAACTATTGCATGTGCACTGGATCCTATCTCCCATCATCTTCTCCAGCAGTGTATCTGCACTCATCCCTCCTCACCTTTTCATATTTTCTATTTCTCCTATCTACTTACTGGTTACTTCTATGCTACTTTGAAACATGTACAAGTCTCTCCCATCCTTAAAAAAAAATCTTCACTAAACCTTTCTACTCTCCACTTCCTCATATTATCACTACACACACACACACACCTTCCCTCCCTCCTCCCATTCCCATCCAAACCCCTCATCCTTCTTCACGGGACCACCCTCTTTTGACACCATGCCCCTAATTCTCTTCCTATTTGTCTACTTTTTCCTCAGTCTTTTTAGCTGCCTCATCATCTGTATCTCTCCTATCACCTTAACTGTGGGTTTCCCCAACATAATGTTCTGGGCCCTCTTTTTCCTATTTCCCATTCTCTCTTGCTGACTTTTTCAGCTTTCATAGGTTTAATCATCAGTTCAAAGCAAATAACTCACAGATCTATATCCTAAATCCTGGTCTTTTTACTGAGTTTTAGTTAAGACATATCTGCTAGACATATCACACTGGATGCCCAGGAGACATCTCAAACTCATTATGTCCCAAATAGCACTCATTATATTGCACCACAGCCCTCCAAATCAACACTTTTCCAAACTCCTATTTCTGTCAAGGGCACCATCATTCATGTAATCTTCCATGTTTATTCTCAGCAATGTCCCCAACCCATATTTCTAATCATTTGCCAAATTTTGCATTTTCTGTCTCCACAATAGCTCACACATCCAGCTTCCCCTAGATACAATCACCACCTCAGTTCAGATCCTTATCACTTGTCTAGGTTATTGCAATGACCTCCCCAATTGGTCTCTTCAGGTCTCTTCCCACACCTGCCAAAGTAATTTTCCTTAAAGAGCATATCTGACCATGTCATTTCCCTTCTCAGTAAATTCTGGTGGCTCCTTGCTCAAGGATTAAATTTAAGCTCCTGCTTGGTTTAGATAGCCCTCACAAGCTATCTTCAGCCTGTCTTCCCAGCTTCTCCTGTTCTTTAATCTAGCCAAACCGGCTTTCTCTTTATCTTTCAAAATGACCCTATGTCTTACATTTACATTACCTCACTTTTGTACTGGATGTCTCATACTCCTGGAATATGTAATGTCTCCTTATCTCCATTTTAGAGAAAGAATCCCATTTTTCCTTCAAGTTGCAGCACAAGCACCACCTCATACTTGAAAGCTTTCTCAGTCCCAAATGCCGGCTACCTTTTGTCTTTGTTTTTTTTTGTATTGTGTGTGCTCTTTAAAGCCCCTCCACAGTAGGGTATTTCCTCTCGTATTTGTATTCTTAGTGTCTTAGAGTCCCTGGCACATGGTGGGTTTGATTAATTTTTCACAGTATTTTCAAGGAGACTGGAAAATAGGTCTAAGCCAGGACTATTGGGAGTCAGCTGCACATGCTGACAGTCTTTCCCTGTCTCCCTTCACATATGCTAAATGATTTTCTTCAGTTGTTTTGATGTGCTACAAAAAATGCTTTCAAATTTCTGGATTTTTTTTTCCTTTAGGTGAAAAGAAGCATGTTTACACTAATGCCAAAAAGCAAATGCTGATTTCTCTGGCTCCTCCCATTCTAACTCTTCATTTAAAGAGATTTCAACAGGTATCATTGCTTAATATTCAACTTGGTATCTTTGGTCAGTAAGTAGTCTCATCTCTAAAAATAGTAAAATTTTTAGAGGCAAGCATGATGGAGTAGGATTTTGAATCAGGACTAGCTGTGTGACTGAGGAATTGTGCCTTGATTTTCTTAACTGTGAGTTGGACTTGATATATTGTCTCAAAGGCCCTTTCTAGTTCTAATTCAGTGATAACTATACTTTTCGACAGCTTTCTGAAGTGTTTTTAAAACTTTCAATCTTGAAAGGGAATTAGCAAGAATTGGAAAAGTTATTTTATAGGTAGAATATGAATTTTATTGGAAAACATGTTAAGTTGATACATAGAAAGGAGGAGAAATATAGATAATATCCCTAGTGTTGCTCTAACAGTTTCAGGGGAAGAAAGGCCAAGATGTTTATTCCACAGCCAGGCTGCTGCCAGTATCCCGGAGCAAAATTTTTGCCTCTTTAAGGATTAACTCATAATGGAAAGACGTTGTGATTACTAAAGGTTTTTCATGTATAAACCACTGAATATTTATAGGGAGGTACTGATTTGAACTAGAGGATTTTGGGCTCAAATCCCAACACTGACAACTATTTCCTGATCTTGGTCTGTGATACTATGATCTTTATTTTTAGAAAATCTTTGTATCTATCTCAGCTACTTCAGTGTCAGGGAGCTTTTCACTTTGGGTTCTTCTCTTCCCTAGTTTTGTGCTTGAGGTTAGGTCAGTTAGGGTGTAGACCTAGTAAGACTAAGCATTGGTTTGTAGGTAGAAGATTGGACAAATATTTTTGTAGTGCTGAGTTATAAACTCCTGTCCTAACCTTCTAAAGTAGTACAGTGGATAAGAGCACCAGACCTAGTTTCAGGAAAACCCAAGTACAAATTCAGCTTCTTAGGGTTTTTGTGAGAATCAAGTAAGATAATCTATCTAAAAGCACTTTGTAAACTTTAAAGCATAAATGCTGTAGTATTATTAGCATAAGTCTGAGTCCTCCAGTTTACTTGAGCAAGCAAAGGTATAGACAGCCTCCCATTGAAGCTCTAGATTGATTTTGTGGTCCTTAAGAATTATTTGGATGTTAATGTGTAACTTTGAAAGTTGGAATCATTGTTATCTTAGAGATCATGTAGTCAGTTCACAGATAGATGAGGAAATTTAAGCCTAGGCCTAGAGTTAATGACTTTGCTGGTACACAGCCAAGGTGGGACCCCTTGGGCTCCTTAATCCTTGAACCAAACCAGACACAAAACTAGGAGTTCTCTTAAGTTTTACATATAGCACTTAAATGTTTTGGGGTTTTTTTAACTTTAGAAAAATAAATCGTTCCTTTTTAGGCTGGTCTTAATCTTTGCAAAGTTAACAAGCACATTAAGTTTCCAGATGTGATAGATTTGGCTCCTTTTTGTACCAGAAAGTGCAAGGTAAGAAAAAAATGGTCCTTGTATTTAAATTATGGCTTACGATATCAATTTTGTTCACATAAGGATGAAGTGTAGTTGGTATTGAGGGATGAGAGGCTTTTTAAGATAAAAAATAAACTGAAAATTAGCCCTAAACAAAAATTTTAAGTGCCAGAAGGCCTCTCAACATTTTGAATAGATCCTATATAGAAAGGATATGAAAGTTTCTGGGCAGATCCTATATAATAATGGGAGGATATAGACAAGAGTGCTATTTAATGCTAGAAGTTCTCACCTTGCTAAGATCACAGAGCTCTTTCAGAACTTATTTGATCTTGTTATAATCATTTGAAAGGGCTATTTCTTTGATCAGTACTCCTAAGTCAGTGTACTGTCTTGACCAGTTTTTTAGTAACATTTACTCAGATGAGTTATGTTTACCCTAATTTGAAATGCTTTAAAATTAATTTCAATTCTTATAGAATGTTGCTGAAGGAAATACAAAAGTGTTGTATTCTTTATATGGAGTCGTTGAACACAGTGGTACTATGAGGCGGGGGCATTATACTGCCTATGTGAAGACAAGAACTTCAAACAGCCATCTTTATAATCTCGTTCTCGATGGAACTAGTCCACAAGGTAAATATCTGAGAATATTTGTTACTACTTTAAATAGGGAAGATACACTTGTATTTTAATCCTGTTTTAAATTTTCTTCTTGATAGAATTTGAAAATGAATCAACGAAGGGGCAGTGGTTTCATATCAGTGATACACATGTACAAGCTGTGCCTGCAACTAAGGTTCTAAATTCACAAGCTTACCTCCTGTTTTATGAGCGAATTAATCTGAAAAATTAATCTGAAAAAGAATTCCACCCCACATTTTGCTTTTTAATGAAAAAGAAAAAGACAACTTGAATCATGTTCACATAAATTTGAAAATTCCTGGAAAGATCATGTATCCTGGAATGCTGCAGGGAAAATGCTAAACACACTCACAAGTGGCAAATGTTTTGTTTCTGTCTGTGGTTGAGAGGAAAAATAAAGATACCATTTACTGGTTTAATAATTTTAAGATTTTATTAGTTTGCTGTGTTGAAACTTGGTTAGGATTGATTTCCTTAAGTATTATAAACTTTACACTAATTATTCATAAACACATATTCCTCAGTGTGGTGACTCATTTCCTACAAAAACTGGACAGAAGACTGATGAGGAATCTTGTGAAGTGTTTCCTGGACCTAGCAGTAATAGAATGAAATTATGGAACTGATTTTATTTTTGTAGGAACTGAAGCCATGGTTAAAAGAGAGACAGCTAGGGAACTTCATCTAGCTACTTTCAATAACCCCCTATCAAAATCAAAAGCTTGGGAGGTATGACTTGGGAAGGAGACAGAAAGTCAAGGGAACGTGGGGAAGGGGAAGAATTCCTCCAATCCATGCCTAGCCATGTCAAGCAAGGACCTCCTTCCAGGAAGAAAAAAGCAAGACTGGAAACAAAAATCCCAGGAGTGCAGGAGGGTGAGGGAGAACCAAAGCCCAGGGGAAATGCTTAAAGAGGAGTCCAGGTGGGTCAGGACTATACATTATTACATAGGCACATTATTACACAGGTATTAAATAAACCTAGTTTTTCTTAACTTAAGTTTATATAAATTTATATACCTCAGTTATTAACAAGTAACTTTTCAAGGGGCCTTATAGTCTTAACAGAACTAATAAGACATGACGTGGGAGAGAACCTTCCAAAGACATGGACGGCAAAGTGGAGATGTTTAAGCTCTTTGCAGTTTTTAAAAACACCAATTAACACCTATGCAGTCATTTTCCACATCATCCATTATACAATGGAAAGATCCCTTAATCTGGACAGAGAATACTCTTGGATCTGATACTTGATCAAGTCACTTCCTTGAGCCTTCATAGGTTACGACTTCAGGAAGTACTAAATAAATAACAGTGAAAGGAAAAATCTCAGGGCCTAAAAAAGATTTCTTACCTTTTAAAATAGCAATTGTGGTAGATTTTGTTTCTAAAACAAGTAATCTGGAGATTTCAAAAAGTTTGGCTTCTACTAAAAATTGCACAAATTATTAATGAATATTTTTATGCCTATTTTACTATGGGCCTTAAACTCTAAATCATGAGACCATTGGAACCCTGGTAAGCTCACATCTCTGCCATTTAATAAAGTTACTTCTTTCCTCGAATCATAGTTTTCTCATCTGTAAAGTGCTGTGAAGAATCAAATGAAAACTGATTTAATGTTCAAAATCTTCAATCTATTAGAAAATGAACACCATTTAAAGACATATATTACTATTAAAAGGGTCAAAACCACTCTTCCCCCATAAAGAAGCCAATGTGGAACAATACTGGCCATAAAAATTTGATAGTATTTATTCTATCATCTTCAAATACAAAGAGGATGTTTTGAGATGTTAAGTTAACCTGTTCAATCATTTTGATCATCATCCCAATCCTTTTTTCCTGTTGGAGGTTTTGGCCCACCAGCTGGTTTTGCCATGATTATCTATTACAAAAAAAAAAGAAAATCTTTTAATGATTCTAGTTTTAATAATGACAATATATTGTATATAAATTCAAAGCTTAACATAAAAATATTCCATATGAAACTTAACTGTATGTAAAATCAGTAAAGTGAGATACTTATGTAAACATCTTTTCAGTATCCTAGGTAATGTGAGTACTCTTATCTCCTCACTTATCTTGGGCTTTTTCTCTCAAGCTTTCCAATAATGACATCAAATCTTTCAAATTCCTTCACTTAAATTAGTTGAAGTACACATAACCACATTTTAATAGTTATAGAAAAATTGTTTTTTTAATTATTAGAATTTTATTTTTTCCTACTCACCTGATCAACTCTGAGTACAGTAACTGCAGCATTAGTAGCCAACTTGATAGCCCAATATTTTCCAAGGTAAGTATCTAGAATGCCAGCTTCCAATACATCCTTTACTGCAGCAGTTTCAGCCTGCCAATAAAACACAAAACTATTTATTTTTTTCTTTCTAAACACGCATACACCCAAATACAAATTATAAGCAACAAAAATACACTTTTAAAATCATTGTCAGAGGGTTTTCTATTTCTTAAGCAGTGAAACCTGGATCCTTAAGTATCTCAGTGGAATAACTGAGAAATTAAATGTACAATTTTATATCATTAAAGCTTCATCAGTCATGTGAATGCTAAAATTTGAAAGCTTTTAGTTATATATGCAAAAGAAAATAGCTGTCCTCCAACCTCAATATCTAATCCAACATTTTTGTTTCCTTCCTGATGTACTGCATAAAGTTTAGAGATCACTTCATTAGCTTTAACTCCAGAATTTTCTGCCAATGCCCGGGGAATAGCTTCAAATGCTTCTGCAAATTTCTTAATGGCATATTGTTCAAGTCCAGGACATGTCTAAAAACAAAATAAAATGTTTTAATATTTTAATTTTGACCGAAGTAGAAGTAGAAGTAAACAACAGACAAACTGGTATACCTCTCCGTAAGATGTGATCTGTTTGGCCAATTCAATTTCTGTTGCTCCACCGCCAGGCACAAGACGCTTATCCTATAATGAAGACGTACCAAGAGTTCAAACTTGTAGTAGTTTGATATTTGAAATAAAGTCAAAAGTTTCATTTATAGTGCCCCAACGCTGGCAGGTTGTGTAACTAAAAAGAGAACTTCAAAACTATCCCACAGGGGTAGGGGTGGGGGGGTAAAGAAGGGGTGGTACATGATTGGAAATTAGGTAATGGCAAGAAAAAGTATCTTTACTTCAGAAGATTAGTTATAGGATTTTAGAGTTATTAAGACATGAAAAAGATTTACAGTATATTAAAAAAAATTTCTATTAAAACTAAATTTCAACAAGCAAGCTTGTTTTCACATACCCTTGTGAGAACTTTGAAAGTATTAACACCATCATCTACTGCCCTTTCTATGTCATCCATTAGATTATCTGTAGATCCTCGAAGTACTATAGTAGAAATGGCACCATCTTCCTTTTCTGTAAGAATAGAAAGGTGTTTTTTTTTTAAAAGGTAAGTGAAAAACCACTGTCAACCAGGAGCAATTATTCTTCAAAGGCCTACTTACCATGCTTAAAAACAACCACTTGTGTGTCTCCAACCTCTGATAAATAAACACTGTCACAATGGCCCATTTCTTCAAGTACAGGGGGAGTCTGAAAAAAGAATTTTACTAATATAATCAAAGTAATAAAAACATTCCAAACATAAACTTAATCCAACTTACTTACCAGTCTAGGAAGGGCAATAGCACCAACAGTTTTACACAGTCTTCGGAGATCCCATTTTGAATTCAACCTTTTAAAACAATAAAACTTTTAATTCACTGCGTTTAACATAACACAAAAAAGGCATGGCTTACAGATTGCACATGAAACTAAAATTTTCTACCACAAATCCTCCCTAAAATATTTTGCAATGAAACAATCTAATAGTAGAATTTCTGGTGTCCTTCAGTTTATACTGTTTGTTTCAATAATCTGCTATGATTAGAAAGGGGGGAAAAATTGGTTTGAGAATCAATGAACCTATGTTTAAATTCCAGATCCGGCATATACTAGCTGTATCTTAGACAAATCATAATAAACAGGTTCTTAGTTTCCTCACCTGTAAGATGGGGGTGGGGAAGACAAAGCATGTTGGAGTGACATACAAGGTATCATCTAGCTCCAAATCTATGATCCAATGAAGTGATTTGTACATATGCCTTCATAGTGAGGGTATTACAAATTGTGTTCTTCACAACAACCCTCTAAGTAGTGCAATTTTTGGTCCCTATTTTACATGTCCAGAAGCATGACAATAGCTGGGACTCAGACACAGGTCTTTTGATCCTTTGTCTAGTGCTCTTTCTATTCTATCTTCCCAGAATTATTTTTCCTTCTGAAGTTGTCATGCAGCAGCAAATAACAGCAAAGTTCAGTGTAAAAGTAAAAGGAACTCATGTTCATACAGGGCCTTACTTTGCTCTGTATTTGGAAGGGTAAACATACTTCCCTGCAACAAAGAACAATGAGGAAGGGGAAATGTGGAAACACCAAAGATATAAATCCCAGAATGTCTCAATCCTCCATATAAGTTCTGTCTTTAAAGGTGTGCTTATTTGAGTTGTCAAAGCCTATATATCAGTAAAGTATAAGCTCTGATTCAACTAAGGCAAGTTCTAAGCTATAAAGGCTTCAAATATGTGACCCATACAAAGTAATATTTTTGCTTGCTGTCCCTAAAACCAGCCTAGTTAGGCATAAAGTTAATTCACTGATAGGATGTTTGTCACTTTGTGAAGAATTATTTTGCCATGGGAATCCATAAAATAAAGAAAAATACAAAATTATTCTAAGTCTTGTACAAATTTATATTTCTTCAGTGAGGGTGGCAGAGTAATGGACGAAAGGCTGAACAAAAGGTATTAAAATTCATAATTTTCTGAACTGAACTATTGGTACTCTAAATATAAGATCCTTGTTCATCAACCAAGTTGTAGTACGGAACCCTATAAATAAAATCCATAGACCATATAAAGCTGAGGTGAGATCTGAATGAGTCTGAAGTGAATAAGATGAAATTTAACAGGGTTAAATGTAAAGTTTTACATGGGTTCCAAAATACAAGAGAGCAGAGACAGGGCTTTCTAAAAGTTGTTTAAAAATGATGCTGGTTACTTTTAGCACAGTATAAGCTTAATATATGAAATGACCCTGTGATATGGCAGCCAAAAAAAGCTAATATAATTTTAGGCTACACTAAAAAAGTTATTACTTAGCAATAGGGAAGTGGTAGTCCCACTTTCTCAAATTCATTATTTGCTTTTCCAGAGAAAACCTCCATTTAGCTGCAACTTCATTTCTTTTTGCTTCATTTAGAAGTGATGCAAAAGAAGATTTGAGCAATTATGCCTTTCTCTCCATTGACTTTTGGCAGTCTGGCAAGCAAACATCAAAAAGCATCTCAAAAAAAACCCCACAACTGAATACTTGTAACTTAATAGACAGGAAACAAGCGGCAATCAGTGGGGGAACTGTTTCCAAACCAGTTGTTTGTGTGTGAGCTATCAACATGACAAAAGTCAAAATCAATAGCAAATTAGAAGGCTAAAGATGAGAAGACACTACATGGTATTACTATAGCTTCAATTTCTATTTAAAAAGCAGAAAAACGAAAGAACGATCACAATTTACAAATTAAAGACAATTACAATTTCCTATTAAGTTTAACATGGAGACCAAATAATCCCAGGAATTGCCTTGACACTTTTTTATCTGTTTACCTGTTTAAGCAGGAATATATATAGAAGCCAAGGGCAACACCAGTTCAGAAAACCACAACCAATTGCCAAATTCAGCTAGCTGCTTATTTTTATATAGCCCATGAGCTAAGAAAGGTTTTGTTTTTTTAGGTTTTGAGTTTTTAAAAAATCATTTGAAAACATTTGAGAAAATTTTATTTAAAAAATGCTTAGTTCACAACCGATAGGCACTCAGTTTTCATATACAGAACTGGAAGGACAAAAAATAAAAATTAAACCATCAGTTCCACAATCCTATTTAGTTTAACCTCAGTCTTTTTCTTGAGACTAGTCTTAATTAGAATTAGAGTATTTTTGTTGACATAGCTAAGTAGGAAAAAAAAAGTTTTATTTTATAAAATTACCTAAGTCATCTGGAAAATTATAAGGCTTTCTGAAATTCATATGCCATTTAGAAGGTTCCAATGTAAATTACTTAAGTCATTTTGTATACCACTCCCCTTCCAGCTCACATACATAAATGGGTATCTATAGGATAACAATTTTTAGATTTTTTTTTTTTGCCATACTGAGTGGATGAAATATGCCTATTGACCAGACTGCTGCATGCATCTGATGGGCAATCCACTGAATTATTTCATAGCTTGAAGAGGCACTGCAGATGAATAAATGAGGGGTAGGAACTCACTCAAACTGGGGTTGGAGGTAGGAGACAAAATAGTTGAGCTTCAGGGAATATGAAAAGGCCTGGAAATCCTGAGTACAGCAACAAGGTGAATGTTAAAGCCCAAAAGTAGATTAGATGATTGCTCAGAAGACCTTAGGACATGATGTCAATTTAGATGCTAAGGTTTGGTGGTCCTCCATCACAACAGGAGGACCAGAATTGGCGACTCCTATTTCATCCAAGAGGTGTGAGCAGCCAGCTTCCTGTTCTGCCCCACAGGATTTGTACACGTGGGGTCAGGGTATGGGGCACAGGGGAGGGTAGACATTAAGCTGGCCCAGAAATGAATAGGTCTGGATTGCGTTTGGGAAACTGTACGTGATTTTAAATGATTCCAAGCTGTTTCCTGATAGAAAAAGCTCCAAATAACATCACTATTCTTCAGATTATGCTATATGGCTACAAATCATGCAATACCACAATTAAGAAATCAAAACTCCAAGTGACTCAGAGAACATAAATTGGTTGTATCATATTACCAACAATGACTTGTGTGCAAGAAAAAGTATTAAACATAACACCAAGAAAATTTATGATCAGAAAATGGAGTAAAGGAGCTGGACTGTTCATGGGACAAACGTTGAAGATAAGAAAGTCTAAATTACACTGGTACCCTATTTCAGCAGCTCTCAAAAACTAGGAGGGCAGGAGTGGGGATGGTTAGAAGAGTCCCTGATTGCCTTTCAGGTGGTCCACAAGGCAAAAACTAATTTCATAATGATACCAAGACATTTTAATTTCTAATATGGTAAATATTAATAGATCTAACCCACATAATTAACAAAAGCTCACTGTGGAAGAGGGATCAATTTTTAAGAGCATGCAGAGGTCCTGAGACTCAAAAGTTTGAGGACCACTTTTCTAAAGGGAGACTTGAAGCTTGTTGGGTAGATCTTCTGCATAGGATTTACGGAAGGACACTGATAAAAATCAGTCAGTAGTGATCATGGGTTTCATACACACTTCAAATATACTTTTTACTGACTTTTTCTGCAATGAAATAATATGCAAGTGATCCTTCTTAAAAAATATATATATATAAGAAGGCATTCAATTCTTACCTGACCAACATTATATTGTATTTATTAGCATAATGAAGAGCCATATCTGCAACTTTGCCACCTGTCACAATTACATTTGCACCAGAATCAGCAATAGCTTTAACTTGTGAATCCATAAGATTTTCTTCTCCTTTGCTAAAATTCATTAGTTCTTCTGCAGTCTTTATCAGCACTGTTCCCTGTCAAAATGAAATTTTATTTAACATGTGAAAAAAAATTAAAATATTTTATTTCATATTTAATTTCTGATTTGTACATTTTGAAACACAACTTGTTCCTTCCCTTCCATGTCTGTTATATAAAAGAGAAAGATGCACAAAAAGACCCCTTCTGTGTTCCTCAAACTTCATTCTCATGGAGATAATTCTTAAAAGAGTTTTATAGATTCTCAAAACCATAGAACCCCTAGAAGAAATCCAAGACTACTGATAAAACTTTGCAGTGGAGGGAGTAAGTATGCACCTGCCCAGCCCTCCAAGTTCATAGGTCTTATTGTTTATTATGCATGCTATTCTTTTCAAGGAAATGTTACCCACACAAAACTAACAAAAAGTTACATTAGTCAATCATTTGCCCTTAAGAACAGAATTGTTTATTATCCTTTTTATAAGTTCCCAAGTGTAAAGGTTATAATTTAAACATATTTACTACTAAGCACCTACTATGCAGAAAACACCTTACAAATATCATCTCATTTGATACCCACAATAACATGGTGAATTAAATGCTAATTATTATCTCCATTTTACAGATAAGGAAACTGGGTCAGAAAGAGATTAAAAGTTATTGTTATTAATTGCCTGAGGCAGGATTTGAATTCAGGTCTTCCTGACTCTAGGTTGAGGAATATGAAACATAACTATCTCTAAAAGACTGCACCCAGTTTTTGAAATTCATATTCTGGCTATGACTTTAGGAAGTGAGTGCGTATCTCACAACTGCATCTTTGAGACCATTAATTCCTAAACTGAACTCTACCTACCTTGGTTTCAGTTATCATGCCATCAAAAGGACAAGAATACACTGCTATTTTAGCATCTTTCACTGAAGTTACATCACCTTCAGTTTCTTTCTTAAAAACCATGCCATGCAATACTGAAGAGGAATGGATGCCAGAGCCCTGTAAATGAAAATAATCAATATCTTGAGGCAATTCACTTGTAGATGGGATATCTAAATGTACTCTTTAATCACTTATGAACAAATATAGTAAAGCTTAATTAGGTAGGACCCAAATGAACTAAATAATCACAGAATGCCCTTCTCCCCAAATGCAGCTCCAACACACTGAATAGATAAAACTTTAATATGCTTCAATCAACTTGATTTAAACTGGTGTGGTGCTCCCCCTTAAAGATACAGATCATGTTCTATAACCCAGAAGAGTTGCTATTTTAAATGAAAACAAGTGAATCTGGTGATAAAGCTCCCTGAATTTAGCTAGTCTAACCTTAAGATGTCAGATACAGTTCCCTTCCAATCTGGGAGACTTTTAAGAGCTTACACTCCACTGGTATGGACTTTAAGAACCCAGGTCCATCCATATACCATGATTAGCATCAGAGTAAAATTTAACGTACAACATACAAGTATTATTTTATTATGGTGAGATAGCAATCTGCCAACTTCAGCCCCATTCTGGATCAATTTTCTGGTTTAGTCCAACAAACATTACAAAAAATAAAAACGTGATTTTTAATGTCTGAATCAGAAAATGTAATTTTAAAAAATCACCAACAACAAACTTATGGTCATCCAAAAATGGAGAGATGTAAAATTATCATTCTGAATTAAAGGCTAGAATTTCTACAGCCTAAAAATACCCAAATGTTAGAAGGTAATACCCAAATAAAAAAAAGTAACTGGGACTTGAACACAAGTCCCAGTGATCAGTGGTAGTTCCGCTACACTATTCAGGTTATCATAATCTCAGAAAATCTCATAAATGCTCTTTTGTTTTTTTAAAAAAAAAAAGCTAAATATAATTGGTTTTCCTATGCCCAAAGTTGTTCAGAAGTAAAATTCAACAAAATGTTTTACTAAATTAAAATGAAATAAATGATTTTCATAACTTACCAGAATTTTACACACTCTGATATTATCGACATTGAAGTGACCAGAATCAGGAAAAATAGATACTGTGGAAGAAATAAGATTATTAGTCAAACCAACCAATTAACAAGTATTTATTAAGCACCCCACTATGTGTAAGGCATGATGGAGATACAAATTCAAAGAGTGAAATGAACTTTACCCACAGGGATTGAGCAAGATGAGGGAAGACAGAGGGATGAACAAGTATATATATATATATAAACATACATATACAGCATAAATGCAAATTGAATAAATGCAAATATATACAAAGCAGAGTTTGGGAGAGATGGCACTAGGCAACTGGAGGGAGAGGGGGAAGAAAGGAAGATTTCATGCAGAAGACAGAGCTTAAGCTGTGTCTTAAAAGAAGAGTTGGGCTCCATGAGGCAAGCATGGAGGAAGCACATTCCAGGCATGGGGGAATGGAGGGAGAGATTCACTGTGAAGACACGGAGACAGAAGATAGTAACATGTATGAAATGCAGAGAGGCGGCCAGTTTGGCTAGATTAGAGTGTAGGAAGGAGAGTAATGTCCAATGAGGTTGGAAAGATAGGTTTGAGCTAGGTTATAAACATTTTACAAGAAAAGGGGTTAGGTTCTCAAATCAAGGCATAAAGCAAAAAACAACAGCAGATAATAAAACTACAATCAAAATTACCCTTGAAAATCCCTAAAACCATCCACAAAAATAGAATATCTGGTCTTTTTAAAAATAAGGCAGTCCATAAAGAGAACAGATGGTTCTGAGAAGGTTGCTATGGAAACAACTGTAGACAAGAAAACATCACTGGGAGAAAATATTCTTGAACTGGCTTCAAGTATAAGTGTGATTTTATTAAGGAGTAAATCATTACACCACCATATAGCTTTTTTTACTTCTGCTTCATCATGCAGCAAAAGAGAATACAAGAAGTTAAAAGAACACAGGAAGAATCTTGTGGCTAAGCAGGAAGGAAAGGTAGGAAGGCAAACTAAGACCATCCCACTTTTTAGCTCTACAGGCCTAACAAACTATCTAGAGCAGGGGTGGGGAACCTGTGACCTTTTGACTGAGTCCAAGTGTTATAGAACATATTCTTTTATTAAAGAGATTTGTTCTGTGAAGTCTGGATTCAGTCAAAGAGCCATACTCGAGGACCTAGAGTGCCACGTGTGGCCTTGAGGCCACAGGTTCCCCACCCCTGGACTCTAAGGCATAGATGTCAAACATGCAGCCCAAACCAGATTAAAATTTAAGTGGGAGGGACGCCTAGGGGGCGCAGTGAATAGAGTACTGGTGCTGGAATGAGGAGGACTTGAGTTCAAATCTGACCTCAGACACTTAACACTTACTAGCCATGTGACCTTGGGCAAGACACTTAATCCCAGTTGCCCTGCCTTCCCCCCTCCAAAAAGCCAAAAATAAATAAATAAAAAAATTTAAGTGGGAAATATTTAAAACAAATGAAAATACAGCAGATACTGTTACATTTTAAAACTAAGTCACGATGCTATCCTTACAGGGATCATGATTCAGAGATCCCCATTTCTAATTTAGTTTGATACCACTGGTCTCAGGGTATGAAAAGATTCTTACTGCACTGAAATTCAGCTCACATGAGAGATACATGAGGGAACTAAGACAGAGAGAAAAGAACTGATTCCTGACTCCCATCTAACACTCATTTCAGGACATTCAGTCATTTGAATGTTTTCCCCCCTCAGTTACAAACCCCTCTTTTAATAGTTTAAGCATATAAAGATATATACACATATGTATGTATGTATGTATGTATGTGCATGTCTGTACATACTCCACTATTATTATTTTCAATTTGTTCAAAATCACTTCACTCTCGATTTTAACAACCAAACCAAACCATAAGATACTGAACTTTTGAGGGAAAAGGGCTGGGTGAGTTTATTAAATTTACTTACCTGGAGCCCAGGGCTAGGTGGCGCACTAAATAGAGCACCAGCCCTGGAGTCAGGAGGACCCAAGCTCAAATCCGGCCCCAAACACTTAACACATAAACTAGCCATGTGATCTTGGGCCAGTCACTTAACCCCAACTGCCCTAACTTTCCCCCCTCCAAAAAATAAAATTTACTTACCACATGCCTGGGAAATAAGTTTTGCCAAAAAGACTTCATTTCCATACTGTTTGCTCATAATGGAGGTTTGAAGCAGAGATGATACTTCATCAACATCTCTGAGATTTTTTGCAGAACAACATACCAAATCAGGAAGAATTTCGTGGGCTTTTCTACAAGCTATTTCATAACCTTCTATGACCTAAAATATGACAGACAATAATTATCTTTTCAAACAATAAACAAACCTATGATTTTAAATTGTTCTTGTGATTTTTTAAAAATTTAATTTGTTATTTTGGTGTTCTAATATGTGCCAGGGGCTAGACCACTCCTCAAAATATCTATGCTGAAGCCAGAGTAGAAAAAACAACTGAAGACAAGACAACATAACTGGGGGAAATATTCTTTTAAGAGTTTCATGTCTAAAGTCTGATTTTATTAAGCATAGCTCTTGAGGACTTGTAGGAGGTCTGTTCCCAACACAGGGTGAACACTGATTAGGGCTTCCTAGAGTCACAAGCGGGGACAAAGCCAAATCAGGAGACTAAGCTAAAAGTCAGGCATGCCTGTAGATTTTCGGGGGAAGGGCCGTGTAATCTTAGAACAGCAGAGGCATCTAGATCAGAAGAGACAACAAAGTCATAAGACTGGAAGAAATGTAATTATCTACCATCAAAAACAAGAGATCTGGAAAACAGGTCAAGAAAGTTTTAAGACTTGTACTCCCTAGAAAACATGAACAAAATCCCCGAACAATGTACTTCAATAAATCATAAAAGAAAAATATCCAAATCTACTAGAACTAGGGAATAAAGTAAAATACGAAAGCATCTACTAGTCACCTCCTAACACAACAAAACCAATGTCAATCAAAATCCAGAGCTTCCAGATTAAAGAATACAATCCTAAAAGTAGCCAGAAATAAAGAATTCAAACACCAAGGATCACATAAGCAATTTCAAGTGAGAGAAAAATGACATTCCAAAAGAAAAAGATCAAGGTTTATAATTAGGAATAACATTCTATCAAGTGAAGTAAAATTTGAGACTGGAAAAAAAAAACCCAACAACCAGACTTTTAACATAATAGGCTATTTTCAAGCATCTGGATCCAAGCTGGGAGAATTTTTGACATGAGAACACCAGCTACAAGAACAAACTTTCTAAAATGTAAATACATTCTGAGCAACCAAAAAGGACTTTAAAAATAATGAGGTGTTTACATCCTAATAGGGGAAAAGAAATGCGTTCCTTCAGAATGCTGTCTTCAAGGGAACAGAGTCAGATAAATAAGACAAAAGGACCCGGGAATGGCTTAGTTCCATGTTATCTGTTTTAAGATAAAAAAAGAAAATAGTGGGAAAAAGTGATGAAATGAGGAAGAAACTTTTGTAATTGGAGTTCTTGGTAAGAAGACAATATGAAGATAGAGAAGGAGATAATGTGCCCCCATGAACCTCACTTTCATCTGAACTAGATAAAGGAGGGTTGAACATAGTTTAGTGTAGAAATTAACTTCAAGACAACAGGAGGACAGGGAAGAAATAATCACAAGCAAAGCAAACTTTAGAGAGTAGATTATAAAAGAAAACCAAAAGGAAAGAAACTATAGGAACTTCAACACAAAGGTAAACTATTTCAACTCTACATGGTCCTTTGCTCTTGAATCCTTTGGCTTGTCTTATGGCTGCTCTTCTTCTCTGGCCAAAGTCAGTCCTGCCTTACTACATCCTCTGAAAAACCGATGAAGGAAATGCCTCTAATGTGTTCATAAGGTAATCTTTTTTGTGTGTGTGCTTTTTGAAGCGGGGAAGACATGGCAACTAGGGGTAAGTGACTTGCCCAAGGTCACAACCACAGATTTGAACTCAGGTTCTCCCAATGCAATAATCTTTTACATTTGGGTTGTGTATCCATTCAGAGAATTTTGTGGTGTACCATTGTAATGGTAATGAGAATCTGAAGACCGTCCCTGCTTTGAAAATATACTCTGCCCTCTAACAGGCTGAATGTAATCACATGGAGCCCGTGGTGGGAGGAGTTTGCTGAAGGGTAGAGCAGAGCCCACAGGAAGCTAGGAGTCAGAGCCAGCTAGACTGTTGGGAGGAGAGAGGAGAGCAGGCTTCAGAGGGAGACAGACAGGCTTGTGAGTAAAAGTTGGTGTTTGCCATCTGCTGTGATAGCTAGATTTGTGGGAAGGCTAAAGGATGCTGTGGCACTCTGTGCTATTATGGCTTATTAATTTCTTTGCTATTATGATGGAACTGGCTTACTAGTTTTGGGATTTGGTTTTCTGGTGTCAGAATAAATGTTTTGCTTTTGTCTTCTATATGGAGAGTCTATTATATTTTGATTGGGCACCATGCAGGTATATTTATAGTTACCGTGGGCACTGTGAATACTGCACTGCTGCTACAACCATGAAATGTAGTCTAAATCTAATTTCAGCCAAATTGCTTTCCAGTTTGCCAATCAGTTTTTGTTGAATAATGAGTCTTTACCCTGGGTTGATATAATTGGGTTTATTGATCATTATGCTAAACGTTCAACTGCTTCTTTATTTTGTATAGCTTATCAATTTTACTAACTTTTCTTCTTGGAGTCTAGTTCTGGTATTATAAAGTTTCTATCTTTTTCATGTGTATTCACTGTTTCCCCTGAGATTCTTGACCATATGTTCCTCTAGATGAATTCTATTATTTTAAAAATTGTATAGAATGCCATTTTTCCTTATTCTTGAAAATAGTTTATGAAAACTGGAGTTAATTACATATCCAATTTATTTCTTTTTTATTCCACTGAGTATATTTATTAAGTGCTTACTCTGCTAGAGACAAGAAGTACATATAAAAACATATAGCATAACTACAAAATAAGCAAATGTATATATTTAAAGGAGAAAAAAGGAAGAGGAGGGCACTAGTAATTTGGGGAGAGGAGATAAGCAAACACTTCATGCAGAAGATGGAGCTTGAAGAGGACCACAGAATTTTCAGATACTGGGGAAGAGAGAAGATATTAAGGGACTTTTAAGAAAAACAGAATGGGTGAGGAGGGAGTAGTTCATATTAAATAATTTCTTTTTTCTTCCCCAGTTAGAGGTAAGGACTTTAACTGAGTGTGAGCAGAATGAATAGTGTGGAAGATCTTATGGAAGGAAGAAAAGGTTTGGAATAGTTGCTATGGGGTATGAAATAGGGAATCTTCTAGAGCAGCGGTTCTCAACCTGTGGGTCACAACTCCTTTGGGGGTCAAACGGGGTCACCTAAGACCATCGGAAAACACATTTCCGATGGTCTTAGGAACAAAGACACCACCCCTCTATCCATCTCCAGGCGGGTCTGCCCACATGCAAGTATTAAAGGGTCAAGGCATTAGGAAGGTTGAGAACCACTGTTCTAAAGGGAAATAAAAAGACTGATGGCACAGCTGAGTTTTGATTATAGCATAATGTTCAATAACGTCAATATTAATCAGGGTAAAGACACATTATTCAACAAAAACTGACGGCAAACTGGAAAGCAGTTTGGGAGAAATTAGGCTTAGACCACATCTCACATACACTACAATATTCTCCAGATGGATACACACCCAGATGTAAAAGATTACATCATGAACCCACTACAGGCACATTGCCAACCATGGACAGGGGAAGAGTTCTTGATCAAACAGGAGATAAAGATATCATGAGAAGATAAATTGGACAACTCTGATTACATAAATGTGAAAGACTCGCACAAACAAGATCAATGAAATCAGAAATTTGCTGCTTTTCCCCTTCTAATTCTGATAAAGGTACAATTGGTGAACCGATACAAATATTAAGAACAAAAATCATTCCCCAATAGATAAATGGTCAAAGAAAATTAACAAGCAGTTCTTGAAAGAAAAATTGCTTCAAATCATTAATAAGAGTAAATCACATTAAGGAAAAAAAACCTTATGTTTCTATCACATACCTTATCAAATTAGCAATGATGAAAAAAATGAAAATGACAATTGTCAGAGTTCTAAGGGAAGACAGACATGCTGACATATTCAACATTAGTGAACCTGTGAGATGGTAATAACATTCTGGAAAGTAATTTGTAATTACACCCCAAAGTCACTAACAACTGTACCTGCTCTCCGACAAAGGCAATACCACCACTAAAGCTTAGATTCCAGAGAATAAAAAATATTTATAGCAGCATTTCTGTCATAACAAAGAACTAGAAAAATAGTGGGTGCCCATCAATTGGGGAATGCCTGAATAATTAGAGTATATGGAAACATAATAAGAGTATTACTACAACATAAGAACTGATGAAATGGATGGATTCAGAGAAACTTGTAAAGAACTGCATGAACTGCTAAGTGAAGTGAGCAGGACCAGAAGAATAATTTATACAATGAGTACAACATTGTAAAGGATAATTCGGAGACTTAAGAACTCTGCTCAACGCAATGAACATTCACAACTCCAAAAGACTGACGACTAAGCATTCCCACCACCTGGAAGAGTGGGTGCAGAATGAGACAGACATTTTCCAGTATGACCAACACAACACAAATTTGTTTTGCTTGATATATTTGTTACGAAGGAATGTTGTGGGGAGTAGTGATAGTGATGCCAAAAAAAAGAGAAAAAACACCAACAATGAAAAACACAAAAATATACAGAAAAGAGCAAAAGGGCAGTTCAGAAGCAGACATTTAGGACAATGTCTACTGCTAGCATGTTAAAGTTAATGTACACTTTAAACACGCTGTAGATTCAGTTTTCATAAGTAAACCTTTCTGATTTTTATATATAGAAATAAACATTTTTTGTTGACTAAGTTTCTAATTTAAAAAAAATTAAAAACAAAAAGGCAACATATACAGAAAATCAGAGATCCTACACAATACTGTATAGTCCATACAGCATTAAACAACTAGTAACAAATAATAAGTAAAAGTTTTAAGTCCTCATGAAAATGAAACAGGAAATTATTTGAATGGGTAGACAGATGCTTACTGATCTTGTTTTAAAATTATATTTCAATTGAGAGAAAATTACAAAATGAAATACTTGCCTCTGAAACAGACAGGCCTATTCTCAGAAGTTCTTCAGCTAACTCTAGAAGAGCTCCAGCAAATACAAGGACAAAATTTGTGCCATCCCCAACCTCTTGCTCTTGCATGTGAGAAGCCATTACAATCATTTTCGCAGCAGGATGCTGTACCTATTAGTTGATAAGAATTTTAATTGAAAAGTTAAAACATTTTCCCTTGGAACACTGCCTTAATTTTAGTAAAACTTCTAATATGTTTAACTTAAGTATATGTTTTTTTCCCCCTTTCATTTCATTGAAGTTATTACATTAATAAGGCTAAGGCTGAATGTTCGATCTTCCTGTGGGAGGGTTAACACCACCCTTTTTCTATAGTTTTATACTTTATTCCTAAAACAACAGACTACTGTAAGAATAACATCACTCACCCTTCATTACTATTGAAAACTGCAGAACTGAGCTCAATTGTTCAAGAGACACTCTCACAAAAATAATAAGTAACAAGAGACAAGACAAAAAAATTAGAGGATTTAAAATTTTTTTTAAAAAAAGCATATCATGCGAGGGGGAAAAGCCTCACACAAATGATATCCTTAAGCCCAAGCACGTCACTGTATTTTATACAACAGGTATAATAATTAATGTTCAGAATGATAACCCTAAGACCTCAAGAAGAAAAAGTTCAATTATGAACACAAGAAAGTCAAGAATGCATTTGATTTTGAAAAGATTTCCAAGAAAATGTTTAAAATAAATAGTAGTTCTTAAAGAGGAGACCAGTTATTTAGAAAACTCCAAATCTAGAATACATCATTCTCTGGCAATGCTAGCTAAATGAAGCATTCCTTTACTGGTATTAATGGAATAAAACCTGGCTGAAGTAAATTCCTAAAATCTGTCTTTCCTTCTGAACAAATATGTTCACTGAAAATCCTCCATAATACTAATCTGAAGTAAAAGGCTGAATAAGAAAAGTTTTTATTATTCATTTACCAAAGAATCTTTAATTACTTACTTCTAGCTCTCTTAAAATAGTAGCTGCATCATTTGTCACAAAGAGCTTCTCCAGATGATTGATAACCATTTTGTTCATTCCTAAAAATAACAAAGCAATTCATACTTCTATATCCCTTTAAGGTTTACAATCTACAAAGTATTGTCTTCCTCAGATACCCATAAAGCATAAATTTTCAACTGCTTACTCTTTATACAGCTTCACATGACCCTAATATCTTTGAAGGATAGCTCACTCCAGACTTTTCTTAAAACCTTCCCAGTCTACCATGGATAAAAGTGACACCTCCCACCTCTGAATTCCTAGTAACATTTATTATCTGCAAAACAACTTGAAGATCACCAAATCTCTCCCTTTCATTTTAGAGATGAGGAAACTGAAGTCTAGAGATAAAATGATGTGCCCAAGGTCAGAGTTATGGGGTGGAAGGGGAAGATAACACCAGAAATCATGTCTCTTAAATTCACTGATCTTTCCATCACAAAAAATTGTGGAATGGAATTTTTGATGGCAAAGTTTCTGTCTCATTTACTTTTTTTTTTATCTTCCTTCTACCAGTACTCTAGGAAACAGTTCTTAGACATGACCTGCATAACAAAAATAAGGTCAAGAGTTATTAAAATGTTCTTAATAAGAAAATTAGTGATACTGACCCCTGCTATTTCAATTTTGGGTCCATACATCAAATCTCTTACACATTGTCTTAACATTTTTTTTTTGGAGGGCAATCAGGATTAAGTGACTTGCCCAAAGTCACGTGGCTAGTAAGTGTTAAGTGTCTGACGTCAGATTTGAACTCAGGTCCTCCTGACTCCAGGGCCATCGCGCTATTCATTGCGCCATCTACCTGCCCCCCCCATCTCAACATTTTTAAATTAATTTTTCCATAGCTACAGATTTGTAAGAAATGTCTAATTTTAAATAACCATAAAATGAATCTTAAAACAATAGGCAGTAACTACTAGTGATTCACACGATATATTTAGAATTACCATTTGGTCCATATGCTGTTCGTGTAGTCTGGGCAAGCTCCTTACATGCTTGTATATTCCTATACACAGCTTCCTCCAATCCTGAATAATGCTTTAAAAGAAAAACAATTAAAATTATACAGTTGATAAATTTAACCAGTTAGACAAGTACTTGTGAAATAGAAAAAATGCACTTTATTAATTTTTGTACACCCTCCACCGAACATCTTGCATACAACAAATGCTCTATGAATATCGTGAACATAAAGGATGCTAATTTTTTAGAATTATCGGTCAGTTTAGACATCAAAACATGCTGTTTCTCTTTCTCAAAAGGCAGTGAAAAAGGTGGAATATTGATTAGTTGTTAATTTAAGTTATATTATTTCAATTCCAAAGGTATCATCAGATCTAAAACTTTCCCTAATTATAGTATTATCAAATGTTCTCCCAAAATTTAGAGGAACTTCAGATTTTGATTCAGAATAGAGGGGCATTTTAAATAATAGATACTATTTCTGAGTGATATTGAATACCAACTTTGCCATTAACACATAAATACTGCTCCTCAAAACTACTGGACTTCTAAGAAGTTCTTTGGGGCAGGAACTATTCTTTTCTAAATTTTTGTAACCCTAGAATCCAGCACAATACTAAGTATATATTAATAGGCTGATAACATGAAAAACTTCATTATCTTACTTTATTTTGACAACAACCCTGTGAGACAGATACTAAAAGTAACCATGTCACAGATTATACTGGTATTATAGATAAGGTAGCTGAGGTTCAAAGAATTTAAGTGACTTTCCTCATTGTCATTTATGCATGTAAGTCAGGATTTGAACTCAAGATTTGAGAAACTCCTATTAATCCAGATTGTGACCCTGGGCAAGTCACTTAACCTCTCAGTGTTCCAGGCAATTCTCTAAATCTCTTTGTTGCAAGGCAGGTGCCAAAGCCAGAACATGTCATGGCCTTAAACCCAAGTGTTCTTGATTCTGGGGGCAATCAGTGGTCTCTATTCACTACAATACTTTGCATATTGCCGCACATATCAGGCACTTAAAAAATACAGAATTAGAAGGAATATAGTAATTTATTTTATCGTAAACATGGTTGAGTTCTTCAAACTTATTTTCTAGATGACTACATAATTTACAGAGACAAATTTTTAAGTTTCTATTAGGAACAAAGTTTTCAAACAAGCTCCTGGAAGGAATTCTGTATCTCCATGCTAAGCTTGCAAGACCTCAGACTCTTCAAACCATTTAGCTGTTACTTCATATCCCCATTCAAAACCTCAACTCTTTGAAAAAACTTTCACTCAGGTAAGTAATTCAGCATAGCCAAATTTAGTCAGTTAAAATGGTAAAAATATAAGAAAAGACACCATAATGTTATAATAAAAGAACTTCTTACCTATATCTCTGAAATTACATGAAAGACCAGACCTTGAGATCATGACCCAATGCAATGTAAGGCTAGTAAGGCTAATTCTAATCTTGGAAAAAGCAAAGTAAAAATCATGGACTCAGTATCAGAAATAGTTAAGCAAGCCTTTGGTTTAAGTCTTGCTAAGACATTTACTAGGTGAGAACATGGAAAAAGTCAATTAATCTGAACCTCACTCTTCTTATAGGTAAAATGGGGATAATAACACCTGTAGTACCTACTTCACAGAAATGCTATGAGGATGAAATGAGCTAATGTCATCATATGCTGGCAAACATGGAAGCTATCAAAATCAGCTGTTTAGAGTCATAGATCCAGAGCTGGAAGGGACATCAGAGGCCACCTAGTACAACACTTCATTTTACAAATAAATAAGTCGAGGTCAAGTTCACAGTCAACATTAAAAGAGGGATTTCCTGGGCTTGACTGTAAAAAAGGTGTTCTATCCACTGTACCACGCATCGCATAACACCTCCATTCAGCACAGCATTTGAAGGGAAGGCAGCCTGACCACAGGAACCTCCCAATGAGGTTATACCCTTATTGGCGTTAATAAAGCCCTTTAAGACTCTAAGCACCTTGACAAAAACCTGTTCTTACCTTTTTTTTTTAATCTACAGCCCTTCCTATTAGTACAGTAGGCGCTAAAATAAATGCTATTTCTTTCCCCCATGATATCATCCCTATATCCACACGCTCCAAAAGCTCTCTCCCATTCCGCTACTCAACAGCTTCAGCTGGCAAATTAACCCGTCTAGGGTGAGGGGGAGCTTTTTCCAAGAGAAGAAAGCTGAGCGCGAACGCGTGTCCCAGGGTGGTGCCCCCGGCGCACGTGACCCGGCTCCCCCACGCCGCTGCTCCAGTGCAGCGGCGGCATCACACGGTAGGCGCGCGCCCAGGCCCCGGAGAACCGCGCGTGGGGCACTCTGCACCCCGCCCCGAACACACACACTCTTCTAGAACCTTCTACTTCCCAGCGGCCCAGCCTGTGGAGGCGCCCACCCACATCACTTCGCCTTTTTTACCCTCTCACCACAGTGGCCCGCACCGAACCATCTTCTCCCCCTGCCAATCCCCTCTCGTTCACTTACTTTAGCTCCTTCTTTCAGCATTTGGGCGAAGCCCGGAGCCTTGGGAACGTGGAGCGCCATAGCTATACGGTAACTATGGATTACAACCAGCAAGACACAGAACGCACCGGAGAAAAAGCACGCACTGGCCGCTGGGAAGGCTGCGCGCGCAATACCTCCCGCCCCTTCCCTCTAACGTCTCCCACTTCCTCTCCCTCCTCAGGAGCCCTCCGTCCCTCGTCCCGGCCGGCCCCACCCCCTACCCACCCCCTTCTCCGAGATGCGCGCGGGTTCTGGGCGTGGTCTGCGCGGCCTCTGCCGGAGAAAGGAGCTCCGGGCTTGGGGCAGGGGAAACGGCCCTTGCCACAGGTCCGTGAGCGCGCTTTTCCTCTCTGTGCTCTACCAGCTTGGAGTCTGGGGACGGACAGTCACAGGCCTCAACGGTGTACCCTAAAGCTTTGTCCTAGGATTCCTCTCTTGCCGCGTTCTCGGTGACGTCATCAGTCCCTTGATTTAATAACCATCTCCACGCTCCCACCCCTCGGCCTCGGAGCTCGTGCCCATCCCACCGGGCGCCTCTCAAATAGCCCAAGCAGGCCTCATTATCTTTCCTCTATTCCACATTTCCCTGCTTCTGGAAGGCACTCTGGCACCCAGGCCTGAAATCTCTGAAATCTTCCATCGTCACTGCAGCGGCAGATTCAATCCATTGTCCAATCTTGACACATCCACCTCCCACCCTGGTCCCGTCCGTCCCTCGTCTCCCCGCAGGTAGCCACCCGCCGTCCTAGGGGTGACTCCCATGACCTCTGGGCCAGACCGGCTACTGCCCTGCGGCTCTTTCATCTGCCTGACTCCGCTCTTTCCACTTCTCTCCATATGATATAAACCGCAACGATGTTTGGTTTTTTTTCTCCTAAAAGTGCAGATCTAACCTTGACACTGCCCTGATCAGTAAACTCCAGGAGCTCCCTAACCCTGTTATTTCAAGGATCAAATATAAATTTTGTGTTTGGCATAATAATAATAGCTAGCATTTATATAATGTTTAAGGTTTACTAAGTGTTTTGCATATGTTACAACAACCCTGTAAGATAGATCCCCATTTTACAGATGAGGAAACTGCCTGAAAGAAGTTAAGTGTCGAGGGGGTCACATTGCTAAGTACGTGACAGGCAGAATTTGAACTCATCTTCCCGACCTCAAGTCTGGCATTCTATCACCTAGCATTTAATATCCTTTACAGTGTGTCCCTAACCCACCTTTCCTGTTTCATTTCTCTTCTTCACATACACTATATTTCAGCCAAATTGACCTTTATGATGTTCATCATACAGGACAGACCTCCCCTGCGCTGGCTGATAACTATGCCAGGGATCCCCTGAACTATGGCCTTCCTTACCCTCTGTCATCTAGAATCCCTAGGTTTCTCAAATGCCACTTTCTACCGGAGGCCTGCTAAATTTCCTGGTATGTGTTTTGCATATACTTATATGCACATTGTCTCTAGCTAGATTGTGAATTTTTTTCAGTTAATGAGTCAATCAGGCAAACGTTTACTATGCCAGACATAGTGCAACAGAATAGGGATACAAATACTAAACTCTATAAATAATGGAGCTTACCATCTTAATAGGATAAGATAAATACTTGTATAAATAGCACCTCCTCAAGGACCTCTTTCCCCACCTCTGTTGGTTAGCCAAGTGCCCAGAGGATTCCTGAGCACTTCTCAGAGTTCTAGGGATAGCTTTAAAGATGCTAAAGATTTAAGCTGCTAATACTCACTAGCTCCTAACCTGTCTGCTCCCTATTGAGTATCAACCACAGATTTTTAGGGTATTTACTAAAGTATTTTGAGGACAGATATGGAAAAATCTCCTTGAACTGGCGAGTATTCCCTGTTTGCACAACAAAAAACATCCCTAGGGAGAATGGGCTCAACCTAAGAGAGTACATGTGACCAAAGAATAAAATCATAGTTCTTGGTTACTGGAAAGTCTTCTCTTCCTTCATGGAGTCCTCATCCTGCTAGGATCCAAGGGTCGTTGCCCTTGAAAAGTTTTGAAGCTGTTTTTCCTTTGAGCAGGGTTTCTTAACATTTTGTATGTCATGGACCCCCTTTCATAGTCTGGTGAAGCCTCAGAATAACGTATTTAAATGCACAAAATAAAATGAAATACATAGAGTTATGAAGGAAGCCAATTATAAGGATACATAATTATCAAAATATTTTTGGGGGGGCGGAGCCAAGATGGCGACATAGCAGCAGCAACATATC
>CM053580.1:152034149-152051062 GCA_028627135.1 Pseudochirops cupreus
GGAGAAAATCTGAAGCTCAGGTGATTGTGGAAATGAATCTTGTAAATTAAAAGTAAATAAACAAGTCATTAAAAAAAAAAGAGGCTGCTGATTTGAAATGCTCTGTCATTAGAAAGAAGGGGGTTATATTAATTTGTTTTATTTCAGTCAGTAAAAAAGTCTGTTTATTCAAAAAAAAAGAAATTAGATGAGAATTCTAATCAGTGTAAATGAATAACTATGATTCTAGAAAGATGCTACCTACTTCCTTCTCAGAGTGAAGAGACATTTTTTTTGTTTTGTTTGACTATCCATATCTGTAACTGGGATTTTGTTTTTTTGGTTTTCAATGGGAGAAGAGAGGTTGGGATGGGAGAGTGAGAAGGACTTTTGCTGGCTGAAAAATATATAGTTTTTTTTTAAAATTCCATATATAGTGGCAATAAAGGAGCTATGGAAAGTTGGGGTTTAGGAGGAGATGCCTACAGTCAAATACAGAGGCAAACAGAGATAATATTCACTTTCAACAACTCCTGAATTCACCTAACTGTACTATTTAGCTCACAATATACCATTTTGTCTATAAGGATACTATGAAAGAATAAATGCTTAGCTAAATTCAGGTTAAGTAATTGCAGGGATTACTAGTCTATTGCTGAAAAAAAAAAAAGGAAAAAGCTAGAGGCAGCTAGGTGGAAAGAAGACTGAATTTAACAGTCCAGAAATTCTGAGTTCAAATGTGGCCTCAGACATTTACTACCTATATAGACAAATCACTTAACCTCTACCTGCTTCAGTTTCCTCATCTATAAAATGAGAATAATAACACCTACCTCTCAGGGTTGGTGTGAGGATAAAATGAGAAAACATTTGTAATGTGTTTTGCAAAACTATAAATGCTAGTTTCTAGATAGCTAATGGCAAAGTGAATACAGCACTGAACGTGGAGACAGGAGGATCCAAGTTCAAATCCAGCCTCAGATACTTAGTTGTATGACTGGGCAAGTTATTTAAGTGACCCTCTTTCTGCCTCAGTTTCTTCATCTTTAAAATGGGGGTACTAATAGCACCTACCTCCAAGGGTTGTTGTAAGGATAAAATGAGGTATTTGTAAAGCTCTTTGAAACCTTAGAGTGCTATAAAAATACTAGCTGCTACCAGCAGCAGCACCACCACCACCATTACCTACAGTCATGCTAGTTCTTTGTGATCATGGCTTCTTTAATAATCTATTATAGGTTTTGCCAGCAATTGAAATCAAACTCACTGGTCTATATAGTTTATGGACCCTATTCTTTTCCTGTTCTGAAAATCAAGAAATTTGCCTTTTCCAGCCACCTCATCCATTCTCCATGATGTTTCAATTATTTCTTAAGGGAGCTTAGCATTCACATCTGCCAATTCTTTTAGTAGCTGAGGATGTTGATTTGAAATCATAAGTTCTCCAAAGGCAGAGGCTATCTCAATTTTGCATATGTAAACTCAGTGTCCAGCAGAGTAGAGACTGATTTTTGGTTTTTAACTGATTACCAGAGAGGCTGGTTAACCTCTTATTACATCCCTACTTATTTGAGTAATCAACTTCTTATAGGCCAAAATTTTTGTTCTGTCCAAACCACTGCAAGTATCAGCAGAAATAGGCAAACTGGATAAATGGAGTTTTTGTTTGTATGTTGTTGGTCTTTTTGGGGGAGCGGGGGTAAGATGATTAGACATCTAGACATGTTGCGTCTGAGGTGATGGTAACTACATCCACATCCATGTCCCATATGCCGACAGTTAGAAATTTGGGCATGGAGTTTAGGAAAGAGTCAGGCTCTGTGAGATTTGAGAATCATCTGCATAGAGGCAATAATGAACTCATGGAAATGTCCATTTGCATGCCCCCCCACCCCCAAGTTCTGTATGTCAAGAAGGAAAAATATCATTATACTTATCTTAGGAAACTGAGGCTCATGGAAATTATGACTTGTGCAATGTTAAACAGCAATTAAGTAGGAGGCCTAGGATCTAGTCTTCTAAATCCTACTACAATGTTGTTTCCAGTACAAACATAACATTTACTCTTGCTTCCGCTATGCCTTCAGTTTGAAATGTCACCTGTTCTTCTCTATCTAATCAAATTTTACCCATCCTCTGAGACTTAGGTTTAAGTGACAAATCTCCCATGATGACTTTTCTGACTATTCCAGTCCACATTGGCCTTTTTGCTTCTCTGAACTCCTGAAACACTTTACTATGCACTTCAAGCTGGCACTTAGGTCATATACTTATTGTCTTCAGCTGTTATGTAGCCTCTCAAAGGATAGTGTATCCTAATACAAACATTTCCTCACCCATCAACATACCAGCACATTTTCCTGAGGATCAACCCTACATCACAAGTCGCCTATTAGATATTTCAATCTACTGACCTGGATACATTTCAAAAAACCTATTCTTCCAAACACCCCTTTAACCATTGAGGGCTCCTCTATACTACTGAGGTAGCTAAGTGGTACCAGGATAAAATGGTGCTCAAATCTGACCCCAGAGAGCTGCTGTGTGACCCTGGGCGTTATAACCTTTATCTGCCTCAGTTTCTCTATCAGTAAAACAGAAATAATAATAATAGTACCTACCTCCTCCCAGGGTTTTTGAGAGGACAAAGTGGGATACTATTTGTAAAGTGTTCTGCAAACATGAGAGTGCTATATAAATGCTAGTTCTTGTACTTTTTATTATTATTAGACTTCCAATCTCCCAAATTCAAAAATTTGGTAGAGATTTTTTTACGCCTTAATTCCATCTCCCCATCTCCTATGTCCTTTTCTCTCCATTCACACAACTATCATCCTAGTTTAGGCCCTCATTACTTCTGACTTGGATTATTACAACAGCCTTGTAATCGGTCTCGCTGCCCCCAAGTATTTCCCCTATTTCAATCTATCTTCCACATCATAGTCACAGTAACCTTACTAAAGTACAAATCTGATCATGTCATCCTTCCATCCATCCTTCCATCCCAAATCAATTAAATAAACTCCAGTTGCTCTATATTATCACTAGGATCTGTTTGGCATTCAATCCTCTTATAAACCTCTTCCTACCTCTTCAGTCTTTTTACAAATCAGTCCTCCTCCATGGCTCAGCCATAGTAATACACTTGCTTTCTTTCAAACCTGATTCCCAAACTTCCATCTCTGATTCTAGGCACTGTCCTCCATACTTAGAATGCTCTCCTTCCCTACATCTAACTCTTTGAATCCTTGGTTTCCTTCAAAATTCAGCTCAAGGGCTGATTTCTGCAGGAAGCTTTTCCTAGTTCCCTCAACTGCTAGTGCCTTCCCATTCAAAGTTACTTTGTGTCTAATTTATGTCTTTTACCTATTTATATATGAATTCATTGTCTCCCTCAAGAAAATACAACCTTCTCGGGAGAAAGGACTTTGTCTTTGTAACCCCAAACCCTAGCACAGTGTCTGACACACAATAAGCATATAATAAATGTTTGTTGATTGACCGAAAGCTCTATTATCTTCTTTTTAATGTACAATGTATTCTCTTCTTATTGCTGTATAGGTGATGAATAAATATTTGGGATTGATCTACTCAATTCATGGTAAGAGGATATTCTAGGAAAGAAGTATAATATCAGGTGAGTAAAGTACAGAGATATATGACAGAAGCATTAAGGAGGAAAATCAAGTTTGGAAAAATGAGGAAAAGGAGGTGTTTTGCATTTCTAAACCTTTCATTTAACTCCGGTAGTTATCAAGCCATAAAATGTTAGCACTGAAAGAAAAATTCAATCCCTTGATTTCACAAAGTGACTCCTACAGGGTAACCTAGCTAGCTAGAGGCAGATGGGTCCCCTGATTCCAGGCCAGTACTCTTCCTACTACATAAGTATCTTAGTCCACCAAAAACTTTAATGGTTGCAGGCTGAGGATTAGAGCTTTCCCAGTTAATCCTAGCTGAGTAGAGGACCAGAGGACTTGAGATCATGTGGAAATGAGGACCACAGAAGTTCCATCTTCGAAAGTTCACTTTACTTTAAATATAAAAGCAGAGATTTCTGATGAATCTATTCACTTTCATTTTTTTAAGGGAAACGTAGACGTATCAGTTGTTAGTACAAGGCCATTACTGTTCTCTATTTCCAGGTTATGTTGTGAGTTAATACTGCGTGAGAAATATCGTACATTTTTTAACTATACAGAATATCAAGAGAGCAAGTATAGTGCTTCATAGATACAGAATAAGGCATATAGCAGCATCTAATCTATTAATGCCACAAAGTCTGAGAGTTCTGGAGGAAGAGGTCTTAGGTAAATTATATCCTTAAGGAAACCGACACCACACCTCAACCAGCTGGACAAGTCTGGTGTTGCATCCTCTTCTTTTTCATTCCTCTCCCTCTCGGTCAACCTGTCTTTCCTTAAAATATAATTATAAGGTTTCTTTTGAGTATTATCACTAGCTCTTGAGAATGGCCTTCTCCTTACGTGCGGTGGCCACAGGGTTGTTGTAGGATCACAAGATTTTCGAATTAGAAGGGATATGACAGACTGTCTAAGCACAGGACCGAATCTGGAGCAGAAGCAGGCCGGGAGAGGGTCGGCGCCTTGCCCAAATCTAGGGTGTCCCGAACTTCGCTGGGCCAGAGCCTCCCCGAGTTAGCACCACGTGAGGGCGACCACAAAAGCTCTTCCTACCACGTGGCTTCCTGGAGCAGCCCACGACAATCCCCAAACCCACCCAACGGTGCCACCCGGCAACTGTGGAACTTCAAGGTCTCAAGCCCAGTGGTCGCCTCAACTGCGCTAAGGAAAGCCACCGCCGACTTCTCTCATTGGACAGTTCCCTTAACTGACGGAACGCGCAGCCAGTAGGACGGAGGAGCCGGGAGTTGGTCAAAGAACTCGAGGAAGAAGGAAAGGGCCCTGAAGAGAAGCAGCTCCCGGGGCTAAGGAAAGGAAGCGACGTGTGTGAGGCTCACGGTCCAGGGGGCGAGAAGCGGCTGTGATGGCGTGTCAGGGGAAACGGGACTCACCTACAGACACTGCTTCCATAGCTGCCCCTCTAAGGAGTCCGCGATTACCCTTCGGCCCCACCTCTTCTAAGTGACGACTCCAGCACAACAAAAATCTGCTCCCAGAGCAGACCAGGGCCCCGTGTTAATTTCCGGAAAGGAGCATTGTGGGATAGGAATTAAATGCTTGAATTCTTCCTGGCGCGTGCGACTCCTCCACCCCGAGGTGCGCGCGCAGCGTAGAGGACCCGGAAGCTCGGCTTGCGGCTTGCGGCTCCCGGCTCCCGGAATAAACGACTTGCTGCGACCCCCCAGGGCCTCTAGTTCTGTGACTGAGACATATTCAGAGCTGAGAGATTTTAATTCAAAACCTTGCAGCGCTCTCAATTTATCTGCGGCCTCCAAAGCCATTTCTCAAAGGTCCGGATCCAGAGAATTAATATTTAATTCTAAATCTCCTTGCTGAAAAAAAGTCTGCGTTGGCCTTTCCAGGACTCTTCAGGTCCTGTGCTCCAGGAAAACGGGGAGTCTGACAGCACCAGAACTTGGAGCGTGGGGGATGGGGTGGGTGATGAGGGTTATCAGATTCACACCTGTAACCCAAACCTAGGTGAGCATGGAAAAAGCAGCTCAAATTCCTCCATAACCAGAAGTAGCACTGCGAGACTGGTATCGTGCAGAGACATCCCGCAGCGTTATTCCAGTTTCCTGGAGGTGTAGGACTCTATCCCAGTGCCAGAGCCACTCCGTCCCCTAAACCTGACAGCCTGCTCCTTCTCCAGTGAATTACCTAGCTGTACGTGGAAGAGGAGAGGAGAACTGGCATAGTAAATTCAGACCAACCCTTCTTCCCATCCCCTCGTTGTTATCCTTCTCTGATCTCCTTTCCCATTCTGCCTTCTGAGAACCTTTCTCTGTTGTGGTTTAGTAGAAAGATAACTAGACTTTAGTTTCAAATCCTTGCTCTTCTACTCCCTTGTAACTTTGGGCAAGCAAGCCTCTTACCTTTCTGGACATCAGCAACCCTATTTACAAAAAGAGCTGAATTAGATGACTTCCAAGGAACCTTTGAGATGGCTCTAAATCTGTGATCCTAGATTCCTTCCACCATATAGTACCTACTGAAAACTTAATTTACTCCTGAAAACACCACACTTCATTGTGACCCTTCCAAATTCACTTTCTTCTTTAGGACTCTACATTCTGACTAGATTTGTTGCTATGATCTGTGGACTTCAAGGTCTCTTCATTATCAATAAGTTAAGTATGTAGATCATAGTCTTCCCCAGGCCCCTCCACTGTTTGAATACCTTGATCTCCCTTCAAATTAGAACTGAAGTTGAGGTGAAGGAGAAATAATAACTATCCTTAAATTTGAGACCTAAATGACAATCAAACATCTTAATTTAGAAGGCCTAATTCTTTTATGTCTGTTTTATCACAAATCATGTTTTAAAAATATATTTTTTTAATATCTCATTTTCCTGAACAGCCTAAAATGACTGAAGTAAAGCAAGCTGAAGCTCAGCTGTCTGAATTAGACCTGCTCTCCAGCATGTTTCCTGATGAGAATGAATTCCTAGTACATGATCATCTGGCTTTCGCAGAACTGAAAGATTATGTGGAAATGAGGACCACAGAAGTTCCATCTTCAAAAGTTCACTTTACTATAAATATAAAAGTTGAGATTTCCGATGAATCTGCGGTAATTCACTTTCATTTTTATGGGAAATATAGACATATCAGTTGTTAGTACAAAGTTCTAAAACATTGTCCTCTATTTTCAGGTTGTGTTTTCTTTATCTTGTGCCCTCCCTTTTCAGTATCCTGCAATCCTGCCTGAAATTACTGTCAGGTATGTTACAGAACATACAGCAATAACAAATGTTATCAAAACTTCTTGTCAAAAATTACATTAAAGAATTAAGATATATTTTTAATATTTAGGAGATTTGGTGTAAGAAAATTAAGAAAGATTTCCTCTGCTTATGTTTTTCAACAGATCACTTGCATTAAGTAGAACTCAGCAGGCCCAGCTAAACACAGACTTAACTGCATACCTTCAAAAAGGATACTGTGGAGAAGTCTGCATACTAAATGCAACAGAATGGGTTAAAGAACATGCATCAGCTTACATCAAAAGAGAACCCACATCTTCTACTACCACCAACACAAATCCTACTTATTCAACAGATGTCATTTTCACCAGACTTTGGATCTATAGCCATCACATTTACAACAAACAGAAAAGAAAATATATTCTAGAATGGGCAAAGGATCTCTCCCTTTCTGGATTTAGCATGCCTGGGAAGCCTGGAGTTATTTGTGTTGAAGGTTCACAAAGTACATGTGAAGAGTTCTGGGCAAGGTTTGTTTATTTTTATTAAGTATTGATTGTCTATTAAGAATTGATTGTCTCACTCTACAAGTCTCAGGATGGAAGGAGATACCTACATTCAGAGAAAGATCTGGAAAGAACAGAGTTTCAATGGAGACTGAAGCAACCTACATGCTATTGCTCTTTTCCATGTTTGGTTTTCTTTCTTTTTTCCCATTGTTCACTCCATTGGTTGCAACCCTTTTATACAACCAGACTAATGTCCAATGTGAAAGTATTTGCAGATTCTATACTTGACTGCATGCTGCCATGGGGGGAGGGGGGTAAGGGAGGGGAAAAAACTTGAAACTCAAGGGACTCTGGAACTGAATCTTATAAACTAAAAGTAAATAAACAAACCAATTAAAAAAAACAATTGGAAGAGACCTCAGAGGTATCTTGTCCAAACCTTTCATTTTATACGGCTGAGGCCCAGAGAACTTAAGTCATTTAAAGAAAAAAAAAGAGAATTGATTGTCTTCTACGTGCCAAGCACTGTACTCAGCTCTAGAGATCCAAAGACAAAAAATAAAATACTTGTTTTTAAGAGACTTGTATTCTAATGGGTAAGATGGCATGTACATATAAATTCTATGTTTATATATAAGTATATATAAAATAAATATATATGATGTAGGAAGGGAGGGTGTTAGCAGCTGGAGGAAAGTTTTCCTATAGAAGGTACTGTTTGAACTCGAAGGAAGTGAGAGATCTTAGGAGGTGAATGTGAGAAGAAGTACATTTCAGTTATGGGTGACAACCAGCACAATGAAATTGGAGAAGGAGTTCTTTGTAGAAGGAAAAGAGAAAAGGATTCTTTGGCTGAACTGTAGAATGTTGGGAAAAGAGTAATGTATAATGAGGCTGGAAAGAATGGTTGAAGCCAAATTGTGAAAAGTCTTAAACCCATCAGAGAAATTTATATGTTGTCCTTGAGGCAACAGAACCACTGGAATTTATGGAGGAGGGGAGTGACATGGTCAAATCTGCACTTAAAGAAAATCACTTTTAAGCTGTGTGGAGGATAGATTGGAGTGAGGAGATACTTGAGACAGAGACTCCATTTAGGAGATCATTGCGGTAATCTAGGTAAAAAGTAATGAAGGCCTTAAGTAAGGTGGTGGCTATGTGAGTAGAGAAAAGGAATTGGATATGAGCTCTGTAGAAACAGAAAATGGCAAGATGTGGTGACTGATCAGATATATGGGATGAATGAAAATGAGGAATTGGAGGTAACACTAAGATTATGAACCTTGAAGATGGGAAGAATGATGGTGCCTTTAACATAAATAGGATCATTTGGAAGAGGATAGAGATGGAAGAGGGGATGAAATAATAAGTTCTTTTTAGGATATGATGAATTTGAGACGTGCGTAAGGACATTCAGTTTGAAATTTTCAGTAGGCAATTTATGTGGGACTAGAGCTCAGGAGAGAAATTTTGGCTTGATACAAAGATCTGTAAGTCATCTGTATAAGCTGTGAGAACTGAAGAGGTCACTAAGAATATAGAGGAAAACCAAAAGAGATCCCAGGACAGAATCTTGGGTTTCACTGATAATTAGAGGCCCTGATATGGAAGTTGAACCAAAAAGAAAACTGAGAAGGAAGAGTTAGACAGGTAAGGAAAGAACTAGGAGAGAACAAGGGTCATGAAAATCCAGAAAGAAGAGAATATCCTGGAGGAGAAATTGATCTACTGTGTCAAATGCAGGAGGAGGGTCAGAAAAGATGAGAAACATAAGATTTGGCAATTACGAGGTCATTAGTAACTTTGAAGAGTGATTTCGGAGTTTGCAAAGAGTTAAGGAGTAAGTGAGAAGAGAAGTAGAGGCAATGAGTACAGTCAGCATTTTCTTGGCTGAAAAAGGGAAGAGAATAATAGGATAATGGTTTGAGGGGCACAGTAGGTGTACTGAAGGGTTTTTGTTTTTTAAGGATGGCAAGATTTGAGCATTTTGAAAGTAGTAGGGAAGGAATAAGTAGGTAGACAGAGAGATTGTAGATTGGCTAGACAGGGTAATGTGGAAAATTTGGAGTGGCTGGGATTGACAGCATAATTTAGGCATTGGTAAGAAGTGCCACATCATCAGAGAATGGAGATTTAGAGAAGTGAATGGGAAGACAAAATCAAAAGATTTGGAGAAGAAAAAGAGCTCACAGCAAATGGCCTCAATTTTCTTAATAAAGTAAAAGTTAAAGTTCTCAGTTGAGAGGACAAGAGAAGATTTAAGAGAGAGGTTTGAAGAAAAGCAAAGGTTTGGAATAGGTATGGGGAGTGGGATAAGAAATCAATCAGGCACAAAAGGTTTACCGTGCTTTGTTAAGGGCTTTCTTAAGGTTAGATAGACATCTTAAATTTGTAGTGTGCTCAGTCAGCATGATTGTGTGATTGTCTCTAGCTGTATTCAGCAGCATAGAAGTAGGTATAGAGGAGGCAAATGGTGGGAAAAATCTAGGATTATGTTTAGAAATAAGTGGTCACCCACTTATGAAAATACTGAGCTAGAAATTCAGATAGATTGTAGTTTAAGCTCTATGGCAAACTTAACTGTGTAACTTTGATCAAGTTAGCCATTAGGTCAGCCACAGAATGGGGGTAAACAAAAAAATCATGAAAATAAGCCAGTTCTTAGATTAGCCCCTCCTCTAGCACAAAGAGTGACAATAATTGTAGTAGGCAACAGTACCACTTACCAACAGTAATACCTCAAAGATGGATCATCTGAATGCCAGTTCATCAAAGGTAGCTACATCTTGGCTTTTTGCTCAGCCCCTGAGGAGCTTGGGCTGATTAGCAGGAAAAAGAAAAAAGGAATAAATCAGCTTGGGACAGCACACTAAGGATAAAAGATAGGTTTCTCTTTTGTACTTTTCTCACTTTTTCTTGTGTTTTAACTCTTGGTGTACATGTCTTTACCATACCCCATTCCACCCCAACCCTCCTTAGATTGGAAGCTGCTCACATACCTGTCTTTGTATCACTATTATATTGCATGCGTATTTTGGTCTGGATCTGTGATGTCATTAGTGTGACTAATTCCACCAGTTCGAGTCAGCAACTTGTCTTCCTCTTCAAGTCTTAGTTACCAAGGGGAATGAGAAGTTAAGTGATTTCCCCGTGGTCACAAAGTTAATATATGTAGGACTTAACCAGGTTTTCCTTACTTCAAATCTGATCTTATTCCACTACATCATGCTCCCTATTGCTTTGCATGTAGTAACTGCTTAATAATGTTTATTGAATTGATATGCTGCACTTTCAACTGTAAGGTTGAATCTGGTCTTATTTTGATAGTGGCTTTATATTAATTTCATCAGTTTTTAATTTTTTTAAATAAACAAGTATTGGCATACCAATCTCTATGGTTTTAGGATTGTCAGGGCTTACTGTGGGCTACTGAAACAAATATCAGAAGTCTCTTTCTAGGTCTAAAATGCCATGCATGATCCTATACCCAATCTGAACTAGTAATACTTTACAAGCCATATATCTACAAAACTGGGAGTGCTGAGAAAATAGTATAAATATAGTTTCTATAGTTATAACTATTCACAATCAACTATGGCCAACCATCTATGTTCTGGAATGACCACTTCAGTATAAAGGACAAGAGCCTTCACAGCCCAGTTTCTGTCCTGCCTCTGGTAACTTCAGGTCATAAAAATTTCGTTCATTTTAATTTTTTTAAACATCCTTTAAGGAAGCTGGCAATAAGTGATAGTGGGTATATTTTAAATTGGTTTCATGGATAGAATCAAAATCACAGAATGTGACAGTTGCAAAGGATGTCAGGGGCCATCTAATCCAACTCTTACTCAGAAAGGAATCACTGTTACAAAGATACCAAACAAGTGGCATCCAGCTTCTGTCTTTTGAAACAAGTGTAACCTTGGCAACCCTTGGTTTCCGTGACTGCCTGTTCTGTTTATGGATAACTTTAATTCTTAGACGTTTTTCCTTACATGAAGCCTAAAATTGAGTCTCTGAAACTTTTATACATTGTTCCTAGTTCTGCCCTCAGGGGCCGAATGGAACAAGTCTAGTAACTTCTGCTTGACAGCACTTGAAGACAACGTTCATGTTGTCCTGATTATTCTGTTCTCCAGCAAAAAGATCTCCATTTCCTTCAATTGACCTTTTAGGACGTAAAACTTTTTTACCATCTTGGTTGTTTTATGTAAACTACTGAACCCAAATTGAACACAGTACTTCAGATAGATGTGGTTCGACAATGATGCAATATGCAGGAACTGTTACCATTTTATTGCTGGAAGCAATCCCTTTCAATGTACCTCAAGATCATATCAGCTTTTTTTTTTTGACAGTGCTAACTTAAAATAAGCCAACTGTCCACTGCCTCACACTGAGCCTGCAGCCTATAATTTTCAGGAAAAACTACTATATCCCCCATCTTATACTTGTGAAGTTGATTTCTTGAACCCAAATCAAAGACTTAACATTTATCCCTGTTAAATTTTATCTTACTAGATTAAGGTCAACACTGCCAAGATTCTGACTCTAGCTAACATTCAGAGTGTTAGTAATCCCTCCCAGCTTTCTGTCAGCTATAGGTCAGATAAATATGCCATTGTGCCTTTAGCTACATGTCACTGAAGAAATGTTAAATAGCTCAGAGCCAAGCACAGCTCCCTGGCACATGAGACTGGCTGTTTATCTAATTCCATATCCATCTGGTGCTATCATCTAGCCCGTAGTCCTCTTTTTTTCCACAATAATATGTTTTCAAACTATTATTCTAATGATCTAGAATTTTCCAAGTAATCAAAGTCAGGCTCCCTGGCCTCTAATTGTGGATTCTAGACTCTTGTCTTCTTTGAAGTTTAGGACAGTTGCACTTCTCCAGTCTTGAAGTAGCTCTCATTCACTATAGTGTTTCATAAATCACTGACAGTGACTCAGAAGTCACATTTGTCAGTTCTCTGTATTCCCAAAGACTTAGTTCATCTTGACAGATGATTTGAATTCCTACAGGACTGCTAGGTGCTCTCTTACTGTCTTGTGTATCAACTCACTGTTATGCATTTGTGCTCTGGCCTTTTCTATCCAAAGATTGTCCTTAGTAGAGAAAAAAGCAAAATAACTGAACCTTCTCTCTTTTGTTATCATTTATTTCCACTGTATCTACCATAATTCCTCTCTTTTTCTCAGAATAGTTTAAAAAAATCTTTTTCTTGTTAGCTTTCCTTATCAGGTTCAGCTCATTCAGAGTTTTAACATTATGAATTCCATTCTGATGGTACAATACTGTGCTTAGGTCTTCATTAGATTATCTGCACTCACTTCCACCTTCTGTACACATCTTTTGAAAATCTAATTGATTGTTAAGTTCCTTGTACGTCCAATTCAGTCTATTCAGACAACTCCAGTTTTTTTCTTCTGATTGGAATTGTTTTTCTTTGTCTCTTCAGAATGTCTGTCATACACGTTTCTGATCCCTCCTCAGCTGAATTCCTCTGTAGAATTTTAGGCCATGACATCCTGTCTATTGTTTTACTAACTAAACACTTTAAAATCTGCTTCCCCAGACTCTAAGGTGCATGCCACATTGTGCTTGACTTTCCTTTTCATTATCATCAACCCTAGGATCCTAACAGTTTGTAATTCTCACCTCACCCTGCCTCTAATTTTTGCTATCATTCTATCCCAGCAAACAGGTCCAAAATAGAATTTCTCCATTTTGGTTAATTCACTCTCTAAGAATGAAATTATTAAAGCCCAAAGGAGAAGGGAGAGTGCCTCTTATGTGCCAGGTACTATGCTAAGGCCTTTACAAATATCATTTACAACAATCCTGAGGTAGGCAACATTATTATTATTCCTTTGTGCCAGGCTTGTGATCTATTTCTCAGACTTCTTATTTTTGTCCAGTTGATCTGTAGTATACATACGTTAATCATATTTGTGTAAAAATGTAGTTATATAATAACCTATATTTTCACAGCTTTCATATATTTGTCTCATTTGATTTTTGAAACAACCCTAAAGGAAACGTAGAGCAACCATTGTTATCCCTATTTTAGTGAGGAGGTGCCTGCAGCACCAGTTGTTGAGTGGCTTGCCTAAGATCAGACAGCTACTAAATGGTAGAATCAGACATCCAGAATCCATGTCCAGTGTTCTTTCCAGAACATCATCCTCGCTCTAACATAATGAGTTTTTATAGAATAGCTCATTTTACATTTTATTTACAACCACTGTGTAAAGTAGCTGGTGCAAAAATTACCATCCTTATTTTTCAGAATCCTAAGGATCAGAGGTTAAATAACTGGCTTAAAATTAAAACTAAAACAAATAAACAAAAAACCCCTAATACACAATGGCATGGTACTGAATTTGGAGTCAGAGAACCTAGGTTCTGATTCTTCCTCTGACAGTTTCACTTTGTATAACCAAAGGCAAATCACTGGATCTCTTTGGATCTCACTTTCCTCATCTCTAAAATAAGGGTCTTTTCCCCATTTAAATCTATAATCATCATTGCTTATCCTAAATACAATGCGCTTTCCACCACATGCTAATTCATTGCATATCAACAGATTTCTTTGCACTGAAAGGTGGGTTGGTAAGTTCTGCTTCTGTTATCTTATGTTTTTAAAAGTTCCTGAATGTGTTTTACAATATAGAAAACTTTTCTTTGAACATTTCTTTCCAGACTCCGAAGATTAACATGGAAGAGAATTTTAATTCGCCATCGAGAGGACATTACTTTTGATGGGACACAAGATGAACTGCAAAAACAAAGAAAATTTTTTAATTTTGAAGAAAAAGTTTTTGATACAAATGGAAAAAGAGGAAACCACATGGATTTGGGTCAGCTTTATCAATTTTTAAGTGCCAGGGGATGTGCTGATGTTTTTCGTATTTACTTTGGCATAGAGGGACAGTAGTTGAATAAAGTATACATAGAAGACTTTTTTTTTTTTTTGCCAGTCGTGGACTTATGAGTTTTCACTCCCATTACACTTGTCTGCTGAGGGACTGATGTATATTTTAAACTTCAGATTGATACTTTCAGTCAAGATGGCTACCTGAACAAGGCACACAACTCGGCTCCCACAGACCTCCTCCATTAAAAACCTAAAAATAGAGGCAGCTAGGTGGCACAGTGAATAGAGCATCGGCCCTGGAGTCAGGAGGACCTGAGTTCAAATCCAACCTTAATACGTATTAGTTGTGTGACCTTGGGCAAGTCACTTAACCCCAAGTGCCTTGCCTTCCCCCTCCAAAAAAAGAAAAAAAACCTGAACCTTAAAATACTACAATGCCAAATAATCATGAAATCCAGTGAGAGACTACACTCTACGCTAAGTGACTATCTATCCCAGAATTGCACAGAATGGTAACCAAAAGCACATATATAGTAGGAAGCCCGTGTCAGCATAGGCCAACAAGCTAGACACATCCTTGAAAATCAAAAGCATTTAGAAAGTAATATTTTTACTTTATTACTACTTTTTTAAATAATAGGAAATAGATATTTGCAGTTTCACATACAATTCTCAGACAAAAAAATTGGGTGTTGAATCTGCCTTATTAGCATTTCACTTTGAATAGTGTTAAAGAACAGGGTCACCTTTATATCATGATGAGAAATCATGTCACTATTTAGGATCTAGTCTTTGTTGTCTACTGTATCAAATCAAAATTACACTGCGCTCTTTTCAAGGTCATCCATAATTCAAGTGGACTAAGCACTGTGGAAAATATGTATCACATTTAAGATAACCACTTTTAATGCAAGTGTTGTGCAGAGGAGAAAGATAAGGTAAGTTTATGGATCGACTAAATGAAGCAAGGTAGTTCCAAGATGAGTGATTACAAATAGTTCTATAGGAATCTAGACTATGAAGAGATTAGTGTGGACTTGAGTACTTAGGGAAGTCTTTATGGAGGAAGGAACCTTGGTCCTGAAAAATGGGTAGGTTTTTAAGAGGCAGAATGTAGTGATAACAAACAAAGGTAAAAGCTAGGTGGAATAGAGATTTCTTGCTGGGAAATAAGGTTGGATAGCTAAAATGGGCCTAGAGTGGTAACCTAAAAAAAATCCAGACTTTGTCCTTGTGGCAGTGGGAATCTTAAGAGTTTTTGAGCAGGGAAGTGACCTGATATAAATAGTGTTTGATGAAGATTAATGTGTTGTCACCATGCATGGAGGATTCAGGGTAGGTAACAAGTGATATAGTACTTTGAATAAATTATCTCATTTGAGCGCACAGCAGCTTTGTGTGGTAGGTACTATAGATATCACACATTTTATAGTTGAGAAAACAAGCTCAAAGAGAATAAAGAATTTGCCCATAGTCACATAGCTAGTAAATATCCTAAGTGATATTGGAACCCCATTCTTCCTGATTCCAAATCCAGCAATCTCCACTATGCTTGGTTCAGGCAGAGAAACCAATAAAGGCACTTCCTGTCATTTAAGCATAAGTTGATGAGAGCAGCAGCTATTGGAATAGAAAAAAAATCTCTTTTTTAGTGGAAAACATGGGCAGATGTGGTTAGATGACAATAAATAGATTTGGAATTAGTCAGATAGCCATACTTAATAGTCATTAGTGGCTTGATGTCAGTTTAGAAGGAATATGCCAGTGGAGTCTACCAAAGATCTATCCTTTGGCCCAGGGCAGCTAAGTGGCACCATGAATAAATAGAATGCCATGCTTGACAGGAAGACTCATCTTGAGTTCAAATCTGGCCTTAGACACTTACTAGCTGTGTGACCCTGGACAAGTCACTTAACCCTGTTTTGTGGCATTTCCTAATCTGTAAAATGAGCTTGAGAAGTCATTCTAGTATCTTTGCCAAGAAAACCCCAAACAGGTCACAAAGACTCAGCCATGACTGAAATGAATGAACAAAAATCCTTTGGCCCTGTACTATTTAATGTTTTTATCAATGATTAAAGGCAATGAATAAAGGTATTAGTCAGTAGTAGCTACTATGTACCAGGCAGTATGCTAAGCACTGGGAATACAAAGAAAAGTCATAGGCCCTGCTTTCAAAGGACTCACACAGTCTCATGGAGACAGCATGCAAACAACAATGTACAATCAAGAATGTATTTACAGGATCATCCCAGAGGGAGGGCACTAGAATTAAGGGGCATTGGGAAAGGCTTCCTGTAGAAGATAGGATTTTAGCTGGGACTTGAAGGAAGTCAGGAGGCAGAGATGATGGAGAGCTTTTCAGACAGAGGGGACAGTCACCTTCTTACCCAGTCTGTAGATGATAAAGCTGGGAAGAAGAGCTAACACTGGATGGTGATCAGAATGCAAAAATATTTTAGTAGGCTAAAGCATTGGACTGAATATTAAAATGAAATTTATTAGAAATAAATGGATTCAAGAAATTAATTTCAAATACTGGACAGGGGAATGCAGCCAAAAGAAAAAGATTTGGGTGTTTTAATGAACTTTAGGTTCCTGTCATTCTGCAGTCTGTTTTGGTAGCCAAAAAGAGCTAATAAATTCCTGGGATGCATTAAGGAGGTGAAAATTCTGGTCAGTGAACAGTGTT
>CM053580.1:152051562-152076868 GCA_028627135.1 Pseudochirops cupreus
CTGGCAATGACATTTTACAAGTAAAATTAAGACACTACAGTGAAGGTTCAGTTCTTGAAGCACATGGAGATATTTTCTGCCTGATGCCATTGTCTAATGTGCAAAGGTCCTTCCTTATCAAGTTTCAGTCCAAGTGACCTCATAGAAAGTTGAGGTGAAACCTTCCAGCTTTGCATGACTGAGGGTCTGAAATGTCTGCTGATTTAAAAAAATAAATTTAATTGGCTGAGAAGCAAGAAAGTAACATAAGGAGGTACTGAGCCAAAACTGATTTAGCATGAAAAAGACTAAAACATATTATCTCTTCATGTTGGTGAGTGAAAGCAAGAAATGTTTTGAGCTGCCAAATGAGGAGAAGATTAGCTGCTTCCATAATATTTTAAGTTTGAGTTCAAGAAACTGCAGGTCAGATTGAGGCATATTAGGACCTAGAGGAGCCCAAATCTGTTCCCCCAGCCCCCATATCTTAATAGAACTCTTAAAAATGCAAACATTAGGAGTAATGTTAAAACCCAAGAGAATCAGTTATAATGTCTCTATCCAAATGACTACCAAAATCTTACGGCAAAGAAATGGGAAAAAAAGGGGGGAAGGTGAAGGGCCAGAGTAGCACCCAGTGTGTATTTAGTAAGATTAGCAGAGAGGGGGAACCAGGGGTTCCATCCATGATAGGAGACAAGACCATGTTAATATCCTGGCAGCCTGCACCTAACCCAAAATTCAAGTAGCTTGGGTCTGAAACAGCAGAAGATAAGGCCAGAGAATTCCTTTGGAAAGCAGGGCCTAGCTTTAGCCACCAACTTCAGGATCAAGCTATGCCTTCCAATATCCAGGAATATGGGAGCAGAGTTTGACCCAAGCACAAATCCATAATCCAGAAACAGACTGGAAATATGAGAAAACAAAAGAAAATATGAATATAATACAGAACAAACGATAGAAGCCAAAGTTGTAAACTCAGAAGAGTACAGCCTGTTGGTTATGATCTGTTTTGAAGGTATAAAGAGAAGAAGGAAATGGGAAAAGGGACACATACTAGGGAGAAGAAGAGCAACAACAAAAAGGAACTTTCTTGCATAATGTAGTATTTGAGATGAAAAGGTGTACAGAAATGGAGGAAGGGCTGGAAACAATGGGCATTCCATGAACTTTACTTTCTCTGAATTAAACAAAAGAAAGTTGATAACATGCACCTAGATGCTTACACATACACAGCATGATGTAGTATTACATAAACTCAACAAGAAAATAGACTGGGGCATGAAGAGAGGAAAGGAGACTTTAAGAGAAAGGATAGAACATGAAAGAAGTAGTCACATGCAAAACAAACTTCATCAGATGGTGGAGCATAAAGTGGAGTAAAAAGGGAAATAAAAATCTCTGATCAGGGACAGAAGGGGAGATGTAGAAGAGAATTGATCAGAAACATACTGTGTCATTTATGAAACATAAGTTTTAGGCAAACTTGTTCACCATCTTCTTTGTTAAGAAAGGGCAAAGTATAAGAGGATAGGATGGAGGAAAATACATAATTAACAATCATACCTGTAAACATAAATGGTATTAATTCATCCTTAAAATGAAAGAAGACAGTAGAAAGAAATCGACACTATGTTGTTTATTAGAAAAATACCCGAAATAAAGATTCATATTACCCCACCTCTAGACAGAGAAGTGACGGACTCAGTGCAGACTGAGATGTAATTTTGTTTGGATGTAGCCAGTTCAGGAATTTTTTCTGCATACATGTATGTAATGGGTTTTGTTTTTCTTGCTTTCTCAAAGGCTCTGGGGAGATAGTGGAGTTAAGAGGAGGAGAATATGGACCTGACAAAATAAAATGGAATTTTTAAAACTGTAAAAAAAAAAACCCAGACAAAACAAAAGCCAAAGTTTCACTTAGTTAAGATGAAAAAATGGAGCAAAATCTATTCTTCAGGTGAACTAAAAAAGGCATAAGTAGCAATCATGATTTCAGACACGATAGTAAAAAATGGTTTTAAAAAAAGACAAGGAAAACTACATTATGCTTAAAGGCACAAGATAACAAGTCAGCATTATTTATTATATATGCACTGAACAGCATAGCTTTTAAATAGATAAAAGAAAGATTCTGGGAGAAATACACACTAAAATTATAACAATGAGAGAGCTCAATGTACCCTTTTCATACATAAACAGACTAATGAAAAGATAAAGAAGAAAAAAGTTAAAGGCCCATAGAGAATTTTTTTTAAAAAATTAAGATGATAAACCTCTGGAGGCATCTGGGTGATACAGGGGATAGAACGCTGGGCTGGTAGTCAGGAAGACAAGTTCAAATCTGACCTCACTGTATGGCCCTGGGCAAGTCACTTAGCCTGTGTCTGCCTCAGTTTCTTCAACTGTAAAATGGGGATAATTATAGACTTTACTTTGCAGGGTTGTTACAAGGATAAAATGAGGTAATACTTGTAAAGTGCTTAGTATAGTGCCAGGAACATAGTAGGTACTTAATTAATATTTGCTTCCTTCTTTCCTTCAGTGATTATTGAAAGAAAATAGTATATGGTACCTTTACAAAAACTGACTAGGCACAGGTACATATAACCTTTGCAAGTAAAAGCAGAAAGACAGAAGTGCTAACCATCCTTTGTTGAACCAAGTGCAATAAAAATTAAGTAGTATAAGGATCTTAGAAGAAATAATTAAAAATTAATTGAAGATTAAATTAAATTAAATAACAATCCTAAAGAACTGGTGGGTCAACAGACAAAATCACAGAAATGATAGAAAAGCCCATCAGTCAAAATGACCACAACCTATGAGATGCACCTAAAGTAGTCATAAGGGGAAAATGGATATTTTTACATATGATATCATCAACAAAAAAGGAGAAAGAACAAACTAATTAAATGGTTATGCATCAAAATAGCTAGACATGCAAGAATTAAAATTTTGTTTTGCCTGACAATGCAAATTTGTTACAAGGACTTTAAGTTTGTTTTTTTTTTTCCTAATGGAAGAGATGGGAATATCAGAGGGATAGGGGAAAAAAAGGAAGGAAGGAAGGAAGGAAGGAAGGAAGGAAGGAAAAAGGGTCACTGAGGCATCTTTTCCAAAAATACAACAGAGAACACAAAGAATCACAGAGAGGCAGGATAGTTTTCCAAACCACAGGTTCAACTTACATACTTAGAAAAGCAAGCTATAGATAATAGAGATCTGCAGTTTCACGTAGGATATACAATCTCCTTTGTGTTCTACTATGTATATGGAAACACTTATTTTATTTGGTGTTTTAAAGGTCAAAATGAAAATAAAAATTTTCAACAAAAGGGAAAAAAGTGACAGGATGGGATTTGAACTTGGGTTTTTCCTAAGTTAAAAAAAATTTTTTTCTCCCTTCTGTGTGCAAAAGGAGAGTGTAATCCAGGTTGAGGGGATACTATCTTGTAACAATTGTTTTTGCTATACCTCCTTAGTAAAAATGCCCTTTGATAAAGTCTTAATTAAACTCAACTGATTCTGATTGATAATGGGGAGAACAGTGGTGGACACCTATGTACTTCAATGTGTATATACTAGAAACTTCAGCCTGTCAGGGAGACCACTGAAGATCTAAGGAACAGTCAGCTGCCTTCTGGGAACTCGGCCTATCTATAAGAGTGACCAAGTAGGGGACTATCTCAGAGGTGGGGTGCTCCATAAGGATTTGGTAGGCTGTGTAGAGAATTCAGAGGAGGACAAATAGGATGGCCAAAGACTCCAAGTCCAATTGAAGGATAGATTGATGTTTAGCTTAAAGAAGAGATGGCTCAAAGAGGACATGATTATTGTCTTCAAGTATTTTTGAATTGCTGTCATGTGGAAGAGCAACAGAAGTTGTTTTTCTTGTCTTCAGTAGACAGAACTAGGAGAAATGAGTGGTAATTTCAGAATCAAATTTAGTTTTAATGTCAGGAAAAACTTTCTAATAATTAGAATGATTCATACATAAGAGAGGCAGTGTTAAACAGTGGGCAAAGACCTGGCCTCAGAGCCAGGATGATTTGGGTTCAAGTCCTATTTCTGATGTATGCTGACTCTACGAACCTGGACAACTAACCTCTTAGTATTTGGATCACTTATAGAATTGCAGAGTATTGCCAAACTGCATTGGCAGAGGGAGCTCCTCATCAGAGTTTCATTACATGTGAAATCATCAGTTCAGTCCCTATTCCTAAGAAAAATGAATTGCCTTAAAATGGGAAGATGAGAGCTTTTCAAATTTGGGAACAATTTTTTTGAAGAGTAACTTTTTTATATTTAATTTTCATTTTATTTTTTCTCAATTACATATAGACAAAAAAAATTTAACATTCTTTTTAAAAAATTCTCTCCCTACATCTTCTTCCCCCTACTTGAGAAGGCAAACAATTTGATATAAATTGTACATGTGCAATCATGCAAAACATTTCCATATTAGCCATCTTGGAAAAGAAAATGCAGACCCCAAACCCCCAAGAATAATAAAGAAAGTAAAAAACAGTTTGCTTCAATCTGCATTCAGATTCCATCTGTTCTTTCTCTGGAGGTGGATAGCATTTTTCTTCATTAAGTCCTTCAGAATTGTCTTGGATTGTTGTATTGCTGAGAACAGCTAAGTTATTCACAATTGGTCATGACACAATATTACTGTTACTGTGTACAATGTCCTTTCTGCTTATTTCACTTTGCATCAGTTCAGTAAGTCTTCCCAGATTTTTCTGAAAGCATCCTGCTCATCATTTCTTATAGATAGTAGTAGTTCTTCACAACCATATGCCACAACTTGTTCAGCCATTCCCCAATTGATGGGCATCTATAGGGAACAATTTGAACAAAGGTACAACACTATGACAGTCTAATGTATATTATAGGGCCTTTAGATTGATTCATTTGTTTTATGAACATAGAATACCTTTATTCTACTGCCTTTTGAATGCCTATTTAATATCTAAATATTATGTTTAATAAATCTTTCCTTGGAAATAACCTGCTCCAGATCTCATATAACACTTTATTTTGTAGCACTCTGATGCATTTACCATGTAATGTTTATTAAATAGCTTACTGTGTTAATGTCTCCTTGCTCTACTAAATTATATACCCCTTGAGGGCAGAGATCATGTGTTTTCTAGTCTTTGTATCTTGCTCATGTGTATCACATGTGTGGTACATAATAAGCATTTAATAAATGTCTATTGATTATCTTATTGGTTAATAGATTGATTAGTGGACAATGAGAGAGATATATCTGGTATGGGAATTAGTGGCCATTATCTGCAGAAGTTACTTGTTTCTTATGGGGACCAAATTAATAAGTGCTTGGTGAGCATTCCCCAGTTGATGGGCATCCACTTTGTTTCCATCTCTTTCCTATAACAAAAAATTCTACTACAAATGTTTTTGTACATATGAATCTTTTCTTTCTTTCTTGGGGGTATATACCTGATAGGGGTTTCTCCTAATCAAGGGTCTAGTAGTTGGAATATTTGTCAAAGTCACTTACCATGGGAATTGACTGATATCTTAAAAATGATGATGACAATGAGAACATGCCAATTTTTGGGGGGATGTAGACAAAGCAATATTTAGGGGAAAATTTATTTTTCTAAATACTTATATGAATTTTTTTTAAAAAGGGCAAATCAATAAATTAGGCAAACAATTTTAAAAAGCCTGGAAAAAGAACAAATTAAAAATACCCAATTAAACACCAAAATAGAAATCTTGAAAATCAAAGGAGAAATTCATAAAATTTAAAGAAAAGCCCCCTATTAAACTAAGATATAAAATTAGGATCTGGCTTTATGAAAATAAATGAATGAATGAATGAATGAATGGATGGATGGATGGATGGATGGATGGATGAATGAATAAATAAATAAATAAAACAGGTAAACCATTATTTAATATGATTTTTTTTTTTTGCCTTTTGGAGGGAGAAGGCAGAGCACTTGGGGTTAAATAATTTGCCCAAGGTCAGGAGGGTAGTAAGTGTTAAGTGTGTGAGGCCTGATTTGAACTCAGGTCCTCCTGACTCCAGGGCTGGTGCTCTATTCACTATGCCACCTAGCTGCCCCATATAATTTTATTTTTAAAAAAAGAAAGAACAAGAACAAAATTACCAGTATAAAAATGAAAAGGGTGGATATATCAACAATGACTGGACAAGGAAGTTGGAAACAACTTCAGTATCTTTACCAAGAAAATGCCAAATGGGGTCATGAAGAGTAGGACACTGCTGAAACAACTGAATAACAACCACCACCACCAATTAAGATGAAATTAAAGCAATTATTAGGAGCTATTTTGCCCAAATGGATGCCAATAAAACTGACAATTTAAATTAAATGGATGATTATTTTAATATATATATATATATATATATATATATATATAAATTGCTCAGATTAACAGAAGAAGAAATAAAATACTTATATGACCCTATTTTAGAAAAAGAAATTTAACAAGCCATAAATGAGCTCCCTAAGAAAAACCTCATGGACCAAATGGTTTACATTAAAAGAATAATTAATCACTGGGGCAGAGCCAAAAGGCAGAGTAAAAGCAGGGACTTGCTTGAGATCTCCCACAAACCCCTCCAAATACCTGTAAAAAATGACTCTAAACAAATTATAGAGTGGCAAAAACCACAAGATGACAGAATGAAACACATTTCCAGCCCAACACAGTTGATAGGAAAGGTCTATTGTACCTGATTGGGAGAGAAGCACAGACCAATGTTGGCTTTGCCAGAAAAGACTGGCCCCTGGCAAACCTGGAGCAGGCCTCAGGGGACTGAATCACTGGCAGCTGTGGCAATTTCCAGACTTCTTAACCCACAAACACCAAAGACAACTTAGAAAGTGAGTAGGAAATGTCTATCAGACCTGGGGGAAAGAGGAACACAGTCTGGCCCCAGCCCTGGGGATGGCAGCTGCTTCCAGAACTCTAAGTCCATAGACAGTGTGGGGATTGAGCAACTGATTGGGGGGATTGCAGGGATCTCTTTGCTGGTGCTGAAGCAGAATTCTTTTGCTTCGCCCACGTCTTGTCCTTGGGTGAGGCAGAGTGTTGGTATGGCAGAGCTTGCGGTGGTGGTGAAGAGGGAATCTTCCTCGCAGTTCCAAGGTAGAAAAGAGTGCTTGTGCTGGCTCACAGACCAGAGCACAGGCCAGGAAAACAGTAAACACCTCTCTTTTGATCATAACACCTTGGAAAAAAGTGAAAATTTACAGGACCCTAGAAGTTATCTCTGAAAACAGTTGCATAAAACCCTTGAAGCTTGGGGCAATACACCCTCCACACTGGAAGCAAAACTCTACCTTAACAAAGAGTTAAAAAGTCAAGTAATTGGCTGGGGAAATGAGCAAACAGAGGAAAAAACTCAGACTATAGAATCCTACTTTATTGACAGAGAAGACAAAAACATAGAACCAGAAAAAGACAAAAAAGTAAAAGTTTCTACATCCAAACCCTCCAAGAAAGATACGAATTGGTCTCAGGCCATGGAAAGGATTTTGAAAGTTAAGTAAGAAAAGTACAGGAAAAATTGAGAAGAGAAATGAGAGTGATGGCAGAAAATCATGAAAAGTGAGTCAATAGCTTGCTAAAGGAGACTCCTCCCCAAATACTGAAGAAAATAACAACTTAAAAAATAGACTAGCCCAAATGGCAAAAGAGGTTCAAAAAGCCAATGAAAAGAAAAAACAAAATTGACAAAATGGAAAAGGAGGTCCAAAAGCTCACTGAAGAAAATAATTGCATAAAAATTAGAATGGAGCAAATGGAAGCTAATGACTCTATGAGAAATCAAGAAATTATATAACTAAGCCAAAGGAATGAAAAAATAGAAGACAATGTAAAATATCTCATTAGAAAAACTGACCTGGAAAATAAATCCAGGAGAGATCATTTAAAACTTATTGGACTACTTGAAAGCCATAATCAAAAAAAGCTTAGACATCATCTTTCAAGAAATTATCAAGGAAAACTACCCTGATATTATAGAACTAGAGGGTAAAATAGAAATTGAAAGAAGGCACCTATCACCTCTTGAAAGACATTCCAAAAGGAAAACTATGAGGAATATTGTAGCCAAATTCCCAGGTCAAGGAGAAAATATTGAAAGCAGCCAGAAAGAAACAATTCACATAGAGTGGAAACACAATCAGGATAGCACAAGATTTAGCAGCTTCTATATTAAGGGATTGGAGGACTTGGAATACGATATTATGGAGGGTAAAGGAGCTAGGCTTACAAACAAGAATCACCAACACAGCAAAACTGAGTATAATTCCTCCAGGGAAAAATGGATATTTAATGAAACAGAGGATTTTCAAGCATTCTTGATAAAAAGACCAGAGCTGAATAGAAAATATGACTTTCAAACACAAGACTCAAGAGAAGCATAAAAAGGTAAATAGTAAAGAGAAATCATAAGGGACTTATTAAAGTTGAACAGTTTACATTCCTACGTGGAAAGATGATATTTGTAACTCATGAGACCTTTCTCAGCATTAGGGTGTTTAACTTGGAATTTTTAACTTGTTCTTTTTCTAGGTTTTTTAGTTGCATGCCCAATTTGTTGATCTGCTTTTTCTCTATTTTACTGATATAAGCAATTAGAGACATAAATTTTCCCCTAAGTATTGCTTTGGTGGCATCTCATAAATTTTGACATGTTGTCTCGTTGTCATTTTCCTTAATGAAATTATTGACTGTTTCTATAATTCGTTCTTTAACCCACTTGTTATTTAAGATTAGATTGTTTATTTTTCAGTTAGCTTTAAGTTTCTCTTTCTGTTGTCAATTATTGAAGATAATTTTTATTGCTTTATGATCTGAAAAGGGTGCATTTACTATTTCTGCTTTTCTGTATTTGATTGTGAGGTTTTTATGTCCTAACACATAGTCAATTTTTTGTAGGTGCCACATACTGCTGAGAAAAAGGTATATTCCTTTCTATTTCCATTCAGTTTTCTTCAGAGATCTATCATATCTAACTTTTCTAGATTTTTATTGACTTCCTTAACTTCTTTCTTGTTTATTTTTTGATTAGATTTATTTAGTTCTGAGGGGAAAATTGAGGTTCCCTAATAATATAGTTTTACTATTTCCTCCTGTATTCAACTTCTTCAAACATTTAGATGCTATACTATTTGTATATGTGTCTATATATATATATATATGTTTTATATATATTTATATATATATATTACACATACACATATATTTATGTATGTATATATGTATGTATATGCATATAATACATATATATTTAATATTGATATGACTTTATTGCCTATGATACCTTTTAGCAAGATATAGTTTCCTTCCTTATCTCTTTTAATTAGATCTATTTCTGCTTTTGCTTTGTCTGAGATCATGATTGCTACCCCTGCTTTCTTAGCTTTAGCTGAAGCATAACAAATTTTGCTTTACCCTGTATGTACCTCTGTGTTTCAAACGTATTTCTTGTAAACAACATATTATAGGATTCTGATTTTAATTCATTCTGCTATCTGCTGCCATTTTATGGGTGAGTTCATCCCATTCACATTTATAGTTATGATAACTGTGTATTTCCCTCCATTCTATTTTTCCCTTGTTTATCCCACCCCTTACCTCCCACGTTTTCCCTCCTTGCAAATGTTTTACTTCTGATTGCTGCCTTCCCCAATCTGCCCTCCCTTTTATTAGTCTCCCCTCCTCCTTATATTATCCTTGTCCTTTTTTACTTCCTTATAGGGTAAGATAGATTTCAGTATCCAATGGAGTGTGTATGTTATTCCCTCTTTGAACCAATTTTGATGAACATAAGGTTTAAGCTTTGCCTGTTATTCCCTCTGTCCCACCTTTCCCTCCATTATAATAGCTCTTTCATGCATCTTTTATATGGAATGATTTATTCCATTCAATCTCCCCCCTCCTTCTTCTTCTAGTGAAATTTTCTTTCTCACCCATCAAAGTCACTTTATATCTGTACCCTATGTCTATATATACTCTTTTGAATTGCTCTTATAATAATAAAGTTCTTAAGAGTTATAGATATTTTCTTGCCATATAGAAATATAAAGTTTAACCTTATTGAATTTCTTATGTTTTCTCTTTCTTGAGTTTTTTTTTTTACCTTTTCATGTTTCCCTTGAGTATTGTATTTGGAGGTCCAATTTTTTATTCAGCTCTGGTCTTTTAATTAGGAATGCTTGAAAGTCCTCTATTTCATTAAATATCTATTTTTTTCCCCTGAAAGATTATATTCAGTTTTGCTGGATAGGTGTTTCTTGGTTGTAATCCTAACTCCTTTTCCTTCTGGCATATCATATTCCAAATCCTCCAGTTTTTTAATGTTAAAGCTTTCAAATCCTTTATAATCCTGACTGTAGCTCCACACTATTTGAATTCTTTCTTTTTGGCTCTTTGAAGTAATCTGTGAGCTTGATCTGTCAGCTCTAGAATTTGGCTATGATGTTCCTGGGAGTTTTTATTTTGGGATTTCTTTCCAGTGGTAATCAGTAGATTCTTTCAATTTCTATTTTGCCCTTTGGTTCTAATATACCAGGGCAGCTTCCTTTGATAATTTCTTGAAAGATGTTGTCCAGGCTCTTTCTCCCCCTTAATCATGGCTTTCAGGTAGTCTAATAATTCTTATATTCTCTCTTCTGGATCTATTTTCTACGTCAGTTGTTTTTCCAATAAGAAATTTCACATTTTCTTTTCTTTCTTTTTTTTACTCTTTCAATTTTGTTTTACCAGTATCTTGATGTTTCAGTCAACATTAGCTTATACTTGCTCAATTTTAATTTTTAAGGAATTATTTTCTTCAGTGAGCTTTTTACTTTCTTCTCCATTTGGCCAATTCTATTTTTTAGGGAGTTATTTTACTTAGTAAATTTTTGTATATCTTTTCCCATGCTGTTTCCTCTTTTTTATGATTCTCTTGTATTATTTGTATTATTATCTAATTTTCATTTTAGAATCCTTTTTAAGCTCTTCCCAGGAATTCTCTTTGGGCCTGAGACCAAATTAGATTTTTCTTTGAAGCTTCACATTTGGCTATTTTGACATTATTATCCTCTTCAGTGTTTATGCTTTCATCCTTCCTGTCACCATAGTAACTTTCTAGTCAAGTTCTTTTTTGTTTTTGTTTTTGCTCATTTTTTTCCCTACTTTTTTGTGATTTGATGTTTTTAAGTGAGAACTGGACTCTGGTCCTGCACTGTCCTAAGCTTTTTATGCTGGAGCTCAGGGTCTTACTGCTGGCTTTCACTGAACTTCAGGGCTTAGCTGCTTGCCTTCACTAGAGGAGAGCTACCCTTATGGCTTTAATTGGAGGGTAGGGACCTTCCTGTTGGCCTCCCCTGGGTGTGGGGTGTAGCTGCTGGTCTGCCCCAGGAGATGGGCCTTGCTGCTGGGTTGCTATGGTAACAGAGTTTTTTTGGTGGCTGGCCCTGAAGGAGGAATCTTGTTGCTGGTTTGCCCCAGGGGTGGGGTCCTACTGTTTGGTTGGTATGGAAACAGGGTCTCTCTGTTGACCGACCCCAGGGGGAGGGGAAGGATTTTGCCCAGCTCCAAAGTGGGACTTCACTACTGGTCAGCAATGGGTTCAAGTCCTAGCTGGTGAGCTGTGCTGAGGGTGGGGTGGCTGGGGTGGGGCCTTGCTGTGTTGCACAGACTGCTCAGTTGCTTAGGGGGGGCTGCTGATTTGCAGGAGGGCAGGGCCTTGCTAGTGGATTTCCTCAGTCTTGGAACCTTGCTGCAGGCCCCCTCCTGTAAGGCTGGCTGTTGTTTCTTCTTCTCTTGGATCTTGCTCCCCTCCCACCCAGTGACACAGACCTTTCCTATAGTGCTGGTAAGTTGTTTCCCTACTCCTAGATCAATTCTGAGGCAGTTTTCTAGTTGTTTGGAGGGGAATCTGGGAGGGATTCAGAGTTCCTTCCTCACTCCTCCATCCTGGCACTGGAAGTCAAATATTGTCTGTAATGGGGATAAACTAAAAACCTTTGGGGCAGCTAGGTGGTGTAGTGAATATAGCACAAGCACTGGAGTCAGAAGGACCTTAGTTCAACCTGGCCTCAGACACTTGACACACTTACTAACTGTGTGACCTTGGGCAAGTCACTTAACCCCAATTTCCTTGCCTTCTTCCCTCCAAAAAAAAAAAAAAGAAACAACCACAAACAACTAAAAACCTTCCCAGTGAGATCAAAGGTGAAGCAAGAATGTTCATTATCACACTATTGTTCAATATAATACTAGAAATGCTAGCTGTAGCAATAAAATGAGAAAAAGATACTGAAATAATAACAAGCAAAGGAACAAAATTATCATTTTGTAGACAGTATGATGATAAACTTACAGAACCCTAGAGAATCAGCTAAAAATTAGTTGAAATAATTAACAACTTTAGCAAAGTTGCAGGATATAAAACAAACCCATATAAATCATTAGATTTCTATATATTACCAACAAAATATAGCAGAAAGAGATAGAAAGAGAAATTCCATTTGAAATGACTGTAGACAATATAAAATATCTGGGAGTCTACCTGCCAAGAAAAGCCTAGGAACTATATGAACACAATTATAAAACACTTTTTACACAAGTAAAGACAGATCTAAGCAACTAAGAAATATTAATTACTCTTGGGTAGTAGGCTGAGCCAATATAACAAAAATGACAATTTAACCTAAATTAATTTCCTTATTCAGTGTCATGCCAATCAAACTACTAAAGAATTATATTATAGAGCTAGAAAAAATACTATCAAAATTCATCTGGAAGAACAAAAGGTCAAAAATATCAAGGGAATAAATTTATAAGAAAAGTGAAGGAAGGTAGCCTAGCACTTCCAGATTTCAAACTATAATACAAAGTGGTAATTATCAAAACAATCTGTTTCTAGCTAAAAAACAGAGTGGTGTATCAATAGAATATATTAGGTACACGATACACAGTAGCAAATGACCATATTAATCTAATGTTTGATAAACTCAAAGATCTCACCATTTGACAAAAATTGTTGGGAAAACTGGAAAGCAGTTTGGCAGAAATTAGGTACAGACCAACATCATATACCATATATTAACATAAGGTCAAGATTGATAAATGATTTAGACATAAAAGGCCATATCATATGCAAATTAGAGGAGCAATGAAAAATGAACATGTCAAATCTATGGATTAAGGAAGAGTTTATGACTAAACAAGAGATAAAGAGGATCAAGGAAAGTAAAATGGATAATTTTGACTACATGAAATTAAAATTTTTTGCACAAACAAAACCAACGTAGCAAAAATTAGAAGGAAAGCAGGAAATAGGGGAAAATTTTTTTTTACAGCAAGTTTCTCTGATAAAGGTATTTTTTTCCTCTAATAAAAATAGTGAACTGAATCAAATTTATAAAAATAAGAGCAATTCCTCAAGAGATATGAACGGGCAATTTTCAGAAGAAGAAATCAAAGCTATCTATAGTCATATGAAAAAAATTTTCTAAACCACTACTAATTAGGGAAATGCAAATTAAAAAATCACACTTACCAGATTTGCTATGACAGTAAAGGAAAATAATATATGTTGGAGAATATGTGAGAGGACTAGGACATTAATGCATTGTTGGTGGAATTGTGAACTGATCTAACTATTCTGGAAAGCAATTTGGAACTATACTCAAAGGGCTATAAAACTGTGCATACCCTTTAACCCAGCAATACCACTTCTAGGCCTGTATCCCAAAGAGATCATAAAAAGTGCAAAAGTATTCACATGTACAAAAATATTTATAGCAGTTATTTTTATGGTGGAAAAGAATTAGAAATTGAGGAGATGCCCATCAATTGGAGAATGTCTGAATAGGTTGTGGTAAATGAATGTTATGGAAAATAATACTGTGCTATAAGTAGTAATAAGCAGGTAGATTTTAGAAAAACCTGGAAAGACTTATATTAACTGATGCTGAGTGAAATCAGTAGAATCAGGAAAACACTACTGTAATGCCAAGTACAAGCAGCTTTTCAGAGGACTGCTACTGTGAACAACTTTCAAGGTTGGGATCACAAGCATAGTAACTCTCCATTTATTCAGTAACAAATTAAGGCAAAACATCAACAGAAAATCAAAATACAGCATTCACCACATCACAACTCAACAACTTAACAATAAAATGGTCACATGGTTTTGTAGTTTTCACCAAAGTGGTCATTTAGTTTTAAACAAGATACATTCATTTGGTAACTCAATCATTTAGAAAATCCTCAATTCAATCACGAAGTACAAAGGTTAAAGTACTCTACCCCTGGGTAGTACATTCATTTAGTCAATCACAAAGTCTTCTCTCTTTTCAATTGGAGATTAGTTTCCAATAAACAAAGTACATTCATTTGGTCAGTCACAAAGTACAAAGGTCAAAAGTTTTCCACCCCTGGATCTCAACTGAATTACAATATCATCAGTCACCACCAAGCAACCTCTCAAGGGGCAGTTGAAAGCACAAAGGCCATCCACCTTCAGGTCACAACTAGGTTACAATATCATCACAGCATTTAATACCCAAGGAGAGGTCTTTTCTTCATCTTGATCCAAGGCAAGTTCTCAGCAATTTCTGTTCCTGAGAAGACAAAGCTTAACAAAGCCACAGTAACATCTGTTCATGTTGCTGCCATCTTCATCAATTCACTCTCTGCCTGTGAAATCAACCTAGACCCAACAACAAGGTCTGAGGCCTCCATCAACAAATGAATCTGACAAAGTAACATCAAAACAGATAGATAAAGTACCAGCACCACAGTCATGCCTCCTCAGTTCTAGGCAGCTCCGCTGGTCCTCAAAAGTTCTGTGCAGCTCTGGCTGGCAGATCTCTCTCTCTCTTTCTCTCTCTCTCTCTCTCTCTCTCTTTCTCTCTCAGCAACTCTGGCCCCCAGTGGCTCTCTCTCTCAGCATTCTTGTTCCAGGCAGTTCTCTCTCTCTCTCTTTGCCTCCACAATGCTGCTCCCAGTTCTTCTGCCCTCTCTCCACTGGGCTTGTCTCCATAAATGGTACCAGCTCCTAGCTGTTCAGCCCCTTCTCATCATGTCAACAAGTCCATCCCACAAGGGGATCTTCAAATTCTATTACTATTACAACTGTACATAGCAACAGCAACATTGTGCAATGATCAACTATGATAGACTTAGCTCTTTTCCAAAAATTCTAAAACACTCATGATGGAAAATGCTATCCACATCCAGAGAAAGAACCATAAAATCTGAATACAGATCAAAGCATACTATTTTCACTTTTTTGTTGTTTTTTCTTTCTCGTGGTTTTTCCTCTTTTGTTCTGATTCTTCTTTCACAACATGAATATTGTGGAAATATGTTTAATATGATTGTACATGTATAATTTATATCAGACTGCTTGCTGCCTTGGGGAAGGGGGAGGGAAGGGAGGAAGGCAGGGAGAAAAAATTTGGAACTCAAAATCTTATAAATGTGAATGATGAAAAGTGTCTTTACATGTAATTGGAAAAAAAGTAAAATACTATTAAGTGAGGAAAAAAGATAATAAAGACATAACAGAAGCTTCTCCCCCCACCAAAAAAAAGCCCAACCAAGACTGTGCTTATTCTTTAACCCAGAAAGACCATTACCAGGTCTGTATCGCAAAGAAATCAAAGAAAAGGAAAAGGACCTATATGTAAAACAAAAGTTTTATAGCAGCTCTTTTTGTGTTGACAAAGTATTTGAACTTCTTAAGGGGATGTCCATCAGTTCAGGAATGGTTTAACAAGTGGTGGCATATGACTGTGATAGAATACTACTGTGCTATAAGAAATGACAAGTGGAATTTTTTCAGAAAACCCTAGGCAGATTTATACAAATCAATGAAAAGTGAAGTGAGGGGAACCAAGAGAACATTTACACAGTAACAGCACTATTGTAATGAAGATTATCAAGAAAATAATCCAACACAATTCCAAAGGATTTATGGCGAAAAATCTATATCCAGAGAGAGAACTGATGAACTTTGAGTAGAAACCGAAGTAAACTTTTTTTCACTTTCTTGTCTTGCTTTTTTTTTTGATGGGGTGTGGGGGAGGGGGATGGAGGAGCAACATGACTTTTTATGAAAATGTTTTGCATGATTATACGTGTATAATGTATAACTGATATCATATTGCTTGCCTTCCCAGTGAGTTGAGGAGGAAATGGAAGGAGGGCGAGATTTTGGAACTTAAAATTTAAAAAAAGGAATGATAAAAATTTTTGTTTTAAAAACAGCAGCATTTGCCTAAGGAAGGGAGAGCATTAGCAGTGCTCAGGGCCTGGAACACCAGGCTGCTGCAGTGGCAGTTGGGGCTGTTCTGGAGTAGCAGGCCCCCAAAGCAGTCACACCAGACTGCTATGTAGGACCCAGCACAGTGCCAGAAGTCTGTGGTACCAACCCAAGGGGTAGCAGTTAGCTACCTGTAGCAATGACAGTGGTCAGCAGTAGAAAACAGCTTTATAAATTTCCAAAAGTTTTGGCACATCTCTTTCTTTTTAGGTTTTCATGACCCTATTCTTTCACAGTTCTCTTCCTACCTCTCTGACCACTTTTCAGTCTCCTTTGCTTGATCTTCATCCAACTCAGTATTAATAACAGATGTCCCCTGGGGCTCAGTCCTGGACTCTCTTTTCCCTCTATATAATTTCATCACTTCTCATGGAATCAGTTATCATGATGATTCTCCCAGTCAACAAAGGTGTTATTCTTGACTTCTCACTTTTTCTCACCCCTCCCTCAATATCCAATTAGTTGCTATATTCTGTAAATTCTACCTTGGTATCATCTCTCTTATACGTCCTTTTCTCTTCTCTGACTCTACTACCACACTGGTGTAGGCCCTCATCACCTTACACATGGATTTTTACAATAGTTTATTGTAAAGCCAGGCATGAGAAGTTTTCCAGAGGACTGCTGCTGTAAACAGCTTTAAGGTTCTGATTACATAATACAGTGAACTCTCTATTTATTCAGTAATAAACTAAGAAAAAACATTCACAGAAACCAAACTACAGCATTCATAATGTTATAACATCACAACTTCTCACTAAAGTGACCACATGATTTTCACCAAAGTGGCCACATAGTTTTAAACAAAAGATATCATTCAGTAAATCCTTAACTCAATCATCCTTAAGAAGTAATCCTCCTTAAGGGACACAAAGTACAAAGGCCAAAGTTCTCCACTCCTAGGTCACACTGTCTTAATCTCTCAGTCAAAAAATTTTCTTTCTTCTTGAGTGGAGATTAGTTTCCAATCATCCTCAACTCAATCATCCTTAAGAGGTCCAAGGTACAGAGTACAAAGTTCTCCTACCCCCTAGGCCACAGTAAATCATGATCTTCTCAATCAGCATTGAGTACCCAAGGAGAGGTCTTTTCATTTTGACTCAAGGCTAGCTCTCAGATTCCATGGTTCCTCTTCTATGGTCCCAGCTTTGCCTGAATTTACGCAACTGTCAGCTGGATTCACAGGTAGGCAGCTCTCAACTCCTTGTCCAGTTCCATATTGAAGCTCACAGTGTCCAGTCTATCTCAAGTCCTTTGCGGTTTCTGTTTCTGGGAAGACAAAACTTAACAGAGCCAAAACAACAGTCATCCACATTGCCGGCATCATCATCAATTCACTATCTGCCTATGAAATCAACACGGACCCACAAATAAAGTCTGAAAACTCAACACAAATCGTCGGTATAGTCCCAGGGCCTCCAAAAACCCTCCTCCAGGACTTCTGTAAACAGACAACAAGAAAATACTCCTTAAGGGCTTCCAGTAAGGTGCCAGGGCTTCTGTACAAAGTATTACAAACACAAATCAACACAGATAAAACAGACAAACAGAGTGCTGGGATACCGTAAGTTTTCTCCTTCTCAACTCTGCCACCACAAGAGTTCTCTTCTCAGTTCTACTCTTTACCAGTTTGGGCTTCTCCTTATATATGGTCATTAGCTCCTCCTTGTTCTTCCCCTTCCTGTTGCCTCAGCAAGTTCCTCCCACTGTGGGTTTCACAAATTCTGTTTCTTAACAAAGACTTTATATAATCATGGTCAAGGCTAAAAAGAAACTTGAACTGAAACAAGGTGCTAAATAATTAAATAGCTGAAACAAGGTGCTAAGTACTTCTTTGGTTGCCATTACACCTATCTTCTGAGTTTCCCTGCCTCTAGTATTTCCCTTCTCTTGTTTATGTTCTATTCAGCTGTCAAACTGATCTTCCTAAAGGACAGGTCTGACCATCTGACCTGGTCACTCTCTTAATCAAAACTGTAGTGACTCCTTATTACCTCCAAAATTTTCTGTTGGGTATTCAAAGTCTTTCATAATTTGCTTCCCCTCCCCCCCCCAGACATATAATATGTAATCCAATGATACTGGCATCCTTGACGTTCCTTTTAGTGCATGTTCCCGTGATTTGCCCAATGCCTGTGATGCCCTCCTAATCTCCACCTCCTGGCTTCCCTGGTTGAATTCAAGTGCTGGCTACAATACCACCTTCTACAAGAAGCCTTTCCTGATCTTCCTTAATATTAGTGCTTTCCTTCTGAGATCATTTCCTATTTATTCTGCATATATATCTCTTTTGTAAATATCTGTTTCTATCATGTCTCCATTAGACTCTGAGCCTCGAGGGCAGGGATTTTTTTTTCATTTTCACCTTTTGTTGTATGCCAGTCCTAGCACATAATATAGGTGTTTCATAAATGCTTGTTGACTGGCTATCACATTTGTAGGAGACCCAATGAAAAGATATGTGGTGGATGTTAGTAGATTGCAGCATGTTACCAATGACATGAAGTAGTATAATCCATAAAGGAGTGTAAATAGCAAAAGGAGGAATAGATGAATGCATAGAGGGTTACAAGGGAATAAGTCAAATATTAAAAAGTCCCAGGTAAGGTTTTATTGAAAATCATGGAAAAACATCACAGAAGATCAGATAGTAGAAATGGGTTGGCATTTGCCCCAGTGGAAGGAGTACTAATTCACATTTACATAGCATTTTAAGGTTTGCAAAAGGATTTCCTCAAAACTATCTTCTGTTGTAGGTATTATTTCCATTTTACAATTGTGTGGGACAAGACGACCCTAACCCAAAATAAAATAAGCAGAAATATCTCTAAGTAGAGACAGGAAGGATTTATTTAGTTATTTCTTCTTGCAAGAAGGGCAGTCTTGCTACTAGAGGCAGTCTAGTAGGAGAGGCAAAATACAAAATGCAAAGCTTCGTTATATACCCACAAGACCACCCCTTTTCCCCATCCCTTGTTCTGTCCTGTTCCCATTAATTAGGAACTGAGGCGCACGATCTTAACTGCAAAAATCTGCTGGTGTTTGCAGATGAAATGTCAGTAATATCAAAAAGCAGAAGGTACCTGTCTAGTGGACATGAAAACAGACAAAACATGTCATCAGTAATAACTTGGATATGAAAGCAGAAGATGAACCTTCTAACAATATCAATATAGGTATGAAAGCAGACAATATTTTATGAATCGTGGGGATTTTAGGACATAGTGACCTGCCTGGAGTTCCGCAACAGGGTTTCCAATTTTATATTTGTATAGGTCAGATGGTGGTCAGTGGAAATAAGTCTGGGACATCCAGGCCTAAGGTTAAATTTGCAGGGTCTGTGCTTTCCCCTCCTACACTTAGCTAAGCTTAGCAAAAACTTCAATTTATGACCAGGGAAGTAAGGCAAGGGTCCCAAGCTCCCAGCCCAGGTTACTAAGTCTTTCCTACTTTAATGTTACCTGAGAAGTTTTCACTTTTATTCCATTCGCAATGGAGGAAACTGAAGTACACAGATTAATTTACTTAAGGAAGTATTTACCCAACTTGAGGTTGGTGTTCTTTGGTGCCACTGTGGGAAGAGGGCAAAGTATTTCCTCTTATTATTAACAGTGAGGTGGCTGACTAGACATTTTTGCCATTTCACCTCTTTAGGCCTTGGGATCCCACTTGTAAAAACAAGCATGATGGAGTAGTTTTCTGTACCCTTCTAGCTCTAAAGTTTTGTGACTGTGATTTTGTGACTAGTATTTTTATTATGAACTTAATTATGCACAAGAACATTTCTGTACGGAAAGGACACTGTATAAAGCCATAAACTTGCTAAAGCTTTAAAAAGCGTATATTAAACAGGGCAGTAACAAAACTGACCTTATTTGCGTCCTCTCCTGACCTTTCTGTTTTCTTCCGTGTATCTTTAAATTCTTATGGGTGCTTTTTGTTTTTTGCATCTCAATCATTTATTCACTAACTTACCCCTTCCCACAATAAAAGCCAAACATTTTAACGTTTAGTCAAGCAAAACAATAAATATTCATCATGTGTGCCAGTGCTTTTCCACCAGCACAGTGCTGACGTTAAGAAGAAATGAATAAAACCCACCACTGCACACTAGGTCCAGAACGTCCTAGGGCAGAAGCTCACGTGGCCAAAGGAAAGGGACACCTGATCCTAGGAATCTCGGAAGTGACGCATTCCTTTCTTGTCCCTGCATTTCTTTTCCCTGCCGGCCCCCTGCCCCTGCCCCACTCCCTATCCCTGTCCCTGCCCCTCCCCTCCCATCATACGCTAGCTACCCATCTTTGGGTTTCTATTGGATGAGAACGGTTATCTTGCCTTTGGGCAGGGCTTTACACTATGACGTTTCCCCGGGCAAAGGAGAGAAAGACAGGGATGGGGTTTCTAGAGGCCGGGGACGGGAGGCGAGAGGGGGAGGCGGGAGGCGGGAGGGGGGAGGGGACGGGAAGGGGAAGGTGTTTTCTTGGTAGCTCTCTTCCGGCGGGCGCGGAAGTCGCTCTCCGGGCTGAGTGATTTGTTTCGCGCGAAGTCTGGGTATCCTGGGGCTTGGTGGCCGGTGGCGGATGCCATGGGTGGGAAGAACAAGCAGCGGACGAAGGGGAACCAGAGGGTGAGTAGAGTGGGAGGGCTTCGCGGGGCGGGGCTCCCGCTTCCGGGCATCCGGAGACGGTTGGGCGTCCGTCCCCTCCTATGCACTTTGGCTTGTTGCTCCGTCATTCCTAGCGTCTTGTCAGCCCTGGAGGGACCTTTAGGGGCCATCTTAGGCCAAAGTCCATATTGACAGGAAAATGACACGTTCGTGGTTTGTTCTTGTTGCGGTCCTGCGTGGATGTCTGAGAGCTGGTTGCAAGTGGAGGGATAATCGATGGTTTAGTTCGCTTTCAAACTGCACCCCCTGCGCCTCCCTCTCCCTACTCCTTTCTAAGTTAGGAAATTGCACAGCTGTTTGCATCTTTCGCAGCCAAACCCCTTGAAAAAGTTTTTACCCCCAATGCTATTTCCCTCCAACTCTGCTCCTCACCTAGCAATGCCTGCCCTAATACTCCCTTGAAACTACCGACCCAAAGAACATTAATAGCATATTCTCGTTTTTCCTCTACTTTCTGCAGCATTTATATTTTTGGTCACCCAGTTCTTCTGGATAATCTTTCCTCCATTGCTTTCAGCAATACTAGTCTCCTTGATTTGCCTAGCATTTATTATTTAAACCCTTTGAAGATTTGCAACATTTTTACAGATTCACTTGGTTATCTCATTAGCTCCCATGGATTTGATTTTCATCTTTCTGCTGATGGTCTCAAATCTACCTCTCCAACCCTATCCTCTCCGACAATCTCAAATCTCCCAGTTGTCTTTCAGATATCTCAGACTGGATGTCCAGTAGATAGCTGGAAGGTCTGCATTTTCAAAATTGAAATCCTTGCTTCTTCTCTCCCCTCCCCCCCTTTTGCGTTTTCAACTTTCATGTTACCGTTAGGGCACTATCATCCTCTGCTCACTCTCTCATCATCTCCTGTCCAATCTTTTGCAAAGACCTGTCGATTTCACCTTTGCAACATCCCTCAGATAAAGCCCCCTTCTCTCTTCAGGCTCTGCCACCACCCTGGTTCAGGTCCTCATCACCTCACACCTGAACTATATTGTAAAAACCTGTTAGTTGGTGTCCCTGCTTGTCATCTCTCCCCATTCCATCCAGTACATCCTCCATTTATCCACCAAAGTTACTTTCCTATAGAGTATTTCTGATCGTGTCACCAGCACTTGGACAACTATTCAGTAAACTTAAGTGGCTTGCTTAAAGCTCCAGGTTGTTAATAGGATTTTACTGAGCAATCTCTAACCTGAGAATGGTGAAACAGAAGGCCAGAGACAAAGTAACAGGAGTCAGGTAGCCGTTTAATTAATTAGTTTCATTATGAGGTAAGGAACAGATTTGCAAATTGGGAATTCTCCTGATCAGAATGCCATCTTGCTAAAGTGAAGACAGAGATTATTATGTACATAAATCACAAGTGGGAATGGAGTAGGGAAAGGGAGTTAAGGAACAATTACTGTTCCCAGGCAGGGTCAGAGTGGTTTCCCATGACAAACCCACAAATGGAGGACAATATAACAATTCTGGAGTCCTGTGGGAGCAATATTGCTCAAGTCCTTGGGGATCGTTACTTGGTGGGTCACAGGATATACAGCCTTTGATTCACTTCACTTCAGGTATGAAGGCAGAAGGTTACCAGTGATTTGTGAGCCTTGTCAAGGTTTGATTGATCAGTTCAAGCTGCATTGTGAGTTCTGGAACTAGAGAGGCAATTCTAAAAAATCTAATCCATTAGTATATTCATTACACATAGAATATCAGTTATTATGAAAATCAGAATTCTAATCCATTAGTATATTCATTACACATAGAATATCAGTTATTATGAAAATCAGAATTCTCTCCACAAAGAGCTTTCTTTCACCTTACTCTACATGTACTCTGGCACACAGTGACAATGGCCTTCTTGCTTTTCCACAAACGAGATGCTTCATCTCTTGACTCTGTGCCTTTATACTGGTTCCTCTTTATGTCTGGAATGCTCTTTCTCCTCATCTCTACCTCCTCATTTCCTTCAAGTCTCAGCTAAAGTCCTACTTTCCGCAAGAAGCTCTTCCCAATTCTTACTGTCTTCCTTCTGAGATTGTTTCAAATTTATCTTGTATATATTTTGTTTGTGCATAGTTGTTTACATGTTGTCTCCCTTTTAGACTGGAGGGGAGACTTTTTTCCTTTCTTTTCCTTAGTGTTAGCACAGTGCCTGACACATTAGGTAGGTACTTAATAAATGCTTGGTGACTTGACTTCAAATCCATTGCTGCTACCACTTTATCTCATTGGTTTCTTCTTAGCTCTTTTAATCGTTTCTTATCTTTTCTGGCTCCAAATCTTTTTTTCTGGTGGTTTCTCAAGGTTTTATTCATAGTGGTTTCTTCTCCATATTTACTCTCTTAGTTTGGGCCATTTATATTTATGGTTCAGTAATCACTTATAGGCAGGTCATACGATTTATAATAAGAAATGGTCTTAGAGATCATGGTGTTAAAACCACCTTTATTTTATATTTGGAGAAACTGTAGTTTAGGTAATTCCAGCCCTGAGCTCTAGACCTCTGTCTCCCACTACTAACAAAACATCTTTATTTTACTAATTTGCCAGAAGTAAGATAGTAACAGGATTTCCTGTCTCCCATTTAAATCTCCCAATTTGATAGCTAGAATAGCTTCCCTTTGTCAAAAAATAACTAGTTAAAAGTTTCCGTTAAAAATGTGCAAAATTCTGTGCTTGAAATGTGTGATCTTAAATACTAATTCAGTGGTTTCAACAATTTAAGTATCCTTCCATCTGATTTAACAAGCTGTATCTGAAACATCTGTGCATATACTCTTATGTATATAAAATTTTGAGAACAGATGATTTGCCCTATAAGTTGTCAGGTATTTCAGATGTCTGACATAAACACTCAGTTTTCCTTCTCCTTGCTGAAGTTACGTTATTTTCTTTTTCATTCCCCATGAAATACCTTGACATGAAGAGACATTTGAATCTGAAAAGTAAAGCCAAACTAAGGAGATTCTAGTTTAATGCAGGTCCCCCTCCATTTGGATGACAGTAAGACTGTCATTTTTTTTCTCTCCAAACCTTTTAACACACTACTAATGTTTTAATTAATTTATCACAGAGATGTTTGCTAGTCCCAAAAAGCATTTTATCAAAGTTTTAACTATGCTGTCTTACAGCATATCAGTCTCTATTTCCCCTTCAGTGAAGATCTTATCTCCTAAGTATGAAAATGAATTGTCCCCAGTATTAAAGAGGTAGCATAGTACAATGAAGAGACAGACCAATTATGAGGATATTTTTGTAGTTGAGGCAAGAGAAGATGAGGCCCTGAACTAGAGTAATAGCAGTAAATGGAGAAAAGGAAATGGATATGAGAGATGGCAGTGGATGGGCTGTGAAACGTGAGGGACAGGAAGAGGCTGTTTAAGAATCACCCTGGAAATTTGAACCCGGGTGCCTGACAAGACTGTGGTGTTGTCAACAGCAACCAGGAAATTTAAAGGAGGGGGCCATTTAAAAGGGAGAAATATTTGTTTGGATGTGTGTGATTTAAAATACCATCGAGGTAGAGATATCCATAAAACTAGGGGTTATGTAGGACTGGAGTTAAGTCAGGAGGCTAGGGTTTGAAATTATTTGGAAGTCACATCTTGTATACAAACGCATGTTGACAATATATTACAAATAGGAATATAGACATAGGAAAATATTTAAATTTAATATTAAATTTAAATTTAATGTATTTAAAACTCTTTGCAAACTTTGAATTGGTATTATTATTAATGTAGCCACCACATTGATGCCTGTTGTCTTTGGGTCACCTGAAATTCCAACTCTTTAGAAACTATTGTGTTTCTAGGTTCACAGCCCTATAAAATCACAATGAAGCTGCTGTTTCAGTACTTTGATATACAGTATCATAATCATATATAAAACAGTATGAGTTTGTAGATGCAAATATCAAAAGAGTCTTGGACTCTTAGTATTTGGTGGAGGGCCAAGATAAGTATTACAAGCACCAGTCTCCTTTAGAACTCTTAATAATGGAATTTTTAATCTCTTAATTTTTTCCAGGGACACTTGAAGATCTTGTGGCTTAACCATTTTTTTTTTCTCAGAAGACTCTGCTCATTTTGGTGATCCTTTCTTATTCTGGGTACACCCCTTGGGTTTTGCTTTTGCTATAGTATTTCTTCATTGTGTTTAGTATTTTCTTTTATTTGCTTGTGTTTTCAGCCTCAATTCCTGGATTGTAATCTTGTGTTCATACTAGTCAGCCAATTCCTCTTTACTACTTAGATTGATTGAATAGGTATTTTTTGATCCTGTCCCCACTTTAATCTGTATGCTACTCCTGCAGAATATCTAGA
>CM053580.1:152077368-152103036 GCA_028627135.1 Pseudochirops cupreus
AGAGTTCATCCCATTCACATTCACAGTTACGATTACTCTCTGTGACTTTCCCTCCATCTTATTCCCTCCCCTCTTTATATCTTTGTGTCTTCCTTTTCCCTTCCCCTTCTTAAGAGTTTTCATTTTGACCACCGCCTCCCTCAGTATTCCCTCCCTATGTCCCCCCCTCTTTATGTACCCTTTCCCCTTGCTACTCTTTCCCTCCCTACTGATCATCCTTCCCTTTCTTACACCCCTCCCCCCTCATCCCTCCTACTGCCTGTAGGGCACAATAGATTTTGTATTCTTAACAGAGTATGTAATTCCCATCCTGAACCCAAACCAATGCTAGTAAATTTCATACAGTGCTCCTCTCCCTCCCTCTTTTCCCTCTATTGTTATGAGTTTTTGTGTCTTTTCATGTTAGAATCTAAACTTAGCCATTTGTATTGGTCCCTCTTTAAATCAGAACTAATGAGAGTAACTATCATATGATGCTCATCTCCTTCTTTCCCACCCCTCCACTTTAGTATGTTTTTATGCCTCTTCTCGTGGCATAATTTACCATCTTCTGCCTCTACCTTTCCTTTTCTCCCATTACAATCCCTTTCTTCCCCTTAATAGGGTTTTTAAAAAAAATCTTCAGATTAGTTCACTTATACCCACACCCTCTTTCTATGTAAATCCCTTTTAAGTGTCACAATACTCATATAAATTTCAGTATTGACAGGTATTTGCTTCTCATAAAGGGATGTAAACAGTTTGCTCTTATTGAGTCCCAAGTTATGTGCATGTGTGAGCATCTGTATGTGTATGTGTATGTGTGAGTGTATGTTTTCCTTATTTACCTTTTTATGTCTTTCTTGGGTCTTGTAAGTGGAGATCAAATTTTCCATTGAGCCCAGGCTTTTTCATAAGGAAAGTCTGGAAGTTCTTTATTTTATTAAATGACCATCTGCTTTCCTGAAAGAATATGCTTAGTCTTGCTGGGTGATTGATCCTTGGTTGCAGTCCTAGCTCTTTTGCTTTATGAAATATCACATTCCAATCCCTCTGATCTTTTAATGTAGCTGCTGCTAAGTCCTGTGTAAACCTGACTGTAGTTTCACAATATTTGAATTGTTTCTTTTTGGCTGCATTCACTATTTTCTCCTTGACCTTGTAGCTGTGGAATTTGGCTACTATATTTCTTGGAGTTTTCAATTTGGGATCTCTTTCAGGAGGAGATCGGTAAATTCTTTCAATAACTATTTCCCCTTCTGATTCTAGGACCTCAGGACAGTTTTCTTTGACAATCTCTTGGAGGGTGCTGTCTAGGCTGATTTTTTCATCATGGCTTTCTGGTAGGCTGATAATTCTTAGGTTATCTCTCCTGGATCTGTTTTCCAGGTCAGTTGTTTTTCCAGTGAAATATTTTGCACTTTCTTTTAGTTTTTCAATCTTTATGTTTTGTTAGACTGACTCTTGCTACATCATAGAGTCCTTAGCTTCAATGTGACTGATTCTAATTTTAGTGAATTATTTTCCTCAATTAGTTTTTGAAGCTCTTTTTCCATATGTTCAGTTTTCATTTCTAGGGAGGTATTTTCTCTGGTTAGATTTTGGACCTCCTGTCCTAGTTCTCCAATTTTACTTTTTAAAGATTTGTTTTCTTCAGTGAGATTTTTTTCCAATTTGGTCACTGTAGATTTAAATTCATCTCCTACCTCTCTAATTTCATTTTTAAAATCCCTATTGAGATCCTCCAAGAATGCTTTTTGGGCTTGAGACCAATTCACATTTCTTTTTGCGGTCTCCAGTGTGAGTATAGAGTCTGTGTTACCTTCTGAATTTGGTTGTTAGGGGTTTGGTTGTTCACTTCCTGAGCTGTAGCCTCTGAGTGACTCTCAGCTTTTCCCCTGAATTACCTTGAGGCTTACAGAGTAATCGATGGGGGTGGGGTGATCTGGCTCCTTCAGATTTCCACCTCTGTGTCTCTGGGCTACAGCTCAGGCAGGTTCAGTAGCAGAAGGCCAGCAGAAGGGCAGGGCAGGGCAGGGCTGCAGTTTGCTGATTGGCCAGGTGGTGCTAAAGCACACCTGGGCTTGTGTTGTTAGGGCTTGCTGGCTTCACCCTCCTGGGCTTAGACTCCGTACTGTCTCCCTTCCCCTTTCCTCAGTGACACCCAAGCCTGAGGCTGTTTCCACTAATTCAAAATTTTATTCTGGGCGGGGCATTTAACTCCAGACTTTTCTGGGGCAGGGAGGGGGAATCAGAGCAACTAAATTTTATTCCTCCATCTTGACTTCTGGAAGTTCGGGTATGTAATTTTTAAACATCCAGGCTGTGGGCTGTTAGCTCCAGGAAAAGCTGCTGACCGTTCTGCGGGCCCTGCGTTTTCTCTTACCCAGTTCTGACGATCCTCTGTTGTGTGGTGAGACGGCTGCAAACTCCTCCAGCTGGGTGGGTCTGCTGGCTGGCTGGAGCTTCTTCTCAGTCTGCCATACTCTGCTCCTCAGATCTGCTGTGGTGCAGCTCCTGTGTGCTCCACATTTTCCTTGCCCAGACCTGAGTAGGCACTTTCCTGGGCTGGAATCTGCCACGCTCTGTCTCCCAATGGGTTCTGTCACTCTTAAATCCGTTCAAATTCACTTTTTAGCTTTTAGCGACAGAATTCTTGGAGGAGCTTGGAAAGGCTACTGCTTCCTTTCCACCATCTTAGCTCCACTGATTATCATTTCTAATACTGATGATTCTAAAATCTATTTATTCAATGCTAACCTTTTCCTCCCATCCCTGTTCCTAATTTTCTCTAGATTTCAAAACTATTCCCCTTCTATTGAGGTCTCATCCTCTAACTTTCCTCAATGTTTGGGGCCTTCTTGTTCTGGAACATCACTCTTGGCAACTCTCCATGAAATAATACTCCACAAGTTCTGCCCCTTTCTCCCATTCATGAATTCTTTCTGGAGCTTCCATTTTGTAGAAGGGCTCAGGCTGGCCTGCCTCCATTCCCTTTCTAACCTTTCTTCTGAATTTCTTAGGACTTCACAACTGTGTCCCTCAACTTCTGGTTCATCTTGACACTTGCCTTAGCAATTTTATTCCCCCATCTATCCCCTTGTTTTCAGCTTCCTTTTGTGTTTTGTTTTCTCCCATTAGAATGCAGGCTCCTTGAGGATATGAACTTTTTCTTTTTGCTTGTATTTTTATCCCCAAGACTTAGCACAGTTCCTGGCACATAGTAGGTGCTTAATGTTTCCTTCCATTCTTCCTTTTTTCCTCCATTTCTCCCTCCCTCCCTCTCTCCCTTCCTTCCTAACCTTTGGCTCAAAGGGCACAGACTCTTTCCTCATTGGTAGAGATTGATTACTCAATGTCCCATGCCTGGAAGAGTGGGGGGAGTTGGTGAGAGCTGAAAAGAAGAGAGATCTGAGACCTTTTGACTTCTAGTTTTGAGAGAGAAGAGGTGTGATTGTAATCTCTTTTCTTATCACTAAAAGGAGAAAAAGACTTGGAAGAAATTAACATGAGAGGAGCTGGGAGTCTCTCTCATGCCCTTACCCCCAATTTGTGACATTAGAGACTTTGGGGAATTTCCCCTAGATTTAGATCTGAGATTCTCTTTTTTTTGGTTGGGCTGAATTATCTTGTTTTCAGTGAGAGAGCTCCTTCATACTGTACTGTCTAGCATATATTCTCCTATGTATACTTTCTCTGATTTGTTTTGCTATTGACTTAGAAAAATGAATTTATTTGCTATTTGCTATGTGTATTCATTGTAGATCTGGCATTTGGTGGAGAGAGAATCAAATCTTGGATACAGAGCTTGGGGACATCCTTTCTCATTCAGAAATAGCCATCAGGAGTTTAGTTTGAACCTAAAAATTAGGTCCCCTAGACTGATAATATTTAAGGGAACAGATAATTATAATTCTAGTTGATTGCTTCCTCTCTCTGAAAACAGCAGAGGGCCAAACTCTGGCCCCAATATCTTCCTTCCTTTCCTGGCAGAAATCAATGTATTCCTTTGAGAAGAGTACGAGAGAGCAGATGCTAGGGTTTAATCTGTCTATTCTTGCCTCCATTTAAGCTATTTTTAGACCAGGGGTTCTCAACCTTCCTAATGCCCCGACCCTTTAATGTGGGCATTATCTGCATATGGGCGGACTCGCCTGGAGATGACCATTGGAAATATGTGTTTTCCAATGGTCTTAGGCAACCCATGTGACCCTTGTGAAAGGGTCGTTCAACCTCCAAAGGGGTCGCGACCCACAGGTTGAGAACTGCTGCTTTAGACAGACTCGTGTGGCCATATATAACCTACACAAGTAAAACAAAATAGCATCCACACAACACCTTAACTTTCTTTAACTTTTCTTCTTTCTTTCCTTCCTTCCTTCCTTTTTCCTTTCTTCCTGTGACCTCCAATCACGTATGTATGTATTACACATCTTGAACTGGACTTCCTGTAGACATCTTAAACTCAACATGTCTATAACTTGGGGTCATTATCTTCTCTGCCAAACCCTCCTCTCTTCCTAATTTCTTTATTACTGCTGAGGGTACCATCATTCTCCCAGTCATCCAGGTTTTAGAATCTAGATGTCACTCTCTACTTCTCACTTTCTCTCACCTCCTATATCAAACAGCTGCTAAGTCATGTTCGGTCTACCCTTGTAACATCTCTCTCATATGCTCCTTTCTCAACTCTGACACTGCCACTACTCTCGTACAGGCCCTAATTACCTCATACCTGGATTATGGCAACAGTCAACTGGTTGGCCTTCTCACCTCACATCTTTTCCCTTTTTTAATTCATCCTCTACTCAATTGTCAAATTGATATCCTTAAATCATAGTTCTGAATATATTGCTCCTCCTTCCCAACTCTATTCAATGTACTGTAGTGCAGAGGTTTCCAAACTTATTTGGCCTACTGCCCACTTTTTAAAAAAATTACTGAGAGCACCCTTGGAAATCTACTTTCTTTAACCCTTTAATGGCTTTGTGTAATTAAAAAATATAAAATATATTTTTAAAAAATGTTGTATCTTAAATTTAATGATTTAATATAAATTTGTGGGGTTTTTTCCTGCATTAAAATTTTAAAGACACAACATTGTGTCATGTAATCATATAGTATTATATTGTAAACAGGTCATTACATGCACATATTCTTACTGTTGCATGCTAGACTTCCCAATAAGGTGTGACATGCTTGCCCGCCAACACTTGCTTGTTAAGACCTGTTAGCAGACTAGACCACTGATCTGTTATAACTTGCATTTTATTTGGAAAATAATGTAATCACTATGACTTTAACTCTATTACACAACAGCTGAAACATGTACAAATGGTTTTCAAAATTTTCTTCTCTTCTTTCCTTATGCTTCCACTCCCCCCTTATTTTTATTCAATGTCCCGGATTGCACCCAAGGCTACTACTGCACCCCCACATCTCCATTGTTCTAGCATCCCCCAGAGGGTGGTATCACCCACTTTGGGAACCACTGCTCTAGTGGTTTCGTATTACTTCCAGGATCAGTTATAGAATCCCCTGGCTTTTAAAGTCTTCCATAACTTGGACCTTTCCTTGCAGAGCTGCAGACCTTTTCAGAATAAGGAGTAATTCTTATTCCCTAGCTCTTCAATCAAATGACACTGGCCTCTTTGCTTTTCCCAGCACAAGACACTTGATCTATATACCTTTTTTCTGGTTGTCTCCCATGCCTAATTTCACATCTTCACCTGATGGCTTCCCTGGTTTCCTTCAGGTCTCAGCTAAGGTCTCACCTTCTGCCAGAAACCTTTCCCAGTTTTCCTTAATCTTAGTACCTTTCCTCTAAGACAGGGATGGAGAACCTGTGGTATGTGGCCCTCTAGATCCTCAAGTGTGATCCTTTGACTGAATCCAAAATTCACAGAATAAATCCCCTCAATAAAAGTAAAACTCAGGACGTAGTAAAAAGGCCCTACCCGAGGACCTAGAAGGCCACATGGCCTCAAGGCCACAGGTTCCCTACCCTTGCTCTAAGACTAGCCCCAATTTGTTCTATATATATATATATCTTGTCTATACACAATTGTTTGTATTTTATCTCCTCCGTTAGACTGTAAGCTCTTGGAGTGCAAGGATTCTTCCTCCACTTTTTTTGTATCCCCAGTGATTAGCATAGTGTCTGGTACATAGTAGACTTTTAATACATGCTTGCTGATGGACTAGCTGGTTGAGGGAGCCCAGGAGGTGGAGAGATAGAATTTCAGGGACGGGAGATGGCCAGTGAAAATGTACCAAGTTCAGAGATGAAATGCCTTGTTCAAATAATATTCAGTATCACTGGATTGTAGAGGGAGTAAGGTGTAAGAAGACTGGAAAGGTAGGAAGGGGCCAAGTTATGAATGACTTTAAGAGCCAAATGGAAAATTTTATATTTGATACTAGTAGCAATATGGAGCTATTAGATTGGATAGGGATGGTCAGACTTGTGCTTTATGAAGATCAGTTTGATAGCTGAGTATAGGGAGGATTGGAGAGTGGAAAGTAAAGTTGGAGGAGAGAAGATACTGAATTCTCTTTTTTCCACCCCAGGAGACTACTTTGTGAACATTATTAGGTTGAAAGATTTGAACTTCCCTTTTATGTTATTAGCAGCAGTGTCCCTGGGGCAGCATCTGAAACTGAGAGGTACACCGAAAACACACTAGACAAACCATGGACAGGTAACCTAGGAACTCTACTTGGGGCACCAACTCTAGAAGCCTTCAGAGAGCTAATCCTAAAGGGGAATCTTATTAAGACCCCCTGAAGGGAGAAAAGGACTTCCAGCATTGAGTTAGTAATGAGTCATTCTTTTCCCCATGAGTATTCCTTACACACAGGACCTCCTTCCACTGTGTTTGTTCCAGGCCTGCAACTATACAATATACAAATTCAATCCTACTTACTTAAACAGATTTTCATATGAGATGAGACCTAACCATATCACCCTGAGGGGAAAAGTAGTCAGCTGCCCTGTAGGTACCCAGTTTACCTGTTTGGGCAGGAATTAGGGAAGTAGCCCATTAAATATTTATTTTACATGGAGATACTTTATGATTTCTTAAAGAATCTTAGAAAATTGTTCCTTTGAAGAGAGAGGAATTCTTATATTTTTCTTTTTTTTTTTAAAGTCACATTTTATATGGCATAAACCCAGGTAAGTACATTCTGAAGAAATAATTGTTTTTGTTATTTAAGCCCACAAATGTTCCTTAATGATATGACATATATAGTCACTGAGGAGATAAACTCAAGTATGTGTTTAGCAGATATTTTTGGTTTATCACTCAAGAGTTATTCTGCACTTTCTCCTCATTTTCTTCTACATATAACCTACATTACTCTTAATAATCTGACATTGATACTAAACTGATTCACAAAATGTCAGAGGAAATTATTTTTCAAAATATGTCTTAGAAAAGATTAATGTTTTGGTTTTCAGATATACTGGATGATTGATGTCTGGATCATTTCCAACTTTCAAATTCTATGATTATTCATATAATGAAAGGCATTTTGGATTTTTCTAAATAATTGAAATAAAGCTATCAAGTCATAAATCTACTCATTGCAGAGATATCATTTTCCAAAATTAATATAAATGCAACACTTTATTAAAGTAAGAGAATCTTTACTATTAATTTACAAATGGTGAAGAGTGACAAATAATTTTGATATACTGTAAGCCATACTTTCAATGTATTTCATAAATACAAAACCTCAACATTCTCAGTATAATTTTTACAGTTTAGTTTAAATATACATTTACAGCATTTCAGAGGGAAATAGTATTTTAAAACAAAAAACTAACCTTGTGATATCTTACTTCTCAACACAGAATTTAAGTAGTATACACTCCAAGTATACATGTTAAGTAAATTCTATTGAAAAATGACATGTATTTAACATGTACTGTACACACAATGGAAAACACATACCAAGTGTTTCAAATGTCTTTATTTCTAATAGTTTACATGTTCATAGCAAGGTCTAAAGGCAAACTTTCCACCATGAACAACAAAATTCTTTCATGGGTCAGGAACCAAAGATTTATGATGTTTTAAACACAGTGTCTTTTATGTTATGTGATACTCCCTACAGTTAACCTATTTATGATTATAACCTGGAATTCAATCCTGGCACACTTGCACAAGACTGTTCTGACTGGTAGAGAGAACTATTACTCAACACTGTGTTGAGTAATGAGGGGATCGAGTCAGCTCAAAAATTTGGGAGATTTTTCTTTTTGTATCCTACTTCAAGAGAGAATACTTATAGTTCCATATCTTAGGGGGAAAAAATCCCCAGATTTTAGAAGGTAGACATATTCAGAAGGTATCCCTTTTCTCCCAAACATGTTCCTGATTCCAATGTTTTTGATTTTAAGCTTGCCTAAAGACCAAGCAGAAAGTTTCTTCTCCCAAGCTTTTGAGCCAATTTTTGCCCTTCATGCAGGCACATAGCATTGAATAATAATTATTCTATCCATAAAAGAGAAGAGTCTTATGCAGCAAGCTTGAACCTCAGGGTTACACAAAATAGAATCACTGGGTCTGTCTTATATTGTTAACTCTCCTGTTCTTCAGTCTGGGCTCAAAATCTAAGCTTTTTTCTTCCCTGGATTTAGTTCAGCATTTCTTCCTCCTTATTTTTCTTTGAAAATAATGTTCACATACACATCAGTTCAAATTTGTTTGCATATATTTAGTTATTAATCATGAACTCGTATTAGAGTTTGGAAGATCTTTTAAAATATAACATTGATCATTCCTTAACTTAAATGACCATGTTTAAATTGTTAAGAATGTACATTATGTAGCAGAAATATTGCATTTTCTCCAAACATTTGCAAAACAGAAATTTCTAAATACTTTTTCAACCCATCGGCCAAATGATATATTAAACAATGGATTATCTTAAGATAATTTTTTTAAAAATGGAATACTACAGTACAAGATGTACCAATATTTATATAAAATAAAAACCAAACATTAAATCTTTTTTTATTTTATATGAAGTCACGAACTTTCATTTTCAGAGAAAAATAACTTACTACGTTAATATTTCTGATATTGGTTTCTAATAATATGGTATATGCACTAGTAAATATCATATTATTCAATGATCTAATTTAACCTGGGAATACTGTAACAACTCAAATATCTTAGTTTTGCTTGAAATATTTCCATTACATTAAACTGTTAGAATTGACACTGTTCCTGCCACTATTTTAATCGTACCAAATGTTAAATTTTAGATTGATGGCATATGCTCACAAAGTTTCCCCAAACATAATTTTCAATGAAGGAAACTAGCTTAGACAAGAATTAAAAAAAAATCCACTTTAATATATATAAAACCTTTCTTTTTAAAGGTAAAGTTAATGTTAGGATATTTCTGTTGAAAAATATCATTACCTCACCCAATATTTTGTTTTTATTGTATTTAAGGGGCCAGTTTCAATGTGTAGAACAGTCTGTAAGAAGAATTTGAAATGAATACTTTAATATTTCCAAGTTAAAAAGCAAAATGCATTTTACAAAAAGCGAATGGTGTAATATTTACCATTCTTTTAGTCTGTAAAGTCAGTGATGGAGACTCCAATTATTTGAAACAAAAAGATCAAATCTATTAATTATACAAGAAGTATGACTTTTTAGTGTAGGAGTTAAGATGGGGAAGTATACTGCCACAGCTTTATTCAAGCTCTCTGGGGTAGGTCTTGGAGGTCCATTTTCATGCATGCTCCAACTGGATTGGTTTCAGTCCAATCTCCCTCACACCCATCCCCATCAATAACACCAAGAGAAAGTTTGTGGTCTCAAATTATATTTTAAATTGAAACAGGAAAGAAAAGACTAAATTGGACTATAAAATGCTTTTTTTTTTTTTACTAACTTAAAAATTTTAAAGAACAACTTTTAGTCACAGTGTTGAGGTTATTCCTCATAACTGGTAAAATTTAGTTTCAACAGAATCTGAAAGGAAATTGGTACATGAATATATTTTTAAAAAAACAACAAAAAAGATTAATTTTTCAGTGAAAAGTTCAAAAAGGGTGGTTATAAAATCTTTGCACAGCTTTAAACACTTTAGACATATACATGATAAAAGAATACTGTAAATGACATAAAAGGCAAATTTTTATATTTTACATATTATTATTGTTAATTTCTGTTTCTTTTTATAAATTCAATTCACAAAATTACTGTGCAGAAACTTAAAATTGCTTTGAAAAATGTGTCACAAATGATGGCAGAAATGGTGAAGGTTAAAAATCAGACTGTATTCCTTTAAAACATCAATACATCAGCTTTTATGTAACATTTATAATGTACTTCTATCATATGTATATCAGTTATTAAAGTTTAAAGTTGTACTAGGACTTTATAATCATCCTGTATATTTTAAATGTTGTTTTATATTTCATATTCATGAAAGTTTGTTTATGTACATTGAAGACTAAAAATTAAATTTCCAGTGAAAATAAATTCATGCATATCATCAAAGTGTCATATCTTTGGGCAAAAACCTATCAATAAAGGCTGAAAATATTTTAAACAGGATTTGTGGGAAAACTGAAAGTGTTTTTCTTTAATAAAAGAATTTCATATCAATCAAAAGCACAAATACATACTAGTTCTTTTAGAAGAACAGAAAATACAAGCAAGACTTAAGTTTTAAAATTTAGTGTATGGCACTTAAATAATTCATTTATTTATGAATAAAAGACACTTGCAAAATGAGGTGTTTTTTTTTTGTTAATTTCTTTCAACTAGGTTTCTTTAGGGCAGACACTATTTCATTTTTTCCCCCTTTTGGCCTCAGAACCTACTACAGTTTGTTAATGATTGTTGAATTAAAGATAATACTCAATTCAGAAAACAAATATAAAGCAGAATTTGCTATGTCAATTTTTAATGTAGCTTCTTACTTTGTATTAAAGTTACAAAGACTAAATGGATTAACTTATCAACAGTAAGCATTAGGACCAACAGAATAGTAATGTTTCTGATCTATCTCATGATATGTATCAAATATATATGTGTGTTTGTATCATAGGATCCATAAAATTCCTTTGCAAATAACTTTAATAATATGGTAACAAATTTATTCATTCCAGTGTAAAGGAAAATCGAGAGAGGCAACATGGAATAGTGAAGAGAGTGCTAGAATTGGAGTAAAAAAGAACTGGGTTCAAATTCTGCCCCATTTACTAGCTGTATGGCTCACTTAAACTCTGTGCCTCAGTTTCTTCATCTGTAAAATGAAGGGATTGGACTTGATGGCTTCTAAGTACCCTTCCAAGAACTTATCATTCTATGACTTTACACTTTCCTTTAATCTCCTGTTGAATGTGATTGTCATTGCCCGTTTTCATCTAAATTACCAAGAACTGCCAATATTTGAAATGAGATTCTGGTTTAAAAAAGTATATAATTCAGATTATTTTATCAGTTCTGTCAGTTATATTCAGTCAACTCTTCTGAAAATTTACACTAACACAACATTATTGTCAGACAATAAAAGTGATATTTATACAGTTATCTGTGTAACTTGTCTAAAATAAGAAAAGAAAATTGAGAAAAAAATGTTATTTGAGTTCTATGTTTATCTTACAAATTACTAAGCCATCTTTTATTAGGAAACTTTTCTATTGTAGTGTAAAAAATCAGTCAGGAGTTTGTCTTGATCTTAAATGGCATTGATTCTAAGGACAAGAGGTATGAACCACTTAGGAAAAAAAACAGATTATACCCAGAAATGCCTGTGTTTAGCCCCAGATACTATTCATCTCAGATTGTCATCTCTTATAGTGGCAAGAAGCTGAACTATGGATAAAAAGAAGAAAAATTCCATTGACTGACCTTTCATGTATAGCCCAAGGAAGTGAGAAAAACAACATTTTCATTAATACAACACACAAATCTCTCTCTGTCCTTGTTTTCTCAGAGTATAGCAGAAGTATAGTATAAAAATGGGTTAGAGAACTGACTGGCATTCTGGGAGTTGTGTTTCGGAAGGACAAACATTTCCTCTCAGCCCTGGGAGTCATTCTGACTGTAACAATCTTTGAGCTGGAAGGTCTACTTTGAATCACATTTGGGAATTTTGAAAAAGACACACAGCCTGAGAGGAAGTACTCCATGAGCTGAGCAGCATCTAGAGTGCCAAGATGGTATTCTCAGCTCCACAAAAGATTTAATAAACTGAGGTGGGAAGAAGCTTTGCTCCTTCAGGGCTCCTTCAGGCATTTTGCAGTGAATTGTAATTGATTCTTCAAGGGCTGTGCAAAGTTCCAAAAGGTCTACTTTTCTCCCATCTTCCCCTTCCCATGCCTGTTCAATACCAGATATTGTTTTATACTCTTCTTTTTTCTTTTACGTGTTTCCTATATTTTGATTTTGCTTCATAAATAAAGAAACGTGGGTTTGGTGATGAAAATCTTTACTGTATACTTAGTCCATGTTGAGAAAAGAATGGAGGTAGCTAGGGATTATTGGAAATACAAAAAAAAATAATAATTATGGCAGAGAGCCAAACCTCTATCTAAATTTGACTAACTCTAATAGGCTCTGGGCTATTAAGGTTGCATTAATAAATTTTCATTTGATATCAACTCCATAAAATAGCATAGAAAGGGACCACCTGGACTTGAATGCAATTATATTTACTCTTAGCTAAAAACAAGCTAATTGTTATAATAGAGTATGACTGATTAAATCTCCAGAGAAGAAAGAAGCAGGAGAGAAAGGACTGAAAAAATAATCACACCATAAACAACCTCTCTCCCACCACTATCCCTTAGAGGGAAGACAGACAAGGTTTAGGAAGGATTCAGCTTTGCCCCTTTTGAGAAGGGACAGGGAGCAGAAAGGCTTAAGCACCAGCCACCCAACTCTCTCCAGCTCAGATAGACTCACAGGAGTTACAGTGATAAGCATGCTATCTAGACATTTCAGCTTTTCTAATTCCTTCACTGTCATTAATTTGCCAATTTAGAGCCTAATCCGGGAAAAGTTAATCTCCAAAAATACAAACTATCTCAATTATTTTGACTGTCATTATAATAAATTAATTGAGAAAGTTGTTAGGCAAACAACTGGTTACATAGTCAAGTCTGTAAGGATAGTTTAACTGATTTGTGATATGGACATAATCTGTAGTAGTTTTATGATAATTACAATATCCTTTCTTGAGAAAATTTAATAGTAAATATAGAGTAATTTTCTATAGTTCCAATTTACAGTTTGCAGCTATGGTTAATCAGCATCTTGCTGCCTTAAAAATGAGTTCTGTTTTACCAATATCCAAAATGGTAGTGGAATGGTTAAAGAAAAATAGTGACTTCTGCTTGACTTGATATTTTAGGCAATTAATTTGAAACTGAAGCTGGAGCTTCTAGCTGGCATAATACCTTTATTTATCCATTACTTTAAGAGAACAAAGTTCCAGAGTAGTCATTCTTGACAGGTGTTAAAATTCACCCAGTGCTCTTTTCAGATCATTTCTCTAAGTAGTCAAAGATGAGGAAGATGCCTTCTGCCACTTCAAAATTAGAGTTACAAAACATCACTTGAAATGCTGAAGAGAGTTTTGATACTTTGGGAGTAGGAATATTTTAAAACTTGCTCCCAATGGATATAGTTATATACATATACATGTAGTCATGTGTGTATGTGTATAAACACAAACACATATATAGCATATATATACATGTATCTTTTTATGGGTGTATTTCTATTTAGAGCTATACACAGTTAATTTGACTTGTATAAAGGCCAAATTTAATAATCAGCCTTTTTTTTTCCTTAGGGAGCTTTGCATAGTTTGTAATTTATTCTGGATTAGGGCCTAAAATAATACTGTTTCAAACAAATGACATTAGCCTATCTATATTGAATATATAAGGACTTTGAAGAGAAAAGATAGCTGATCAGGAGATCACATCTCTAAGATACTACATTTAGAATGAATGAAATTAATATTCATAGTAAAAATATGCTTATCAGAAAGATATTTCAACTTATACTACATATTAATCACCAATCAACAGGCATTTGCTAAGTGCCTACTCTGTGTTGGCACTGTGTTAATGTGTGAAGATACAAATACAAAGAATGAAACATAAAATAAAATACCCATTAAAGATTTTTTTTGGATTTTAGTCAAATTGTATTTCTTATATTTCTTTGTACCTCAAATCATTCCTTAAAAGACTCTTAAGGTTGGTAAAGTACAGTCTTAAAATATACATGACAAAGATTAAGACTACATCTGTAAAAAATACCGGCAGTGTCCTTTGACATATTTGAAAATCATGGCTCCTTGATCTGATAAAAACATTAAAAATAAAATAAAATGAAAATAACCTAAATACATATAGGTGTTAAGGTAAGGTAACAAACTGAATGTTTCCACTTAAGCTTATTTGAAGCCCAAACCATAAATCTGTTTTCATTTTGGTTCTTAGGGTTTCAGTTTAAACATGATCTCTTCATAATGGAAATGACATATGTCTGAATAACAGAAAACATGAGGGAATTTCTAGGTCACGCTTTTGAATATGGTAACAATATCTTTCATCAAAATATAATCATTTTGATCTGTATCCCATGCTGATTAGTTTTTCACTCTGTTAGAGATCAATCATAGATCTGCACTGTAGTTACATAGAAATCTCAAGTCTTGTCAGTTATTACTATCAATAATTAGAGTGTCTCTCTAGGCCACAGGTATGCTGAATTTCTCATTATAATCAAATGATATTTAGTAAGCCTCTTCACTTTTCCTTTAAAGGTGACAATATATATTTTTCAAAAGATCAGATTCAAGAAAACTCAGTATTTTTTTTTCTTATTAGTTTAACTTGAAGTTATGATTTTCTCCTATTTGGAATATAGATTCTGGCTAGAATTATATTTTAATAATGTATTTCCTTATAAATTTCAACTTCGTAATGAATTGCACTACTTCATTGGATTGATCAAAATGATATCTTAGAATTGTTGTCAGCCAGGAATACATGTGGAGGCAAAATAAACAAAAATATAAAGGTATTGTGGACCAGAATAGCTTGATCTTCTCTATAGGATATTGATAGAAAAAGTTGCTCGAGAAATTAAGGTAAGCTGTATAGTTTTGGTTACAGGGTCACTTCAGTTTGAATTCGTCGTTGTTGTTTTTGCTTGTGGTTGTCTTTCCTGTTACGCTTTGCTATCTTCTTTTGACTGAGTTATATCAATGGAAATTTTTGCTTCTATAATTTCTGGGTTTAAAACCTCTTTTTCAGTTTCTTCTTTTAATGGCAGTTTTCTGGATAGGAATAAGAAAAGAAACAGCTCTTTAAAAAGTAATTGAATCAGTATGTCCTCATTTCATAAATTGCTTGGATCAGCCAAAGGAATGCTACAATTCTTTAGTATAGCACATCATGATGATGACTGATGACCACTGACCCTTTATGAAAAACACAAGGATATTTTACATAAATGTGGATTAGAATAGTTTAAACCAGTGGTTCTCAACCTTCCTAATGCCACAACCCTTTAATATCGTATGTGGGTGTATCTGCAAGAGGGCAGACCGGCCTGGAGACAGATAGAGGAGCAGTGTCTTGGTTCCTAAGACCATTGGAAATATGTGTTTTCCGATGGTCTTAGGCGATCCCTGTGACCTCTGTGAAAGGGTCATTCAACCCCCAAAGGGGTTGCGACCCACAGGTTGAGAGCTGCTGGTTTAAATGATCTTCATCTGTCTGCAGCGTTACATTTTAATCAGAAATAGCATCAAATCTGACAAAAACCAACTGTAAACTGACATTAAAAAATTGATCATCTACAAGCACTTATTAAGTGTCTACTACATCAGTCAGTCAATGAATATTTATTAAGCATCTATTATGTGAAAGGTTCCAGGTTCTGTGCAAAGTGCTGGGAATATCAAGAAAGGCAAAACACAATCTCTTTTCCTGAGAAGCTCACAGTCTAATGGAGGAGACAACATGTAAATAACTAAGTACAAACAAGATATGTATAAGATATACTGAAGATAATCAACAGACTGAAGGCACTTAACAATAAGGAGAACTGGGAAAGGTTTCTTGTAAAAGATTAGATTTTAACTGGAACTTGAAGAAAGCCAAGGAAACCAGAAGGTAGAGATCCTGGCTAACTACTATCCAATATCTCTTTTGCCCTTTGTGGTTAAACTCCTTCAGAAGGTCATCTACAATAGAAGTGTCCATGACCTCTGCTCTAACTCTCTTCTTAACCCTTTATAATCTGACTTCTGACCTCATCATTCTGCCAAAACTGCTCTCTCCAAAGTTACCAATGATATCTTAATTGCCAAATCCAATGGACTTTTCTCAATCCTCATTTTTCTTGACTTCTTTGCAGCCATTGACACTATTGATCACCCTCTCCTCCTCTCTAGGTTTTTTGGACACCATTCCTGCTTCTTTTCTCATGTACTGGACTGCTTTTCAGTCTCCTTTGCTGGATCCTCATCTAGATCTTACCCCAATAACCACTACTGTCACATATGACTCCATCTTGGACTCCATTCTCTCTATACTATTTCGCTTGGTGATCTCATCAGTTCTCATGGATTTAATTATAATTTCTCTACTGCTGATTCTTAAATCTAATTATCCTACTCCAATCTCTTCACTGACCTCCATTTTTCCATCTCCAACTGTTTTTCAGATACCTTGAACTGGATGTCAGTAGTAAACTTGTACACTATCCCACCCCCAAGTACTCTGTAGGCATTTCATTGGCTGTCCCCCATGCCTGGAATGCTCTCTTCTTCAACTTAGTAAGCATTTATTAAATGCGTACCGTGTGTTAGGCACTGTGCTAAGCATTAGGGATACAAAAAGGGGCAAAAGACAGTCCCTGCCCTCAAGGAATTCACGGTTTAACAGGGGAGACAGCAAGCAGACAAACAAGTTATATACAGGATAAATAGGAAATGGTTAACAGAGGGAGGGCATTAGAATTAAGAGAGTTTGGGAAGGGCTTCCTGTAAAAGGTGGATTTTAGATTGGACTTGAAAGAAGTTGGGGAAGCCAGGAGGCAGAGATGAGGAGGGAGAGCATTCCAGGTATGGTGGAACAGTCAGAGAAAATGACCAGAGTTGAGAGATGGCATGTCTTAGCTGTGGAACAAGGACATCACTGTCACTACAATGAAAAGTACATAGTACTAGAAGTGCCAAAGTTTAAGAAGACTAGAAAGTTGGGGATGGGTGGTGGTGAGAGAAGGCTGTGAAGTGCTTTGAATGCCACAGAAAGGATTTGTATTTGATCGTGGAGGTAATAAGGAGTCACTGAAATTTATTGAAGAGGGGAGTGGCATATTGGACCTGTACTTTAGGAAAATCATTTTGGTTATTAAGTGGAAGATGTACTGGAGTGGAAAGAGATTGGGAGCAGGCAAGACTAATGAGAAGGATATTACATTAGTATAAGCATGAAGTGATGAGGGCCTGCACCAGGGTAGCAGCACTATTAGAGGAGAGAAGGGGAACGTATCTGAGGTATGTTGCAAAAGTAAAATTGATAGACCTTAGCAACAGATTGGATATGGGGGGTGAGAAATGGAGAGGAGCTGAGGATGACACCTAGGGGCCCATCCTGGGGATTAGGTGGTACCCTTGACAGTAATAGGGAGTTTAGGAGAGAGGCAGAGTTTAGGAGGAGAGGTGATGAGTTCAGTTTGGGACATGAGTTTAAGGTGTCTACAACTAATCTAAATTGAGTGTCCAGGAAGCAGTTGGGGATGTGAGCTTAGAGGTCAGCAGAGAGGTTTGAACTGGATAAGCAGATATGAGAATCATCAACATAGAGATGATAACTGAATCTTTGGGAGCTGATGTAATCATCCAGAAGGAGAAGAGATGAGGGTCCAGGATGGAACCCTGTAGGGGCTGCAGTTAGAAAAACGACAGTCAGGGTTTTAGATTCACTAGGATGGAATCAGTATAATCTGTTAGGAATTTGTTAATCATTGATTAATGAGGTCAGGTGGGTTAATATCACTAATAGTAAAAAGAAAGCTCAGTACCAATTAGATGTTATTTTATTGGTCATAATAGTAACTATTAAGGAAAAGGCTACTGTATGAACTTTAGTACAATAAGGCAAGCACTTCAGGTATGTTTAAAAGCAAGAAAAGAAAAAAGACATTTATTGAGCTATGAGTGACTAAACAGTTCGGTGATTTTTTTTTAACAAATGAGTGTAGGGACACAACAATTATCAATACTTAAGCATTCAAACAAGTAAAAATTACCTCAAAGGAGGTGGTCTGACTTGTAAGGAAACTCATGGGAAAAGACTATCCAATTAATTTAAAAAAAGAGAAAAAGAAGTAATTTTTTTCCCCCTAATGGATACCTGAAAACTAGAAAATTTACAAATAAGCAACCTGGATGAATATCCCTAGTGGGTCCCTGAATACAGAAGACTCTAAAATTATCTTAGATAATCATCACTCCCTGCCCTAGAGTAGCAGTCCTTTTGAGGCCACTTCCCCAAATGGGAACTCGCTTTCACAGGTTGGGATCCACACAGGGCTAATTACCTTTTTACCCAGTGCTCCAGGCATAATGCTGGGGTTTCTAGCTCTTGGAACTAGAAACTAGTATTTTTCTTATCAATAATAACCAGTTAACTCCATTAGAAAATGCATTTACTAAGAACACTTCATACAAAACCCCCAAAGCATGGAGCATATTCATTCACAAATACACTTCCAGTCCCTGGGAAGAGTGGACACTAATTTAAAGTACAATGGTAATGAGGCACACATGTGGTAAAATGGTAGCTTATAACTTGTGGTTACTGGAAATTCTTTTCTCCCTTTGTAGTTTCCTTATAAAGTTTACTTTAAGTTACCTCTTCTGGGTTCTGAGGGTTGGTATTTTTGGACCTTAGTCCATGGCTGGTACTTTTTTCCATCATGAGGGATCATTCTCCCTGAAATGACTTCCTCCCTTCTGTTTGTCTTCCATGTGTTTTGGCTGGAAGTATTGTGTCCTACTAGTTTTGTCTCTTCCCCCTTCCTCCCACCCAATTCAATTATTTTGTTTTTGGTTCAATACTTGATGGACTGATATTTTGAGTTCATCCTAGAGTAGACTAACTGTTCTTTTCACACATAGGCCCAGAGATGTGTTGCATCTGAAGTCTTTAGCCAATCAAAAGATGTTGCTTATGTGGAATGATCTGACTTCATCTAATAGTCAAAAGCACTAAATCCTCTGAAATTGATTAAGGACTTATTCATACTATTTGGTATGAAAAAATATCTTTCATCCTTAATTTAGTGAAAAAACAAACACAAGAGATCTCTTAGGGTAAGAACAGGAGTTTATTCTCTTCCGTAGGAGAAAAGGGCGGTCTTCCCCATGACTCATCATGGAGAAGAGGCAAATTACAAAAGACAGAGCAAGAATTTATAACTTAGCTTAGTCAAGCCCCCTTCCCCACTGTCTCCTCTCTCATTGGTTGAGAGGCATACTTCACCAAATTCTTCCCCAAATGGGACAGCAAGAAAAGGGGGGGAAGGTCCCACCTAGGCAGGAAAACAGACCAAAGGAAGATAAAAGTGATTGAAGCAGCAACGGAGGAGGAGGGAGGAAGGGAAAGTTAACAACCCCAAACTGAGAAGTTTTCACTCATTCCATACACTACTTTTATACTTTTGACTGACTAATTTGGTTGAGACATCTGGGCCTTCTGTGATTACTTAGAGGGAGAGATATGTGTGAGAGAGGTGAAAACTGACTATACCCTATCTGACTATACCCTAAAATGGAGACAGTGCTCTAAACTCAAGTTAGGCTTCACCTGCAGCTAGGCCTAAGTTTTGTTTTTTTGTAGTTAGGCTTTGGTTGCAGCTAGGCCTAAGTTTGTTTTTTTGTAGTTAGGCTTTGGTTGCAGCTAGGCCTAAGTTTTGTTTTTTTGTAGTTAGGCTTTGGTTGCAGCTAGGCCTAAGTTTTGTTTTTTTGTAGTTAGGCTTTGGCTACAGCTAGGCCTAAGTTTCACTTTTTTTGCAAATTTACCCCTCTCCTGCTTTCACCCATTACCAAATAAAGTATCAAATGCTTTCTCTGGTTTTCACTGGTTGAAGATTGTTTCCTTGCTCCTTGTATCTGGGTAGATTCCAAGCTCTCAACCAATGAAGGCAAGGTCAGTGGGAGGCGTTGTCTGCGTTAGGCTATATAACCTCATTCGGCTTTTTGTAGCCAGCCTCTCTCCTCTGGTTCTTCCTGGTGAAGGTGATGCTCTGTTTCTTGCAAGGACTGAATAAATCCTTTCTGTTGCTACCTAGAGAAGCCTCTGAGTTTCTGATTAAATTTTTGGATAGGGTTTTTCATCCTACACAGATACAATATTCATAGGCAGACAGAGAGGCTTCTGGCATCCTCTACAAAAATCCCTGGGAGTGGTGATAGCAACAATGAAAATGTCCCTCTCAGTTCCATGGAAGAGCAGAGAACTAAATCTCATAAAAGGAGAATTCCTGTGAGCCTAAGCTGAGTGGTGGGGGAGGATATGAAAAAGAACAAGAGGATGGAAGTCTCCCACTTTGGTGGAGCTCAATGTGGCTATGGCAACTGATGTTGTTGTCTTGATTGGTGGTGAGATACTGGATACAGAATTACAGGTGAATGATGTGGGGCACCAAGAGCTAATGTAGAATGATGGTGGCTGTCTCTGATGCTGAGAACTAAATGGGTGAAACTTTCAGCTCCTTGCCCTTTACCTTATTCTAGCTCTCTCTACTGAGCCTAAATCACATTCCTTAATAATGATAATGATGCTGATGGTGATGATGCTGATAGTTAGCATTTATACAGCACTTTGAGAGTTACCAAGAGCTTTGCAAATATTATATTACCCTCATTACAACCCTGGGAGGTAGAGGCCATTATTATCTTCATTTTATAGGTGATGAAACTGTGAGGACTGATGAACAGAAGAATGGAATGGTTGTTCCATATTTAATTTGGAGATGCATTTGGCTGGTTTAATATCATCTGACTAGCAATAAGTTTTGATTTGGGTTTCATGTTTTAATTTCATTATATTGTTTTATGTTAGTTACGCTTTCTTGCTTTGTGGCTGCAACAAACTGACAGAAATGCTTCCGTGTCTGATTACTAACTGACCCACCCTGTGGTCACACAACAGGAAGGTCTTACGTATCTAGTAGCTGGTTTAAGCCAACTTCATTTAGGTAAGATCTGCAAGATTCCCCTAAGAACAATGAGTTGGGCAAACTTTCCTAAAAATAATGTCCTTGTGATTGATAAAGGTGTGGATGTCTATAATTTCTGTATAAATGACTGCCCGGTAGGTAAATCTTTTGTGAAACAGAAATCAGAGAAAAAAACCAGAGACCTCCTAGTTTTGGGCTCTCAACTGAGTGGCATTCCACTCCAGACCTGTGTCACCTTCTTTGTTTTCTGGGGGGACTGAAGGACTAGGGAGCTGTATGCTTGTATGTTTGAAAGTAAAGTGCTTGAATTTCTTGTCAGTACCTCATTAGGTCTCCTCACAGAAACTGAGACTGAGAGGTTACATGACTTGTTCAGGGTCATACAGCCATTCATTTTGGTCTTCTTGTCTGCAAGACCGCTTATCTATTAACTCCTCTACCTAACCACCTCACAGATACTTGCTTTTTTAAGATGTTTGCTTTCCGTTTTCAAGAGAAACCAATTTCTCCAAGACTCCTTGGTTACCTTTTTTGGTATGGGTTTGTATGTATATAAATGGAGGTGGATCAAATGCAATGGAAAAGTGAGTGATGGATGGCTAAGGACTTTGAGAGGAAAAAAGTCCTTAGAAAAAAGAGAAGAAAACTCTTCTTATTTGCTGGGATGACTGGCTTAGTACTTGAGACAAACACAAGAAATTTTTACTAACGTGTATTATTACAGCTCCCCAAAATAAAAGAAAGATTAAATGAATATGGACCATCCGAGATCCCCTAGATAAAAGGGGATAGTGATATTTTGATGGAAAGAGCTGGGAAAGAAGGGGTTCTGTTTTCATGAAGCTGTGACCCAAAGACAAGAGTGTCTAGGGCTCCTTTTTATAATAACTATCCCCATCAATTGTGTGTGTGTACATATATATATCTATGTATATATGTATGTAGATTTATGAACTATAAACACTAAGTACTAGGTACTAAATATACACACATGTATGTTGTGTGTGGTATATATGCATATATATATACATATAAAAGTGTGTATACACACACGTCCTGTCTCCTCTGATGTGTGTGTCCGCGTGTGCTCTTGTTCAGTTTAGGTGATACAGAGCATTGATCCTGAGGCAGATACTTCAACCTTAAATGCCAACAACAGGGTATAAGATCCACTCCTGGTTGGGCTTGCCAGAAGACACGGACCTGGATGAAAATGAGCAGTGCAGAGGTGAGGTAAAATGTGAAGTGTCATTTTAGTAGTCCTGAAACAGGCTTTGTGTTTTGATGGTTTCATGTGTCAGCTTCCAGATAGGTATAACAGCTAGTCAATTTTTATATCCTGTTTTGTCTGTCTTTTGATATGGGTTCTGTTACACATTTCTTTTGTGTATAAATACCGACAGATATCAATACCTGATAAGATATTTATAGATGTCAATACCTGACACATTGAGTACATTACTGTTCTCAAACTAGATTCTAAATTCTAAACTCTCAGTAATTTCCCCCTGGTGTTTGGGGGTCTACTAAGCCAAAGAATGTGAGAAAAGAGGTCAAGTTCCCCCAGGACTTGACCTGGTCACAAAATATATAGCTCCAGAGCTAAGAGGGGACCCTTTAGTGGAGAGAGAGAGAGAGAGAGAGGGTTCAGTGTCACTGTCCTCTGAACCTAGTAAAAGTTTGTTATATATAAAATAACAATAATAACGATTATAAAAGTAATTAACATTTATGCCGCACTTGAAATTTTGCAGAGCACTTTACATATATTATGTGTTCTATTTTGATATCTCCCACTCTAGATGGTAGCTTGATTCTCTTTTTACAAATAAATTTGTTCTTCAAACAAATATATATCTAAATAATTGAAGGAATATTAATTGCTCATGGGTAGGCAGAGCCAATATAATAAAATATGACAATATAACTGAAATTAATTTACTTAGTGTTATGCCAATCAGACTATCTAAGGATTATGTTATAGAGTTAGAAAAAAAATAATAACAAAATTCATCTGGAGGAAAAAAAGGTCAAAACATCAAGGGAATCAATGAAAAAAAAATGGGAAGGGGGCCTAGAATTACCAGATAATAAATTATGCTACAAAGGTGTAAGAATGGAAACAATTTAGTACTAGATAAGAAATAAAGTGGATGATAAATGGAATAGATTAGGTACACAATGTACAGAAAAATATTAAGCATAGCAACCTAGTGTTTGATACACTTAAAGGTCTATGCTATTGTTGCAAGAACTCACTATTTGAAAAAAAAAACTGCTGGGAAAACTGGAAAGAAGTCTGCAGAAACTAAGCAAAGACCAACATCTCACATTGTATATATATCAAGATAATCTCCAAATGGGTACATGATCTAGACATAAAGGGTGATACACAAGTAAATTAGTGGAATATGAAATAAATTATCTGTCAAATCCATGGATAAGGGAATAGTTCATGACCAAACAAGAGAAAGAGAGGTTTGTGGGAGGAAAAATTATAATTTACTATATAAAATTTTTAAAATTGCACAAATAATAATGTTAACAGGAGAAAAGCAGAAAATTGGGGGGAAATCTTTGCACCAAATTTGTTTGATAAAGGTCTCATTTCTCAAATAAATAGGGAACTAAGCCACATCTAATAAAAATAAGAGCCATGTCCCATTTGATAAATGGTCAAAGGATAGGAATAGGCAATTTTCAGAGGAAGAAATTAAAGCTATCAATAGTCACATGAAAATATGCTCTAAATCACTAATAGAAAAATGCAAATTAAAACAACTCTGAAGTATCACCTCACACCCATCATATTGGCTAAGATGAAAAGGAAAATGACAAATGCTAGAAGGAATGTGGGAAAATAGGTACACTAATGCACTCACTGTAAACTAGTCCAACTATTCTGGAAAGCAATTTAGAATCATGGCCAAAAAGCTACGAAACTGGGCATACCTTCTAACCTAGCAATGCCACTACTAGGTCTATACCTCCAAAGAGATAAAAGAAAAAGGAATAAGACACACATGTTAAAAATATTTATAGCAGTTCTTTTTGTCATGGTTAACAACTGGAAACTGAGAGGATGCCCATCAACTGAGGAATGGCTGAACAAATTACAGTATACAAGAATGTGATAAAACAGTGTGTGCTATAAGAAATGATGAAGTAGTTTCAGAAAACTGGGAAGACTTATATGAACTTATGCAATGTGAAGTGAGGAGAACAATCTACATATAACAGCAATATTGTAAAGATAATCAACTGTGTAGCTCTGATCAGTACTACAGCTCCAAAAGACTCATGATGAAAATGCTATTCACCTCCCGATGGAGCACTGATGAACTCAAGAGTGCAGAATGAAGCATATTATTTTTCCTCTTTCTTTCTCTCTCTCCCCCCACTCAAAACATGGCTAATGTGGAAATTTGTTTTGCCTGATTTCACATTTGTAGTGTACTTTTTTTTTTCTTGCCTTCTCAATGAGTGGTAGAGGGAGTCAGAGAAAGGAAAGAATCCGGAACTGAAAATAAAATAAAATTGAATGAAAAAAATTAGAATGCATCTGTTCCCACTGCCAGCAAGCATGTTGTTACTTGAGCTCAGGGTATATGTGGTCATAGTTCTGAGTTTTCTCAAACTATCTATGCTAAGACCCTGCAGTTCTGATTTGAGATGATAAAAGACCTTCTTGGGGACTATCAAGTCACAATTTTATTTTGTGAACAATCTTATAACTCTCCCAGGAGAGCCCTAATACTCAATTTTGGGTCTTACTTAGATTTCTCGCAGGAAAATGAGCCAATTAGAACACTGTTGTCCCTGAGAAGGTGAGTGCTGGTCTCAGAGGCAACATTCCATCCCTTTTATCTGTACAGGGGTGGCGTTAAAGTGTTAACTAGTAGAGAAAACGTATCCGATGAGCTGACCCAGTAGGTACAGACTGTAAGCATTTCAACACCACTCTGGTTGGAGGGTTGGGTATTAAATCAAAGAAAACACAGATCTTTTGCACTCCACAGAGACACCTGATGCTATGTATTTATATACAAAGCAGTGGCCATCCCATGGAGCACTTTTTGAGATGGGTCTGGTTCTTGGTTTCTCCCTATGCACAATCCATGGGATGTCTACTGTAACATGTAGATGTATAAAATTATGTCAAGTGAATAAAATGGTCAGCCTTGGAGTCAGAGAGATGTGGGTTTAAGTCCCACTTTTCAAATTTGCTAGCTTTCTAACCTTCGGTAAGTCAGTTCACCTCTTGGTATTCTAGGCTCCTTTCTATGGCTATAAACTGCAGAGTGGTACAAAGACTCCTAGCCTGATGAAGTCACAGGCTGGGAAGTACATGTTGTAATGCCATGCACCAGCAGATTCCCAAAGGAATGCTACTGTGAACAGCTTTTAGAGTTCAGATTACAGAATAGAGTGAACA
>CM053580.1:152103536-152142481 GCA_028627135.1 Pseudochirops cupreus
AATCACTCAAAGGCTTCCCACCCCTGAATCTCAAAAAGGGCAGGAGAACACAAAAGGCCATCCAGCCTTAAGTTACAAGGTTAAACTCAGCACTGAATACCCAAGGAAAGGTCCTTCTTTCATCTTTACTCGAGGCAAGCCCTCAGCAATCTCAGTTCCTGGGGAGACAAGGCTCAACAAAGCCATAGCCAGTGTCCTCATCAAATCACTCTCTGCCTGTAGAACAGTCCCAGAACCCCTGAAAACATCAGCAAGGCTGTCTTCCAGGATTTCTGTGCAGGTACCACAAGAAAATTCTCCTTCAGGGCTTCTGAACCAACAGCCAGGTTCCAGGACCTTTATGACAGCAGCACTGTCCTTTACCATCAGGTGAATCTGGCAAAACAACATCAAAACAGACAAAATACCGCCATCACAGCCATGCCTCCTCAGTCTTTGGCAGTTCCGGGTGGCATTTCCAGGTGGCAGTTCCAACGGGCTCTTGGCAGTCTTTCAGCAACTCAGGCTCCACGATACTGGATACTGCTCTCCCAAAGTCCTTCTGGCCTTCTCTAGGCTTGGGCCTCTCTCCCAATTCACGGCTCCTCCCAGTTCAGCTTTCTCTTCACGTCAACAAGTCCATCCCACAAGTGGAATTCACAAGCTCTGGGTTTTAACACTCAACCCAAAAACCAAGCCAGTACAGGGGCATCTCCAAATTCCATTACCAATACACTACCCTCTCTTCTATCACCTCTCTCTTTCTCTTATCTCCTTCCCCTTCTACTTTCCTGCAGGTTGAGGGATTTCTATAGTCAAACTAGTGTGTGAGTGATTCCCTGAGTCAATTCTGACGAGAATAAGGTTCAAGAACTGCCTGCCATGCCCCAACTCCATTTCCCCCACACTATATAAAAGCTCTTTTCTGCCTCTTTTATGTGAGATAATTTACCCTATTCTACTTCTCCCTTCCCCCAGTGTATCTCTGCACATGTTTTGTATGATTTCCTAGCAGAGTTCTACCACCTATATGTAGAAATTAATAAAGGATTTGGGTAATGTATAGCAACTTATTTTTGTTAGAATTTTTTTTGAGCTGAGGCCATGCTAACAATGCTAATTTCCTTTAGCTTATTTATTAACTGAGACACATACTCATTATGAGTTTCTCAATCTTCTTCATTTTCTTCAATTCCAAAGCAAAAGTAAAAAGACTCATATGGCTCTCTCCTAAACTTTAGGATGTGTGGGGAATCATTCTTGGTAATATTGTATGTATGTACTAGAAATTCCACTTGCTGACTCCACAAAAGGATTTTTGTTTTTGGACCTTAGGATCCCTAAACGTATCTAGCAAGGTGTAGTTGGGACATTCAGGTTATGGGTCTCCCTGAGAGCACTGAGGTATGTTTTAAGACTGATTTCTACCAAAGTCAACATCTGTCAGTCAGTTAGTAAATAATTATGAAATGTGCACTACGTACCAGGCACTGTGTTAAGTGCTAGGCATACAAAAAAGGGCATAAAACAGTCAGTGCTCTCAAGGGGCTCACAATCTAGTGAGTAAAAAACAGTACTTGACCTCAAGGAACTCTCAATCTAACATCTCTTAAAACCACACTTTGCTTACAAAGTCTCTACCTTGGTCAGAATGAATTCAGGATGCAAAGTCAAACAATAATTACTTTTTCTCATATCACCTCAGGAACTGTAGCAGCTACTTGGTTCCTTGTTGAAACCTGTGCATACTGGGAGAAATGGTCTGTCACCAGTATGACATGACTTATGTTTTTACAGTCTCCTTCCAGAGAAAAAAGTCAATGCAAATAAGGTTCAATGGTTTGCTGGTGTATATACTCTCCAAATATGTGGTATAAGTTCATCTTACAGACCTTGTAGATGAAAACTTTACAAAATTAAGAGAAATAGTGGTATTGCCAAAGATCTTTTGAATACATTTAGCACAGATCACATTATTCTGGTGCCATTTTGAAGGAAAAAAAATATTCCTTTCTCTCTCTGAACTAAAATGTTCCAAGTCATCATATTATAGCCCCCAAATGTATGGGAAAGCATTAATTGTTTCCTGGTATCATGTGTGAGGTCCTTTAGAATCTGTTAGAGCATTTCACTGCATAGCTTTAACTCCAACTTTTACCATTGTCTTAGTTAATTCCTCTTCAAAGAATGAAACTTGGACTCCCAAGGGTCAGAACCTCACTTTGCTACTGGTACTGTTTCTTGTATCCCTTCATCATGTATCTGTTCTTGCTGCTAGTCATGCAAAAACAACTGAGGCAAAAGGGAAAGACACCACCAGCACTCTTTTCATATCCTTGCCCTCCTACTTCCCTCTTTGGTAAGATAGATTTTAATACCCAACTAATTGTGTGTATATATTTTTACTTCTTTAAACCAGTTCAGATGACAGTGAGATTTGAGGGTTGTCCCTCCCATTTTATTTTCCACTGTAAAAACTCTTTTTTTGTGCCCTTCTTTTATTTATGCCCTTCTTTAATTTTTCTCATTCTTCTCCCTTCCCTCTTCTCCTAATGCATCCCTCTTTCTCACCCTTCTATTGTTTTCAAGATCATCTCAACATAATCAACTCATACCTGTGCCCTCTATGTAGAATCCTTTTAACTGCTCTCATATTGATAAAATCCTCAGGAGTTACAAGTATCATATTCCTGTATAGGAATGTAAACAGCTTAATCTTTTCGAGGCCTTTATGATTTCTTTGTCACATTTATTTTTCAGTTAGTCTCTTGAGTCTTGTATTTGAAAGCAAAATTTTCTTATCATCTCTGGTCTTTTCATCAAGAATGCTTGAAAGTCTTTGATTTCATTAAATGTCCATTTTCCCCTCCCGCCCCCGAAGATTTATATTCAATTTTGCTCTGTTGGTTATTGGTTATTCTTGGTTGTAATCCTTTGTCTCCCAGAGTATCACATTCTAAGCCCTTCATTCCTTTAATGTGAAAGGTGCTAAATCTTGCTAAATCTTGATCCTGACTATGAACCTATGGTATTTGAATATTTTCTTTTTGGCTGTTTGTAGTTTCTTTTCTTTGACCAGGAGGCACTGGAATTTGCCTACAATATTCTTGGGAATTTTCATTTTGGGATCTCTTTCAAGAGGTGATCAGTGGATTCTTTCAATTTTTATTTTACCCTTTGGTTCTATGACACTAGGGAAGTTTTCCTTGCTAATTTCTTGAAATATTATGTCTAGGCTTTTTCTTCTCATCAGGGCTTTCAGGTAGTCCAATAATTTTTAAAAGATTGCTCTTACATCTATTTCCCAGGTCAATTGTTTTTCTAATGAAATATTTCACATTTTCTTCTGTTTCTTCATTCTTTTGATTTTGTTTTATTGTTTCTCGTTGTCTCATGTTTGATTAGCTTTCACTTGCCCAATTCTAATTTTTAAGGAGTTATTTTCTTCAGTGAGCTTTTGTACCTCTTTTTCCATTTGGCCAGTTTTGCTTTTTAAGGAGTTCTAAGATTCTTTAGTGAGGTTTTGTACTTCTTTTACCATTAGGTAAATTGCTTTTTTTTTAAAGGTACAAATCATTAATTTTTTTTGTGCTTCTTTTGCCAAGTGGTTAATTGTTTTTTCACACTTTTCTTGCATTTTGCTTTCATGTCTCTTCTCAGTTTTTCCTGAACCACTCTTAATTTTGAAAATAATTTTGAAGCTCTTCCAGGAATTTTTATTGGGTTTGCATTCAATTCACAGTTTTTCTTTGAAGCTTTGCTTGTTTTGACATTGTTGTTTTCTTCCGAGTTGTGTTTTGATCTTACCTGTCACTCCAGTGGCTTTTTATGATCAGGTTGTTGTTCTTGTTGTTTGCCCATTTTCTCACCCCATTTCTTGACTTTAAACTTTATGTTAAAATTGGACTGCTGAACTTGGGTGGAGAGTTTTACACTGTCCCAAGTTTCAGTCTTATTTGTGCTGCTTTTTTCAGAGTTAGTTCTTGGGGTATGGGAGTTTTTTGTGCTTCCAAGGTGATGTGATCTGAGGAGAGGTATGGTCACTGTTCTCCTAGTCTGCACTCTGATCCTTCCTCAACAGGACCTCTGCTCTCTTACAATTGCAAGCACTCCTCTCTGCCTTACAACTGAGATCTGGAAGTGGGTATGGACAATGGAATTGCCAAATAGTGCTTAGTTCTGCACCAGTGCCAGCATGGTCATCATCTGTAATTTCATTCTGACCAGCTGTCTGATCCCCTTATTGTCTCTGGGCTCAGAGCGCCTGAAGCTGTTGCTGCTGCTATCATGTGCACTGTGGGCTAACCCTCACCCAAGTGTCACAGACTTCTACTTTTGATCTCCTAAGTTGTCTTAGGCAGGCAAAATATCTCATTCTGACTTTTTATTGGCTCTGATACTCCAGAATTTGATTTGAGACGTTATCTTAGAGTTGTCTGGAGGGAAATGTTGAGAAGGCTTGTTTGTAAAGCTTTCTCTTTGTAAAGCTTTCTCTATCTTAGCTCAGTCTCTTTGTTCTTTTTGATAAGAAACTGTTAATCTTCCCATGACTACTTTAGGTTGATGAGCTCTGCGATTTGTTAACAGCATATGGGTTTTGTTTGAACACATCTTAGCTTGTTTTTCAATTTAACCATGCCAAACGTATACTTAAGGATGGTATTGAGTAGGTGTTTATTGATATAAAGTGTTCTTTGTGTTCAGCTTTGAATTCAAAATGCTATTCAGTGTTTTATACTCAGATTTTAACTTCCTTCTCGAAAGCCTTATGTGGCTTCCCTGGAGAATATAAAAGTATTTATAAATATTTCCTTCACCCACTGGTTCAGTTTGATTTCCAGATTTAAGCATTAAGTCTTCAATCTCTATTGTTCCTTTTTGTACATCACTATCTCCAGAAACTTTTGCCCATTGCCAATGCAGGATTTTGTTTTGTTTCATTGTGCATATTTGCTATAACAGTTTTTTTTAAAAAATGGTGTGGGGCAGAAGTAGAAGGGAGAGAAAATAAGGCACATGAAGTCCCCTCTGTGTATAATCTGGGTTGGGATTTCTTTGCTTATCATTTTCCCACTTCCTCCACTTCCTCAGGATATTATTGATGATCTGGTTTTTTTTGTGTGTGGGGGGGGTCATTTTTATTAATTTTTTATTAGAATTTTAAAATTTATTAATTTGTCTTTTCATAATGCTCACTAGCATTGAGAGAAGTAGTCCTAGTATAATTCATTTCCCTACTCTTAGTCTTCTGTGAACTCTTGCATAGGTATGCATAAAATTACACCTTTATGTAATTTAATAAATGACTTGGAATGTAAGGTCATCTCTGTTAGGGTCACTGAAAAAGCATCTTTGGGATAGCTACAGGAAGAGACATGATGACAGGAATGATATGTTCTTCATCCTCTTCCCACATGGTTTTGATATCTTACACAAGGATTCTATATTTTGAAAGTTTTCATTCCATATGAGTATTATTATAGTGATATCTATCAAAAATGTTAATTCCTTATGAATCAACAATATGTCAGCAATTTGGGCAAGTTTTTTTTTTATTGTGATAATGCTCTTACTTCAGAACAGTTTATTTGTGGAATTCCTTTTTTTAAATAAAAAGATTTATTTCCAAGACTTGTAAAAGCTCTTGAAAGATGAACTTTCCCAGAAAACCATAGATACACAATGCTTTTTTTGTACTGTTAGAATATGCATTGGAATCAAAAAAACACAAATTGCCATTCGTCAACAATGTGGGCAAGGAGAAAAAGGCTTGAGGAACAACATATTTACTTCAAGCACTAAGAAGAAAGATGAGCACAAATGAATGAGTCATGAGCTATATATGAATTAAACCTCTGGCACTAGGAATCAGGGTGTTTTGTCACTTAGCATTCACTGGGATCATCAAAGTGCTTAATGTCAAAGGAATGAAACCACCAGAATTCAAGCAGCTTTGTCGAATACACACTGAAACATCCTATATATAGCATATCACTCTCTGTGTCCACTCTTGCATACACTGGCAGCACCTCTGAAAGGGAAGAAAGGGCTGAAGTATCCCCCCTTTGCACTTTCTATTTCAAACAAAACAGACTATTTAAACATCAGTCCTGTTTTACATAAACACAACTATAAAGTACAATATCTGTGCAAGAGAGAGATTAATAGAACATATAGTTAGGATAACAGAGACCCGAAGAGAACAAAAAGCACCTGACTCCTTCAGTGGCTTTCCCATGATATTCAGGAAGGGCAACTTCATAGTCACTGGCATTAAATAGTGCAGAAGAATTCTTCACCAAATATTTTAAGAAATCATGCAAATAGGGGCCTCACTTTGGAAAGAGTTGTGTGATTTGGCCAGATGAGACTTTGGGCAGCCGCTGAGCCCTCCTCCGCTTTGAAAAACCCAGATGTTGGTGCTTCCCTCTCTGGTAACTGACTAGGTATGGATGTAATGGTCAGATTGGAAGCCCGTCTGCTGATCTGTTTCTTTGTCTGCTTGTAACTTCTGTTTGTATTCTGTTTGCATTCTCTGAAGTTCAGGGTGCTGACTTTTTCCCCTGAACTAGGTAAATGATATATGTTTGATTGATTAAAATAAGATTAACTCCCCCCCCAAAAAAAAGAAAAAAAAAAGAAATCACGCAAATAGTTCAGCAGTAAAGCCAAACTCTTCTCATCAAGAGGTGTATTGGCCAGCATCACTCCAATTCTCACAAATAACCGCAACAGGTGTGGCACTCCATAGACCTGTGATATCCGTGGTCAGGGGGATGGGCGAGGATCTCAGCATACCCTGGCCTCTCGAACTTGTAGAGCAGCTGACTGACCAACATAACATTGAAGTATTCTTTCATTCCCACCAAGACTTCATTCACAGCATACTCCTTGTTTTCTGTGTTTCCAAGTGATTTCTTGTAACACATAATCTTCTAAAATTGAGTCCACATTCTTCTTGGCAGGAAGATAAAAATGCTGTTTTTGTCTGATAATCAAGTCCCAATCTGATATCAACAAGCCAAGGTTTCAGCTCTTCAAGAATCTTTAACTTCAACTCTGTTCACAAATGTTTCTCACTTTCAACTGTTGGATCCACTCGGGCCCTTTTTTTCCCGAGGTGGTCGAGGTGTCTTACTGGTACTACTACACTCTCCAATCCCAGGAGTTTTCTGTTTGTTCCTTTTGGTTTTCCCTCATTGATATTGCAGAGGTCTCCAAACAGCGAGTGATCCATCTGTTCTGAAAAAGGGCATCAACATTTTTCTGCTGTAGACCAGTTGTCTTCTTTCCCGGAGCTGCCCCTCTCATCTTCCCCTCTGCATACTGCTCCTGATTGGCTTTCTGAAGTTCTCTCTGTTTCTGAAGATTTGTGTCCATGTATTTGAGTACTCTGCTTTCTGGAACCCATTCATCCCAGCTAAAGGTCAGGAAGGGGTGGTGTACTGAGGGAGCTCCTTCAGGGACAGGAAAAAGGGCTACAATATCCTCACAAGGCTTCAAAGTTTTTTCAGAGAGCTGGGGCCTCAGCACTTTTTTTATTCCAACCACTGTAACGTATAAAGTATTTCACTTGCTTGTTCACTTTGCTTCATAAAGGAGTGGTCCATGAAAACACAACAGGTGTTCACCCTCATGGAATTTGGGCTTAGGCTCCTGCTTCTCTGCCTTCCCCTTCTGCCGCCGCCGCCACCCTATTTGTGGAATTCTTAAGAATACTTCGAGGTCTGTATTTCTAATATGGGCAGCTGGGTGGCACAATGGATGAAGTGCTGGGTCCAGAATCAGCAGGACCTCAGTTCCAATCCAGTCTCAGACACATAGTGACTGTGTGACCCTGGGCAAATCACTTAACCCTGTTTGCCTCAGTTTCTTTTAAAAAAAATTATTTTATTTTAATTGATGGAATAAAACAAGTATTTCTATAACATAGAATAATAAATTGCCCATGAAATTGCAAATCTACTATGTACAACTTGTTATGTCTTTTAAATATGTAAAATTCCTATTTAAATATATATTATCATGCAAATTTTCCCTCCCATGCCCTAGAGAAGGCTACCATTAGACACAGATATGTTTACATATGTAAAATCATTGTATTTATACATCTATTTATTGGTTTTTTTCCTCTGGATGCAGATAACATCTTCCTTCATATGTCCTTTTTAGTTAATTTGGGTTATAATAGTCAAAATTACTTATTCCCTCAAAGCTGTTCTTAAAGCAACATTACTGTTACTGCATACAATGTTCTCCTGGTTCTGCTCATTTTGCTCTTTGTTATTTTGTGTGAGTCTTTTATTTTGTGTGAGTCTTTCCATGTTTTACAAGGATCACTGAGGTCATAATTTCTTATAGTATAGTAGTATTCCATTACAATCATATACCACAACTTGTTCAGCCATTCCCCAATTGATGGTCACCCCTGCAATTTCCAGTTCTTTGCTACCACGAAGTGAATTGCTATAAACATGCTAGAACATGTAGGTTCTTTTCCTTTTTCCCTAATCATCTTTGGAAATAGACCTAGTAGTGATATTGCTAGGTCAAAGGGCACAGGCAGTTTAATTACTCTTTGGGCATAATTTCAAATTGCTCTCCAAAAGGGTTGGATCATTTTATAATTCCACCAACAATAAATTTGTGTCCCAATTCTTCCATGTCCTTTCCAGCATTTGTTGCTTTTCCCTTCAATCATTTTAACCAATCTGATAAGTATAACATGATATCTCAAGATTGTTTCAATTTGCATTTCTCTAATAAATAATGATTTAGAGCATTTTGATATGACTATAAATTGTTTTGATTTTTTCATTGGAAAACTGCCTGTTAATATCTTTTGACCATTTATCAATTTGAGAATGAACCATATTTTTATGGACTTGACAAAATTCTTTATATATCTGAGAAAGGAGACCTTTATCTGAGAAATTGTCTATGAAAATTCTGTTTGCCTCAGTTTCCTCATCTGTAAAATGAACAAAATGAATTTGTAAATTTGTTCATTTATAGAGGAAAATGAATTAGTGTCTGTGACAGGATTTGAATTAAGATCTTTCTGACTTCAAGTTTAGCACTACTGATTATGCCATCTAGATTTCTTTACTCCTTTAAGAGGTGTGACGAAGTTCCTAGATTATAAACTTGATGCAGCTGTAGGATAAGATTTCATTACAGAAGGAAAGCTCATTATTTATGCAAGTCACTGGCTGGCTGAAGAAACCGATATGCATCTGGGTGGCCTTCAAAAGTTTGAGCAAGCTCTGAGAAGGAAGTCATGAAGAATTCAGCTCAAGAGAGGCAATCAACCTTTAGTTTTTCCCATGTTCCTTTTCCAGAGGAGGGAGAGAGGAATTTTGCTCTCTTCTTCCCTATTTCATATGTATGTACTCTTCTGATGTATGATTCTGGTCATCAATTATGTCTTGACAGATTTTCAGTATGTGCTCAATTTTTGCAACCTATAGTATGTTGCATAGTTTCTACCTTTTCTTCACTTAATTATCCTTAAAAGGATAAAGCTTTTTCAATGATCTGTTATTCTTTTTTTTAGAATTTATTTATTTTCTTGTTTATCACTCATTTCCATGAAATTTTGAGTTATTAATTTTCTCCCCATCTTTTCTCTACCCACTACCTCAAAACGGTGATCCCACTGTATAGCCCCTCCCCCAATCTGCTCTCTCCTGTGTTCTAGATCTGTTCTTCTATTACTACCATACACTTATTTTTCTTACCTTTCCTTTTCTGTACACAAATTTAAATGACAACCATTTGTTTGATGCTTATTTTTCAACATATTGTTTTGTGAGTTCATGTATTTGTCATCCATGGAGGGTCTTTGATTTTCTCCTTGGATCTTAGCCATTTTATAGACTCTATCAGGAGGCAAACCCTGTTTGTTATATTTGTCAAGTCCAGTAGTGTGTGCCCATTATCAGCCTATACTATTGCTCAAGAAAGTTGTATCTATTTGTTCCAGAAGTATTTTTGCAAATTTTTATTAGCTCTTACTGTGTGTGAGGCACTGTGCGAAGAGCTTTACAATGATCTCATTTGATCCTGAAAACAATCCTGGGAGGTATTATTATCCCCATATTACACATGAGGAAACAGAGCAAAGTGGTGTGTATGTGTCTTCCCTAATAAGCTTCGATTTGTTGATTGTGACAAAAACAGCCACAGCCTTGTACTTGATAAGTCACTAAATCAATGAACAATTATTAAGCACTTACTATGGGCCAGGCACTGTGCTAATAAGAAATACAGTAGAAATAGAGTCCTCATTCTCAAAGAACTTACATTCTAATGAGATAACACAAAAGGAAGCTGAAAGGATGTGTGTGTGTGTAAGGGGAAAATCTGAGGCATGACAGAGATAGTCCAAAGTGCAGTGTAGAGATGAATGAAACATGGCTGGCCTGGGGGCCCTCCTTAAATGGAGGTTTTGTGGGGATTCATTTAATCAGAGGAAGAGCCTCAAGGTTGGAGGGTAATTTCAAAGTGAGAGTGTTCAATTCTTCTAAAGTGTGAATTCTAGGACTGGAGTAATAGTTTTACAAGCAATTTACCTTTTATGAAGGAGAATACGGGATTGTATTACCTTTGTTTGCTCATTCAATTTGACATCCAGAATCAAGTTAAAAATCTTCAGTCATTATTTTTCCTTGGTGAACGTTAAAATTTTTATTTATTGAACCCAAAATGTTATTTTGATATCATTGATTGGAGAAACCTTCCATGATATTGAGAAACTGTTTAATATATTTTTGTGGAGTTATTATAGCTTGATATGAATCACATTCAACAATGGATTAACACAGTTGAAGTGGGAGAATGATTAACAGACCTCTGATCAACTGAGCATTCCCCTCCAATGGATAAAATTATAGGAATGTAAAGGGCAGATACCAGACAATGATGTTTTAAGGTGTTTTTCCTTTTCAATCTTTGAGCAGTTCCATTTCCTGCTTGTAATGGTCATGAAAACTTGAGTGGCTTATACCATGAATGATTTCATAATGGATTGTAAAGTGTGCAAAACTGATAGTGGACCACTCACATCTTCAAAAGAGTTCAGCCCTTTCAGACTTTGATGGACTAGAGTAAAGAAAATGTGAAGAAATGTTTACTACAGACAGCAATCTTATATTGTTTTAAGATTTGCAAAGTACTTTACACGTGTTATCTCATTTGATCCTTATAACAACTCTGCAGGGTAGGTGTTAATATTATCCCCATTTTGCAGATGAAGAAATTGAGAGGTTAAATGACTTGCCTAGGGTTATGTGGATAGTAAATATCTGAGGTAGGACTTGAACTCAGGTCTTCCAGACTTCAAGTCCAGAGCTCTGTCCAGTATGCCACCTAGATGTCTTTATTCCTTTAAGAGGCATGAAGAAGTCTCTTAATCAATTTGATTGACTTTCAGAGCCAGATATTCCCTATGATAAGGAAAGTACATTATTTATATAAGTCATTGGTTGACTAAAGGATCAGCTTGGCTCCTAGTCACCTAAAAAAGCACAAGCAAGTTCTGAAAAGGATGTTTGTTATGGAGGAAGAACCTAGTTCATGGGAAGCAATCATTCTTTGGTTTTCCCTATCTCTTCCAGAAGAATGCCATGGAGAGAAGGAAGAATTTCCTTCTCCTCTTCTCCCCCTCTATATCAGAATAGAAGAGAAAACTCACTGGTAGGAGACATTTCCCTTAGTGAAGACCAGACCCAGAGTACCGAGCTGTAGAGACAAGTTGAGAGGCAAAAAGGAGAGGTCAGTGGAAACTGGCTGATAAACCTGCCCAGAAGATGCACTGTGTCCAGTGGGGATAGAATGAAGACACTATGAGAAAAAACATCAGTGTCCTGTAGTGCTGGACGCATGAGTTTCCTTGGCTATGTGTATTCCCTATTATGTGTGTGTCTCCATTTGTGTACTCCATGTGTGTACCCATTCTTCCCACTGACTTTACATATGTAACCCAGGCTGACTTTTTGAGCATGGTCAGTTTGGTTAATATGGAGCCTGCTGCATTTCCTACCATATGTGTGGGGATAGCCTCCTACATTGTAGCAAAATTGAGCCCTTAGCTCTCTTTCTGCCATATTTTCAAGTATGCTCTTTTGGCTGTAACTCCTTTCTTCTTTGCCCAGTGTGCAAACCATGAGCTGAAATGGTGAGAGAGGAGACACTTGCCTTTCCCTTGTTACTTCTTCTTAACCCTGTCTTTGAGAAATAGACCTGGGGTCTATTTCTGGGGTGTTTATTCCTATTCTATGTTGTTTGTTCTCCTTAGTTTTGGTCCTGGTGCCAGAAGTGATACCTACAGACCTGGGAGTTTGAGCCGTGATGACCTCAAAGCCAGGAATGCAGCTGGGATGGTGCAGCCAGCCAGGCAGCATGGAAACCTTAAGAACCAGGGGTGTTGGGGAGTGTATTCTATGGGAACCAAGCTAATCTTTGATAAAAAAGGGGATGGGGATTATGGCTCCCACATGGTGTCAGAATAAGTCTATATATTTGTAAATGAAGTAAATGTTTCCTGTGTTAAAACTCCACTATGCATTTGTGGAGTGGTATACCCTAGGAAGAAAGTTTTGTTATTATTCTCATACTGCTATTTCAGTCAATGCCTCTGCTTTGAGCTCTTTTTGTTCTCTGGTTGACTAATGAAGGTGAAGGCACTTGTGGGTACTTGTCAGCTGTAGTTTTAGGAGAGTCAACCCACAGAATGCCATGAACATGAGGTAATCCATCTCTGTGGGTAGAATGGGGCAGCGAGTGCAAGTTAGGATAGTAGATGGCCCTGGGGGCAGTATACTGTGGGGATTCACCCAGGCTATACTTGAGGTATTCTATGTGGGGACTCAAAAGATAAATGAACATTTTTGTTTTGTTTCTTTTTCAGACTGTGATAGAAATTTTCTGCTGAGATTTAGTAGAAAATAGTGTGCAGAAATCCCTAGTACAATTGTAATTTCTTTCCTCTTTCTACTAATATAACTAACTGTTGCCACTCATGTCTTATTGACAAAAGAAGGAGTATGGTATAGTTATTAGAGAGCACGATGTGAAGCCAGGAAGACCTGGGTTCAATTACTGCTTCTAAAAATAAGTGTATGAACACGGGCAAGTCATTGAATGTCTCTGACTCTTATTTTCCTCATCTCTAAAATGGGAGTAATAATACTGGAAGCAGTCAAGAAGACCTGGCTTCAAGTTCCATCTCTGATACCTCCTGGATATGTGACTTTTGGCAAATAATTTAACATTTCAGTGACCCAGGCTACTTTCTATGACTATAAGTTGTGTGGCAAGTGCTAATATGCATCAATAGAAGGAATTTTCTCATAGTAACTTTCCTTTACCAATGAAATCACAGATCACAAATCACAAACCTGCAGAACTGTCCCTCCATCCCACCCCAGATGTGATGATCAAATGAATAAATCATGCTTTTTTGTTATTATTGCAATTTACTTGCTATAAAATGGCACTTGGGTTCATGACCTCTGTCACCCACATACTTCTAAATTTCATCCCTGCTCTTCATTCATACTGGGTGAAGAGAGGCTGTTTAGAGTGATAAATAAACATGTAGCCGGTGCCTACACACTAACTTTTTCATCTCTGTGAAGATCTATAGTCTTATAAATTTTCTGTATAGGGAGAAAGATGAGAATTTGAAACTAACCAAGGGAAATGAGACTTCTATGACTTTCAGAGAGAAGACATTTGGAAGGTCTCCTGACCCAAATGTGCTCTGGGGCAGTATGCCAGATATCAGGACAAAAAGAAGGAATCTTGCATTTTTCAGTGCTCTCTTTACACTTCCTGTATTCCTCTAATCTTGCCATTGGGATTTTGATGAGTGAAGACAGACTAGAGATTATGTAGACACTATGATCAACACCATTCAGAAGTAATGATGCCATTAGAATGGGTCCATTTGAGTGGCAATCCTGGCAGTCAGGATAGCTTCAGATCTTTAAGCAGAGATAGTAACTGAGAGTTGTGTAAAGGAATGAAACCATCAGTCACTGAAATCATATATTAAGAATGTTCACAAAATCTAGAGCATTATGGGAGTGGGCAAGGTACTGAGTAGTTTTCTATGCCATTAATGTTTAGCTATACCATTCAGTAGAAAAGTCCCCCCCCGCCTCAATTTGTGATATGGGTGGATAGCTTATATATTGGTAGCAAGATGGCAGACAAAGTCAGACTGACAAGTAAACAAAGGTCTGTGAGAACACAGTAAATACTGAATATCAAGCAACTAATAAATACTGCAGGAAATAGGAAATAGTTGATTTGTTGGCAGTTATTCAAAAGAATGAGAATATTTGAGGATGTACTGGATGTTCAAGTTCAGAAAAATTCAGTTTCTACTAATGCTGGAACATTTTACATAGGAGCCACAGGTCACAAAGACCTACAGAAAACCTAAGAAATGGAATCTGGATGAAGATCATTTTGATCGTAGGAGCCTGAGGTAATACGCGCACCACCAGCAGAATACAGATGAAGGGACAGAACTTTCTTTTCCTGGAACTGGGATCAAGAAAGATACTCAAATGTAGAGATGTACTTGAGAGGTGAATATTGAATTGAGTTGGTGGAAGCTGCTGTCTTAAAGGCTAATTTCTGGAGCCAGGAATCAAGGTAACCCTGGACACTGCAAGCATTAAATTTGGCCTTGCCCAATGGATATGAATCCAGCTAGGAGGTACGGCAGATAAAACACCGTGTTTGGAATTAACTAAGTCCCTTAACCTTTGTCTGCTTCATGTTCCTCAACTATGAAATAAGGATAATAACAGCATCTACTCTCACAAGGTTGTTGTGAGGATCAAATGAAATAATAATTATAAAGTACTTAGTACAGTGTCTGGGACAGACTACTCTGCTTAACAGGTGCTTGTTCCTTTCTCTTCCCATCCCTTCAGGATCAGGACCCCATGCAGAGGTGATAACTGAAACTATGTAGTGCACTGCCATGCTGAATACTGGATCTCAAGTGACTGTTGTACTTCAATTATTTTATTTTATTTTATTTCAAAATTAATTAATCAAAGAAAACTCAAGTGACTTTATTTTTTAAAATTAATTTTTATTTTTTTTGATCAGCAAAATTTTGATTATCTCCCCTTCCTTTGAGTACAAAAGAAAAATGAAACCTTTGTTACAAACATGTTCAGTCAAGCAAAACAAATGTCCATATTGGCCATATCAAGAAGATATATATATATATATATGTGTGTATATATATATATATACATATATATATATGTATGATACACACATATATGTATTTGTATGTCTTTATATACACACTCATATGCATATAGACGTCTCATTTTGTATTGTGAGTTCTCATCTTTCTATAAGGAGATGGGTAGCATGTTTCATTATTAGTCCTCTGAAATTCTGGCTGGTCATTACACTGATCAGAGTTCCTAAGTCTTCCAAAGTTGCTTGTCTTTACAATATTGTTGTAAAAGTTGGGTAAAAGTTTTCATCTCTCTATCAGTGGGTAGCATGTTTCATTATTAGTTCTCTGAAATTCTGGTTGTTCACGACACTGATCAGAGGTTCTAAGCCTTTCAAAGTAATTTGTCTTTACAATATTGCTCTGTTCTTCTGGTTCTGTTCACTTCATTCTACATCAGTTCATATGGAACTTCCTGGGTTCTCTGAAATCATCCCCTTCATTATTTACCATAGCATCGGTAATATTTGATCATATTTATATACCATAACTTGTTCATCTATTTCCCAATTGATTCTTCAGATTCCAATTCTGGAAATTCAAAAAGAACTTTTTTTGGTATATCTTAGATTTTGCTTTGTTTAGGATTAATTCTTCCCTTAATCTACCTTCCCTCTTATTTTCCTGGGTTAAATATGTTTCTGTACCCAACTCTGTAAGTGCATGCATGTATGTATGTCTATGTGTATCTATTCTTCCTTCAGTCAGTTTGGATAAGAGTGAGGTTCAAATGTCAGATGCTACCCTCACCTTTTGCTCCCTGTTTGGATACATTTCTACTTGAGTATACCGATTAAGATTATGAGATAATTTTCCCTAATGTTTGTTTCCCTTCACCAAATAGTGTTTTTCTCTTCAACTTTCCATTCTTCTTTTAAGATTATCTAGACATAACACAATCTCTTCCAGGTCTTATCTACCTTGTCTCTCTCTTTCACCTCTGGTGATGAGAACATTTAGAGGAGCCACGTATATCACCCCTCCATATTAAAATGTAAGCAGTTTATTTTTGTTTAGTCTCTTATTGTTCATTCATGTGTATATTTTTGTTTCTGTTCACTCCTGGTTTTAACTTCAAAGTTTCCACACAATTCCGTTTTTTTTTCATCAGGAACGTCTCCTATTTCATTAAAGGTCCATTCTTCTCCCTCTCCCCTGATCCCCACTACAATTATATTTGGTTTTTCTAGGTAAATTATATTTGACTATAAGTCTAAACCTTTGTCTTCTGGAATATCATATTTCAAGCTCTACTCTTTTACAATGGTGGCTGCTAAATTTTGTGTGATCCTACTGTGATTCTTTTGAACTTGAATTATTTCTTTCTGGTGCTGCAGTATTTTTTTCTTTGACTTGGGAGCTTTGGATTGTAAGAGTTTTCATTTGGGGTTTTCTTTCAGGAGATGATCAGTGAATTCTTTCCATTGCCATGCTGCCCTTGAGTTCTTAGACATCTGAACCGTTTTCTTTTATTACTTCTCAAAATAAGATGTCTACACTCTTTTATTTGGTCATGGTTTTAAGGTAATCTACTGATTCTTAAATTTTTTCTTCTTGATTTGTTTTCTAGGCCAGTTGTTTTTCCATGAGATTTCTCACATTTTCTTCTTTTTCTTCAGTTTTTTTTAAAACACTTCTTGTTGTTTAATGGAGTAATTTGCTTCTATATGATCTGTTTTAATTTTCAGGGAGTTTTTGGTTTGAGCAATGTTTTATATCTTTGTGCCAAATTTTTAATTCCGTTTCCAGTTCTTTCTTCCATAGCTCTCATTTCTTTTCCAGTTTTTCTTGTAGTAATCTCATTTCATTCACAAAAATTTTTCTAACTTTTAAGACTTTTGCTTTATCTATTTCTAGAGCTCTCGTTGAATGACAGCTCAAGCTGTGTTTTCTTTGAGGCATTGCTTATAGATGTTTTGGAGTCATTCTCTTCTTCTGCGTTTGTGTCCTAAGCATCTCTGTTGCCACAACAGATTATTGTGATGGAATTCTTTTTTTGTTTGCTCATTCTTCGAGTTTATTTTCTGACTCCAGCTGGACTTTATGTTAAGACCAAACTCTGAGCACTTCTGGAAGGAAAGTCTGGTCTGATCCTGTTGCTGCTTTCTTGGAGTACAAAGTGTTATGCTATTCTAGATACTTAAGACAGAACAGATTAGGTACCTGCAAAGTTTTGGTATCTGATCCAGGGTAAAGTGTGATTGGTATCTCACTTGTCTAAGCTCTGCAAGTTCCTGACTTGGGTTTAGTAGACTGTTGCTGGCCTTAGTCACTATCAGAGAGCTGGAAAATTTTGCTGGTTCGAGGTTTAGAACTGTAGGCTTTCCTATGATCTGAAAAGAAGTTCGGATGCCCCAGCATGGGTGTCAGCAGGAAGGTAGACACTATGGCTCTGATATATTCAGATCTAGTAACTACCTCTGGAATAGCACTGTTAGAACCAGCAGCTACCTATTTAAGTGATTAGTTGGATATTGTAAGCAGTAAGACTGGGATTTGATATACATATATTTTAGCTACTTGTACAGCCTGTGTAGAAGCTTACAGGAAGATAAAGGGCAAGAGCAGAGGTTCAGTGACTTGGAATTGGATCATAAGAAGTCTGACTTGGGTGACTCTCTGGTTCTTAAAAAAAATGGAAGGACAAGTTCTGCATGAAGACAAGCATCTTCTCACTGCAAGACTGGCATATGGTAGGCACCCAAGGAATAACTTGTAGAATCTACATCATCTTTTCAAGAGCAACTTAGAAAGATTCCTCTATATATGATGGAAGACCTCAGAAACCATCTGAAAGATCCATATGGGCAATGGTGTCATCAAAGAGTCCAACACTTACTGTGTACAATGGGGGTAGAAAAAAAATGGGGAAATGTGAATGTATGTAGACTACCAAAATTTGCATATGGGAACTAAATTGGCCAAGAGCTCAAGCCATACTAGATTGTTTGCTAGACAGCAAGTAGTTGTTAACATTGGATTTATATATGAATACTATCAGATTTTTATGGCAGAGAAAGACAAAAAAGCAAATACTATTCATGTGCTCAGCTGATTTTTTAGCAGTTTGAGCATATTTAAATTTTGGATGCTCCCAAAACATCTTGGGTCACCTTGTACTTTTGAACAGTTAATGGAGAAAGTGGGGACATGAATCACATAGAGTTGTTTGTGTACCTAGATGGCACCAGTTTCTTTGGAATGATCCTGGAATTACACCAGGAAAGACTGATAAGTTTTGGACCAGCTAGAAGAAGTCTGTATGAAGCTATTAAATGACAGTTCTACAGAATTTCTGGAAAGCATGTGGGTCGCATAGTATCAGCAAGATTCTGTAGGCATTAACTTGGAAGACAGAAGCACTCCTCAATTGGCCATGCTCAAAAACCATTAGAGACTTGAGGCTTTTCTAGTATTTGGTGACTAACAAATCTGTAAACAATGATGCAACTATTGCTAACCCTCTGAATTTAAATTCTGATTAAGTTAATGTCTGATTTAACTCTCACTTGTGGATATATAATTGAGGAGAACTGGAAGATGGGGAAGAAAGGTTTTTCCTGAACCCTCAAAAGCTGTTTGGAGACCACTGAGCCGACAGATGTGAACAAACTTGTAGAGACTCAGTCAACTGTTTCACACATGCACCATTCCTATGAAAATGTGAACATCCTTCATATAGATACCAATAGTCCTATACCAAGAAAGTGATGGTCATCATGTGAAAGTGATGCAAACCAGTTATAGTCACTATCCCATAAACACTTTTGAATTTTTGTCACTGAAATGGGCAATCACTAAGAAGTTCAAAGACTATATATATGGAGTTAATTATCTAGTATGGAAGAACAACAATCCAATGATCGATATTTTGACCAGTACCAAGCTGCCTTTTAGAGATAGGCAGTAACATTAGCTAATACTAGCCAAACTCTATTCATGTATTACTGCTACCAACATCCCCCTTTATTCCTACTTGTGTGCTGCTAAGTAGAACTGGAGGAAATGCAACTATGTTGACTGGGTCCCACTATCTGCCTCCTAGTTGAGATTACAAGGCATAAGTATATACAGTAAATAGAGTGCTGGACCTGGAGTCAAGAAGTTAGGAAAATCTGGGTTTAAGTCTGGCCTACTAACTAACTGTGTGACCCTGGGAAAGTCACTTAACCTCTGTTTGTTTTAATCCACTAGAGAAGGCAATGGCAAACAACTCCAGTGTCTCTCCCAAGAAAACCCCATGGGCAGTATGGTCCATGGTATCAAGAGGCAACTGAACAACTAAACAACAATCTCAACTCTGCCCTCTCCAATTGATTCTCTATCACACCATAGTAGCCGTCCCAAAGCTTTTCTTTTCTCTTCAAGTATTCCACTGCATCTCTTCCTCATGCTCTGAGCCAAAGACCTCACCTCATATTTTACCAAGAAAGTTGAGGCTGTTTGCAATGAACTCCCTCTTCTCCCCCTTTCCTCATCTCACATTCTCCTTGATGTTATCCTCTCCTTTTTCCTCCTTTAATCATGAAGAGCTTCCCCTTCTCACTAAGTCCAACTCGTCAATATGCAGCCTTGATCCCAAGAATGAAAAAGCATTTATTAACTACATACTCTGTTGTTGATCATTGTGTTCAGCCCTGAGGATACAAACAGAAAACGTGAGACAATCCCTACTCTCCCAGGAGTTCATAACTGATTTGGAGGAAAGAGCATAAAGCTACAAGGCATATGGAAGTTCTGAAAGCACTAAGGTGATATTAGTAGGTCTGATCATAGTGCCATGGTGGGTAGGGGTGTCTGTTGCATGTATCTCTAGGACTGATGGCACCTGATCACAAGGCTTTAGGACATAGTGGCAGGGCAAATGGTGAAGCCTGATAGTTTTCCATCTCACCAGCATGATTGTAGTTGGTGAGGCCTAATTCATTAAAGCAGTGGGAGATTAAAACATGGTGCTCCACGTACTCAACAACCCTAGATGGCTGTCTGGATGGTCTGGGAAGGAGGACAAAGAGAAAGCAAGAGGAAGAACCCCTCTACTACCTTCTCCAGCAGAAGGATGCTACTATAATTCTTCCTCTTTGCTACTGGCTGCCATCCTAGCTCTTTTTTTCAGAAAAATCCTTCAAAAAGCCCTCTATGATCATTGCTTCTACTTACTTCATTCTCACTCTCTGTTAAACATCCTACATTCCATCTTCTGTTTTTATCACATTACTGAAACTGCTTCCTGTACTAATTTTAATTGTCAAGTCTAAATGCAATATTTGACACTGCTGATCACCCTGTTGGTATCTGTGGGGAGAGTGAGAATACACATACAGAAACCTGGCAGTGAGAGCAATACAGTGACTCCTTGGTCCCATGACTGTAAAATTAGTTTATCCTTAAAAAATATTAGAATAATCCTCAAGATTTAATTATATCAGAGAACTAAAGACTTGGATTATTAGCAATACTTCCTGATCACCTGGGTCCAAAACAGGCCTGAGGAACTCTGGGAGTTCTTTGATGCTTGTTTAGTGGAATGGTGACTCAGATGGATTATTCAATTACTATTGTTTAGCCGCTTACTCCAAGAGCAAATTAATTCCAAAACCTATATCACAGAACAAGTTTGTTCTGTAAAGTCTGGATTTAGTCAAAGGACTGCCATTGAGGACCTAGAGGGCCACATGTGGTCCCAAGGCCAGAGGTTCCCCATTCCTGGCCTAGATTTTCCTTTTCTGCTTATCCCTTACACACCACAGAGGACAGCAGAGAGAAACAGGCTCCAATAAGAGACTTCAACTTTTTCATAAATATAGATAACACTAAAAGGCAATTCAGAGACTTGTCAATTAAGAGATCAGTGGAGGGAGGAGCTAGGTGGCACAGTGGATAGAGTACCAACCCTGGAGTCAGAACATGGGATCCAGCCTTAGACACTTACTAGCTGTGTGAGCCTGGGCAAGTCACTTAACCCCAATTTTCTCCAAGAAAAAAAGAGATCAGTGGGGGGAGAAGTGTTAGTACAAGGATAAAGACAAGCCAGATTGTAGCATGTTTAACAGAGTGAGAATAAAGTTAGTAGAAGTGCTGATCATTGACAGCTTTTTCAAAGAAATTTTCTAAGAAAGGTAAGAGAGATCTAGGATGGCAGCCAGTAGAGATGGTAGGAACTGGTGAGGGTATTTTTTTTCTTTTTTAAAAGGATGAAGATGCGTGGGCTAGTTTGTAGGCAGAAAGTAAAGAACTAGGATAGGGTAAGTGAAGATTACAGGAAGGATCACAGTGGCAGCCTTCTGCTGGAGAAGAGGGGAGAGGTATTCTTCCTTGCTCTCTCTTTGTCCCTTCCTCCCAGGACACTCAGACCCCACATAGGGTGGCTGAATAATTTAAGCAACATGGCTTCTCCCACTGCTTTGATGAATTAGACCTCACCAACTACATGTAAGAAACCAGCAGCAGAACTCTTCCTGTTATCTGACTCTCTGGCTGCTCTTGTTACACAGTTCTGTCAGCTTGGGGTTTTCTACTACCTGCTAAGTCTTTTTTTATTCGAATCTATTTTATTTTCAAGTCTGATTTTTCTCCCTCCTGCCTCTCCATATCCCACTATCCCAATGAAGAAAGCAAAAAACAAAGAAAAACAACAAAACAAAACACATAGTCAAGTAAAATAAATTCTAGCATCATCCATGTACAAAAACATATGCTTCAATCTGTACTGAGTTCATCAGCTCTCTATCTGGTTGAGGGTAGAATGTTTCTTCATTAGTCCTTTGGAGCTGTAAATGGTCATTGTATTGAGCAGGGATCTTAAGTCTTTCCAAGTTGTTTGTCTCTATAATATTGTTACTGTATGAGCAATATTATCTCTTTTCCTGTTTCTGCTGCCTTCATTTTGCATAAATTCATGCACATCTTCCATGTTTCTTTGAAACCATCCTCTTTATCATTTCGTACACCATAAGGGTATTTCATCACATTTATATAGCATAAGTTGTCTAGTCATTACCAAATAAGTGCATTCTCAGTCCCTAATTCTTTGCTACCACAAAAAGAGGTGCCATAAATCTTTTTTTTTGTACACGAGTCTTTCTCCCCTTTCTTTGGTCCTTATAGTACAGATCTAGTATCCACCTTCATAGCCATATCACTGAGCCAAAGGATATGTTATAATAGTTTTTTTTGAATAGTTACAAATTGCTTTCTAGAAAGACAACCTGTTTACCAAGAGTGTCCTGATGTGCCTATTTTAAGGCAGCTCCCTCCAAAATTTGCCATTTTCCTTTATTCTAAACTCTACCAATCTGCTGAGTGTTAGGTGGTACCTCAAAAGTGGTTTTAATGTGTGTTTCTCTTAAATATTAGTGATTTAGAGCATTTTAAAAATGATGACTATTGATAGTTTGAGTTTCTTCCTCTGAAAACTGTCTCTTCATATCCTCTGACCAGCTGGAGAAATGGCTCTCATTTTTATAAAATTGAATCTGTTCCACATATATCATGGAAATGATGCCTTTACCAGAGAAATTTGGTACAAAGATTTTTTTTATCTTTTTAAGTTTTTTACTTCTCATCTAATTTTAGCTGCACTGATTTTATTTGTGCCAAAATCTTTTATATTTTATGTCATCAGAATTGTCCATTTTACATCTCATTTTACCTATCAACCTCTTATCCCTATCCATGTATCTAACAGGTAATTCCTTCTATGCTGAGTTGTTTATGATATCACCCTCTGTGTCTGAGTTTTGTACGGAGTTACAACTTTTCCTTCTCTCTGTTGCCCACTTCCTATTTAAGAGTTTGTATTCCTTTGGAATAATCCTTCCCTTGATTAATGCTCCCTCTTATTCTCCTCCAGTTTCTTGATGCTTTTCCTCTCCTGTTTTCCCATAGGGTGAAATGTATTTCTGCATCTAACTCTGTGTGTGTGTATTTTTTCCTCCTTTGATCAGTTCAGACAAGAGTGAGTTCCAAGCATCACCTGCCTCCTATTCCCTTTCCTTGTCGCACAGACTTCTACCTCTACACTTCAGTTATGTGAGATAATCTTTCCACTTTTTCACTTCTTTCCCTTCTTCCCAGCATATTCTTTTCTTCCTCACTTTCCATTCTCTTTTTAAGATAATCAAATTATAACTCTATTACTCCCTGGCCCTTTAATTACTCCTTCAATGACCCTGGGTCATGATAGTTATGTGTCTCATCTTCCCACATAGGAATGTAAACAGTTTAGCCTTGTTTAGTCCCTTATGATTGCTCATTTATGTTTATCTCTATGCTTCTCTTGACCTCTATGTTTGTATTATAAATTTTCTACTGAACTCATCAGGAATACTTTGCAAGCCTTCTATTTCATTAAAGGCTCATTTCCTCCCCTCCTTCCCTCAGGTAGGTTAATATTAAGTTTTACTAGGTAAGTAATTTTTGTTTGTAAGCCTAGGTTTTTTGCCTTGTGTAACATAGTATCCTGATGGGTGTTTTATCTTATATAATCTTGATTGGGGCTTCTTGATACTTGAATTCTTTCTTTCTGGACACTTGCAGTATTTTTTCTTTGACCTGGAAGCTCTGGATTTTGGCTGTAATATTCCTTTTTTTTTCATTTCGAGGGTTTTTTAGGATGCAACTGGTGGTTTTTTCTTCTATTTCCATGTTGCTCTCTGGCTCTAAGGGATCTGGGAGGCTTTTTAAAGATTATGATATCTAGGCTCTTCCTTTTTTTTTTTTTGCTCTTTTTAGAGGGGGGAAGGCAGGGCAATTGGGGTTAAGTGACTTGTCCAAGGTCACATGGCTAGTAAGTGTTAAGTGTCTGAGGCTGCATTTGAACTCAGGTCCTCCTGACTCCAGGGCTGGTGCTCTATTCATTGTACCATCTAGCCTCCCAAGGCTCTTCCTTTTGATCACAGATTTCAGGAAGCCCACTGATTATTAAATTATCTCTAGTCTGTTTTTCAGGTCAGTTGTTTTTGCTCTGAGATACCTTCCATTCTCTTCTTTTCCCCTAGTCTTTTGACTTTTGTTTTAACATTTCTTTTTGTCTCATAGAGTCTCATGGTTTCTATTTGGCCAATTCTAATTTAAAAGGAGTTCTGTTTCTTTTTCAGGCCCTGGGTGCTAAAGGGAGAGAGGAGAAGGGCCTAAGCATTTACATAATACCTACTATGGGCTAGGCACTGCTAACTGCTTTTACAAATACTACTTCATTTGATTTTCACAAAAACTTTGCAAGGCAGATACCTTTTGTTCCAAGCTGTTGATTCTCTTTCCATATCTTTATCACTTTCATTTTCCCCCCAATTTTTATCCTCTCTTGCTCTTTTGTTATTGTTGTTTTTAATGTCTTTTTTTGTTGTTCAGCCATTTTTCAGTTATGTCCAACTCTTCATGACCTCACTTGGGATTTTTTTGGCAAAGATAATGGAATAGTTTTCCATTTCCTTCTCCAGCACATTTTATAGCTGAGTAAACTGAGGCAAACAGGGTTAAGTTACTTGCCCAGAGTCACACAGCAAGTAATTGTCTGAGACTAGTTTTAATCTCATGAAGATGAGTGTTCCTGACTTCAAGCTGGGTACTCCATGTATTGTGCCACCAAACTAACCCTAAATGTCATTTTTTTAGCTCTTTTTATAATTATTGCTTTATTTCTTTTAGGAATTTGGATTGAGTATATGTCTAAGCTACATTTTTCTTTGAGGCTTTGCTTGCAGTCCTTTTTTTTTTTTTGATGGGGACAAGGCAAGGCAATGTTAAGTGACTTGCCCAAGGTCACACCACTAGTAAATGTGTCAAGTGCCTGAGGCCAGATTTGAACTCAGGTCCTCCAGACTCCAGGGCCGGTGCCTGTAGTCCTTCAATTTGGTTTGTCTTGAGCTTCTCTGTCACCATAATAGTTCTTTATGGTGGGATTCTCTCTCTTTTTTTTTTTTGCTCATTTCCCCAGCTTATTTCTTGACTCTGTGGGTAAGCTCCAAGCATTTCTTGTGGGCAGAGGTAATATGTGTGCTAAGCTTCTGTCCTTTTGGGTCCTTCTGCTGCCTTCTTGGGGTACTGTTTTGTATTGCTCCAGGATCTCAGGGTCAGCTCAGGCTGGAACTAGCAAGTTTCCATTGCCCCCGAAGAGATGTCTCCCAGGGTAATGTCTGCTCACTTCCTTTCTCGTCTGAGCCCTAAAAGTTCCTGATCCAGGTTTGGGCTTCATCAAGCTACTGGACCCAACCATTATCAGCGTGCTGGAAAGGCTTCACTGGTTTAGCACCACTGAACTGCAGGGCAGGCTCACTTCTGGACTGAATTCCTTCCCTGTTTTTTCATTTCAGGTTCAGTGTATGCTGGAGGCTAAGTCCCTGTTCTGGTTATGTGGTCAGAGCCACACAGTTACTTTTTGTATCTGAACTTGTTCCTTGCTCAGTACACAGAGACCACGACCACTCCTCTCCACCAACCTCAGGTGCAGGTTCCTCCTAAATCTGCTAGAACTAGGTACTAAGTGACAGACTTGGTAGAGAGCAACCTGTACCTGCATCCTGCATTAGTACAGGGATCCCCTTGGACCTTTTTCTGACCTGGTGCTTCCTTTCATGATTACAGCCTGGTCCTTTTTCAGGCCCTGGGTGCTAAAGGGAGAGAGGAGAGGAGAAGGGCCTAAGCATTTACATAATACCTACTATGGGCTAGGTACTGCTAACTGCTTTTACAAATACTACTTCATTTGATTTTCACAAAAACTTTGCAAGGCAGATACTATTATTCTCATTTTACAGTTGTGGATACTGGAGTGAAAAGAGATTAAGTGACTTACCCAGGGTCACAGTGAGCATCTGAGGGCAGATTTGAACTTAGATCTTTCTGATTCCAAGTCTAACACTCTCTCCACTGTACCACCAGCTCCTAAAATACTCTGTATTGTGTCTTAGCTTGGTCTCTTCCCCAGTGTCCATGACCTCTGCTGTCTCCTTATGTTAATCTGGGCTGGAAAAATGACTCGCTGTGATTTTTTTCCCTTGGATTTTCCTATCAGTCTGGTGCTTTTTCCAGATATTTGGGAAGAGGTTGTGGCAGGGGAGCTGACCATTCCATTCAGGTTCTTCTTTCTTTTCAATGGCTCAAATTTGTGCCTCTAGTACCAGTGACTCACCTTTCCCTTAGAAGTTAAAACACTTACAAACTGCACTTTTCTGTTAGTTCTTATTTAATCCTACATAATATCCAAAAAAACCCCTATTCATTATTTTTTGAGTTTTAACATCTTAAAGCCTAAAAAAGCTGCCTACAAATGAGTTGAAGTAGTACAACAGCCTTCACCCTAGGTCTTCAATCAGTCCTATTAATATTCTGTGTCCTTGAAAACTGTTTCTTCATGCTTGCATGTAAAAATTCATTTTAGTATATAGAAACTTTTCTTTTATCTCTTTCAGACACCAAATTATCTCACATAAAGGAGCATTACCTTGCATCTTTTATAACATGATTTAAATCCTTTTTAATTATGCAAACATCCATTTTCTGCCCCTTCTAGTAACTATACTGTTCCCACTTTAATTGAAAGCTATATTCCTTTATGTACTGATTTTTAGCAGCTTCTATTAAACAAAGCTGCATCTTCTGATCTTTCCAGCAGCCTGACTGTTCACATCTTAAAGAAACACCTTCTCAAAAAGACTGAGAATTGTCAGACAGGTAGAATGAGAACTAAAAGAGTAGAGTCATAAAATCCAAGACTGGAGAGAAAATTCATGAGAAGGTGTTCAACAATGTCAAGTGTTGCAAAGTGGACAAAACATATGGTGATTGAGAAGAAGTTGTTGTAATTGAGAGTTTAGAGATCACTGAGCTTAAAGGTGCCACAGATAATGAATAAATGTAAATATTTAATATATAAAAACAAATAGCATACCATCTAAATACTTATAGGAGAAATGAATCAAATTGGAGGGATAAAGAGTAAATCTACAATAGCAGTGAACTTCAAACCCTTCTAGACCTAGAAAACTTGAAGATTAAGAAGACAGAAGTTAAGTATACCTGAATATAACTTAAGAAAAATTGTAGATGACATCTCTGGTGATTACTAAATGGGACTAGAAAGGAACTTATATGCCTCTTAGTTTTATGAGGCACCTAAATAAATTATGTATTGGGGTAAAAAGACCTCATCAAAAATGTAGAAAAACAGAAATAATGAAACATTGCTTATAGATCATAATGAAATAAAATTATATTAAATAAAAGACCCCTGAAAGGAGAATTTAAATATAAATAACTAAATAACATAATCCTAAAGAAATGGTGAACTGAAGAAGAAATGATAGAAACAAAAGAAAATTTAAGCAAGGAAAAATTGTAACATACAAAACCTTAGCAGATATAGCTAAAATAATTCCTGGTAAAATATTTGTATTTCTAAATGCTTTCATGAACAAATGAAAGAAGAAGTGAATAAGTTAGGTACACAAGTTAAAAAACCCCCACAAAACAAAACTGAATAAGCACAAATCCAAACCCTTTAACTAAGCAGTAAAGTAGAAATTCTGAATACTAATGAAATTAATTACACCAAAAGCAAAAAAAGAACCAGTGAATTTGTAAATAGTAAGAAAAGCTAGCATTAACATAGTACTTGAAGGTTTGCAAAGTTCTTTACAAATATCACATTTTATTCTCACAACAACCCTAGGAGGTAGGTGCTAAAATAAAACCGAGAACTCTTTTTAAAAAATTAAGTGAAGTTAACTAACCTAATTTAAAAAAAAAAGTTGTTCATATCAAAAATGAGAAAGAATTCATAATCACTGAAGAGGAAGTAAAGTATCAGAAATATCTTGCCTAACTACATGCTAACAAAACTGATAAGTTAGAAGAAATATATGAATACTTATAGAAATATTAAATACTAAATTAACAAAAGAAGAAATAGACTATTCAAATAGCTAAATATCAGAAAAAGGAAATCAAATAAGCTATAACTTCTAAAGAATGAACCTCCAAAACCAGAAGGACCTACAAATGAATTCTATCATTTGAAGAACAAATTAATTAAAATATTATAAAAAAGTTTATTACTACATGCAATAACAGAAAAAGAAGAAATCCTTTCAATCTCTTTCTCTGATACAAATTTGATCTTGATACCTAAACTAAGAAGAGACAAAGCAGAGAATGAAAACTATCTATCAATACCCTTAACCAAAAAAAAAAAATGATCAAATAGACTAGAACATATTGGAAAGATTATACTCCCTGAGAGGTTAGATTTATACTTGGAATGCAGGGCTGGTTCAACATAATGAATATTACAAATATAATGAAATATGTTAAAACAAATAATAAATATCATGATTATATTAGTTGATGTAGAAAAGTCTTTTGACAAATTCTAACACATTCCTGCACCTGTTTTATTAATTAACCTAGAAAACTGAGTTATAAAAGGGCCTTTTCTTAATACATGAAATTATATCTATCTAAGACTAAACAATATATATAATGGTTAATGATTACAGGCTTTTCCAATAAGATCAAACATAAAGCAAAGATATCCATTAACATACCCATTATTTAACATGCTAGAAATACTAGCTATAGGAATAAGACCAGAAAGAGAAATTGAAGAAGTACGTATAGGCAAAGAAAAAAATAAAATTATTACTTTTTGCAGATAATACGATTATTTGTTTAGCAAACTCTAAAAGGGTGAACCAAAAATTAACTGAAACAATTAAAAACTTCATCAAAGTGTCAGCATATAAAATAAACCTACAAAAGTCAGCAGCATTCCTGTGTGATACCAACAAAACCCAGCAGGAAGATCTAGAAAGAGAAAATTCATTAAAAATAATTACAGAAGATAAAAATTTTGGGGGGAGTTTATCTAGTAGCATGGACATAGGATGTATATGGATCCAATTATAAAACATACTTTGCAGACCTAAATAATTGGGGATATATTCATTGCTCTTGGTTAGTCCAAGGCAATAAAATAAATAATGACGATACCACCTAAATTCAGTGCCACCAATTAAATGACCAAAGGCTTATTTTAAAGATCTACAAAAATAAAAATGAAAATCATATAGAATAACAAAAGGTCATAAATCTCAAGAATAACAATTAAAAATGTGGGAAGGGAATCTATCAGTATCAGATCTCAAACTATACTATAAAACACTAATGGGTGAAAGGATTAAAATGATTAAAAATAGAGAAGTTGATTAGTGGAATAGAGTAGGTACACAACATACAAAGGCAAATGAACATTCTGTCCTAGTATATGAAAAACCCAAAGACCCCAATTACTGGGGTAAGGGTTAACTATTTGACAAAAACTGCTAGGAAAACCGGAAAACAGTTTGATAAAAATTAAGTACGGACCAACATCTCACATATATTATGATAAACTCCAAATGGACACATGACTTAAGACATAAAAGATTATATAGAGTCCAGAGGCCTTGAACATGAAACTACCATCCACCTCCTATCAGAGAGGTGATAAGTCTTAACATGAAGATTGAGATGTACATTTTTGTACTTGGTTAACGTGGGAATTTGATTCTCTGAACTATGCCTGTTTGCTGAGGGTTTTAGTTTTTTAAATTGTTCTTGAGGGGTGGGAAGGGCAAGTAGGTAAAAGTAATAATGTGTATAAAAATAAATTTTTAATTAAAAAAAGATCATTGACAACTTTGGAGAGAGCAGTTTCAGTTGAATGATGAGGCTGGAAGCCAGAGTACAGAAAGTGTAGAAGAATGAGAAAGAGAAAACAGAGACACCAATTGTAGATTACTTTTTAAAGAAGTTTATCTGAGAAGGGGAAAAGAGATTCAGCTGACAGAAATGTTAGAATTTACCAGTATGAAGTTAAAGATTGTTCAGCTTCCAATTCTCCTTAATTTCTCTCAAATTTCTCCTCTCAAATCCAACTTCAGAACTCTTTTTTTTTGTTCTTGGAAGTAGTTTACTTGACAGAATGGGAAACTATCTGTAAACCTTGCAGACCCAATTCTGATCCGGGAAATAAAGCATGATACTGAATCATGATAAAGAAATGATATTGGATCAGTAAAGAAAAGTCCAATTCTAATGACATAAACTCTAAACTGGTTATCTTGCCACACAGGAGAGTAGGGGGGATGGGGATGAGAAGTGGGATGATGGAGGGGAGGACAAGGTGGAGGGGAGGGTTGCTGGAAGTACACACTTCTATAAGGGGACAGGGACAGGGTAGAGAATAGAACAAGGAGGGGTGGGATAGGAAGGAGGGACATATAATCAGTCTCTCACAATATGCCCACTGTGGAGATGTTCTGCATAATAATTACACATGTACAGCCTGTATTGAATTGCTTGTCCTTCCAGTGAGGGTGGGTGATGAGGGAGGAAGGGAAAGAATCTAGAATTTAAAGTTCTATAATCAAATGTTAAAAATATATATGTATATATATGTATTATTATTATTAGCTACATGCAACTGGGAATTAAGCTACACAGGCACTGGGGTGGGGAGACCCATCCTGCCCTACCTACCGGAAAGTCAGAGGGGTGATGAGGGAGGACATAGGAGAGAGCAGATTGGGGGAGGGGCTATACAGTGAGATCGCTGTTTTGGGGTGATGGGTAGGGGAAAGATGGGGAGAAAATTTATAACTCAAAATCTCATGGAAATGAGTGATGTAGACAAGAAAATAAATGAATTAATTTTTTAAAAAAAAGAAAAGTCCAATTCTGTGATCTGACAGGCTCAGTGTGGATTAATTGGAATTGGTAAAAGAAAAGAGGGAGAATAAAAAATAAATTAAAGATAATTTACATAGAAACAGTACAGACTTGAAAATCAACTAAAAGACACTGAGAAGTTTATAAAGGTATTCTTAAAAGTCGACACCTTTAAATGTATTCAATTTTGATTCCCAAACAGAAGAAATACTGAACTAGTGATTTTTCACCCAAATAGAGTCAATACAAGGTCCCCAGGTTTCCCAACTATTAGCACTTCCAGGATGAGCTAGAAAGAGAAATCCAATACTGCAGGAAATTTTATAATTCATTGTGATAAGAACAGAATAGAAAGACAGCTGTTCAGTTGTTTTTCAGCTGTGTCCAACTTTTTGTGACCCCATTTGGAGTTTTCTTGGCAAAGATACTGGAGTGGTTTGTGAGTCTTTCTCCAGCTCATTTTACAGATGAGGAAACTAAGGCAAACAGGGTTAAGTGACTTGCTCAGGGTTACACAGATAGTGTCTGAAGCCAGACTTGAACATAAGAAGATGAGTCTTCCTGACTTCAGGCCTGGCACTCTATGCACTGCAACACCTAGAGGGACTACAGGCTTAGTAAAGCTGTGAACTATTTCTTCAAGAAGTTGGAGTTAGTTTTGAGATTTCTCATGCTGTCTAAGCTGGATTTCACAAATTTTAAAAAATTCTTGTGGATGTGGAAAAGTAACTGGAATCATGTAGCAAGATTTAAAACTGAGTGATTTAAAATTTTGATTTCTATTGGGTGTCATGAATTAATTGGGGAAATTATTACTCAAGCATGGTTGAATTGTGCTCTGAATGGTAACTATTGATGCTATGCCTTTGTAGCTAAGAGAGCAAAAGGGATAACAGCTGTCCATTGATTTCTGAATGCAAGTAGTACAAATTACCCAAACCGATAGATGAATGTAATGGTTGTTCCATATTTGGCGATGCATTTGACTGATTTAATATCATCTGACTAGTAACAAGTTCTGGTTTGTGTCTCATGTTTTAATTTCATTATATTGTTTTATGCTAGTTATGCTTATAATTTCTTGCTTTGTGGCTTTAGGAAATCATTGTATAAAAGTACTGTTGATTTGAAGGAAGATATCTAGAGTGTGATGCATTTGTATTATTAGGAGGTTAGCTTCTCTTCTGATTTGTATGCTGTGATTTTACAACTCTGAGCTATTAATTATTACAGACTTTTGTCTGGAAGGCAGAGTGCCCTGCTGGTCAAAAACTGTCTAAAGCAGTGGTTCTCAACCTATGTGTTACGTTCCATTTGTAACAATGAAAATACATCCTGCATATCAGATATTTACATTACAATTCATAACAGTAGCAAAATTATAGTTATGAAGTAGCATCGAAAATCATTTTATGGTTGGGGGGGTCACTACAACATGAGGAACTGTATTAAAGGGTCGTGGCATTAGGAAGGTTGAGAATCACTCTGAAGTATTCAAATGGGTATAATCTGGTTTGGTAAAGTTAACTCGGTACCTAAGGAAGTATCTATGTCTATGGGAAGCATTGTGTGAATTTGCCAGATCCCTTGGATTTTCTGCCTTGATTAGATTTAAAAAAAAATCAGTTATGTGAAAGAAATAGGGAAGTGAATGTGAATTCAATTCCAAGACTAGAGATAATTAGGACATTCATTCAGAGGAACTAAGCCCTCCTCCCACCCCAATACTAACACATACTCACAAATAAAAATTTGCTTATGGCATAAAAATTATTTATATGGTCAATTGTCTGACTAATTATGGAATATACGGAGCCTCACTAGATAAATGGACTCATTTAGTATATATCAGCCTTACATCTTTTCAGTTAACTTTGGAAACACAAACTAAAGTTTAAAAATTTTCCCTTTTGCCCTTGGGAGTTGATATGAAGTGTATTAAGCACTCAAGCCAACCGTTACCACTGTCTTTTGGGGTTCGAGTGCATTCACTTTATGTGTAAAATCCAACAATTATTTTCTTACTTTCTAATTAAGTATCTCCCCTGATCCTGAGACATCCAGTGCCTTCATCTTGTCCTCTGCTTGTCAAAATCCCATTACTATATTTCTCAAGTTCCAAATTTACCCTTCCTTTTCCTGCCTTCCAGACTCCATCAAACATCCATTCAAGTGTGGCTGATATCTGCTCAGTAATTATTTGCTTAAAGTTATTTCTAATGAAGTGTGAATAAATTATTGTCTTAAGCTTTCGAAGGGTCTTCTTTATTTTAAAAGAAGAGTCTATAAAGCCAAAACAAAGCTCTAATTGATAGAATGTGTGAAGTACCTTTATTTATCTGTTTGTTAACACTGCTGCTATCTCTTTTGTATAGAAATGATCAAATGCCTAGCATAGAAACTAAATAATTATTTCAATAACTTGTGTTTAGACATTGTCCAGAAAGATTATTACAGTTTTCAAACCTAGGATAAATTTCAGCTAGAAAAATTTACATTTGAATTCATGTAATTTTTTCCTTCTGAACCTGCTCAATGTTAAAATTCAAATGTGTGTGGCCTTAATGAATCTCAATAAGATTTAAAAACAGACACTGAATATAACGAATTGAGTACTTACACTTCTATATTTCACAATATATTCCAAAATGGGTGCCCCTCCGTCATCTTGTTTCATTATGCTAAGTTTAAAACTCTTTCCATTGCTAGGCTGTCCATGGATTGATGGAGGACTTGGTTCACCTAAACATAAAATAGAGCAGGTTTGAAATTTTTCTGGTGATACTGTTTTCTTAATGATAATTAATATGAGTTTCTATTCATAGAGTTTTGAATAATCTCCAGAAGTTCTGATATTGTAAATTTTATTATGGCAGACTGGCAACATGGTACAGTGGCAAGAGATGTGGGCCAGGAACTGGAGGACCAGAGAGCTAGTCCTAATTCTGCCACTAATTAGGACATGTGACCTTGAGCAAATCTCCTGACATTTTTAAGCTTCAGTTTTTTTTATTTGGAAAAGAGAAGAACATCTGCCCTGTTGATCTATAGGGTTGTTGAGAATGAAAGAACTTTGAAAACTGTAAAATGTTCTGCAAAAATAAATTATTAATATTGGCAAGAATCTTTTTAAAAGGCAGATTCAAAAATGCTAAAAAATTAAATTACATGTGTAACAACAACGATAGTAATGATAGTATCATGTAATGGAAAAAGTGCTATGTCTAGATACAGAGGCTCTAGGTTCAAAGCTTGCTACTGATGGTTTATTGCCTTTGTGACCTTGGGCACAAACTCTAGATCTGTGATTCTGTGACTATAAGCTCATTCAAAGCACATTTACATAGTGATTTAAGATTTTTGATTTTCATCCTGCTTTTTCTATATGATCTCATCTGCTCTTCATAAAAACCCTGTGAGGTAGATGCTGTTATTATCTGTTTTATAGATGAGGAAATTGAGACTCAGGGAGGATCTTTATAACTAGTAGTTATCTGGATAGGATTGGAAGCCTGAGTCTCTGAGTCCAGAATTCTATCCAGCATGCCAGTTACATAACCACCACAATTACATTTTTATAAAAGATAAGTATCTAGTAATCAGTTGTCTATTCATAAGATTTCTGACAAAAGAAGCCTGAAGGAGATATTTTGTAGCATCTTATTCTATAACTGTATTTCAACATTTTTCCAATTTAAACATTAGCCTCTGATGCTATTTATCACATGGAAATTATATTATAAAAATGACATTTCAAGCAAAATAGATCATTAAAAATTTCCCATTCATAGGACACCCAGGATGCCTGATAACCTAGGGAGATGCCTGTTGTATCACTCAATGTTCTCAGATATTTTGTCTGATTTGTCTGATTGCTCCCATCTTCTAAAAAGGCAGAGGATTATAAAAACTTAAAACATTACACACTGTGGGTAGAAGTTCCTGGCCTGTTCAAATAATGTACAAAGAGATATACATAATGAAGCAATATGATATGGATTGCATGTCCACTAGGATGAAGAAAACAGGAGATCTTAAATATTATGAACACATTTTGAATTTCTGATACTGGCGTTTGAATTTTTAAAAGTATTAGACCAATTTGGTTTTTAAAAAGAAGAGAGAGAAAAGGGAAGCCGGTTGAACCACGAAAACAGAATTTCAGAATGTGAAAAGAGGGCTCATTAGAATGTTGGAGAGCTTGGAGGACATCTCTGCATCTCACATATTTACTGTATGAACTAATTTAATCCAATTACAGATGAAAAATTGAGGTTTAGGAAGGCGAAGTTATAGGCCTGGAGTCACTCAGTAAACATCAGGCCTGGAACCCAGCTTTATTAAATCCTAATTCTGTACTCTCTCTATTACACAATGAAACCTTACCAATTAAAGTCTGTGTACTAAGGGAGAGTTGGTCATAAGCCCCCAGATCAATGGATTTCCCCCTAGTTCACTTAATGAAATTACAGAAAGTAATGAGCAAGTAACAGAGATAACAAGGTATTGAAGCCTTAAGCGAAGGGCAAAGTAGCATCTATACTTTGTTACCTATTCACTACGTGTGATTCTGATTGACCATATCCCTTTACCCTCAAAGCACTCTCTATGGTCTCACTTAAAGCACAGAGCAGAGAGCTCTAAGGAGTATGAACTTTGGAAGTCCAGAAGAGACTCAATTATGGAAGAAAAATCTAGGTCTTGAGAGGGAATCAATTCTTACCTCTTGGGAAGGGGGGAATTCCCTATGTCCCTACAACCTCTGGCTATGACACGATGCCTAGAAAGGAGCAGGCCAAAGGACACTTTTCAATATGAGGACACTGTGAAGAGGGAAATGACATTGAGGCCTCGTAGTGCCAGAAATGTGAGTCATCTTGGCCAAATGTATTCCCTAAGAACGTGCCTGTACCGTATGTGTGTGTGCCCACTCTTCCCACTGATCTATATATATTTGTGGGAATGTATCATGTAGGTTTATAGGAGGAGTTTTTTGTAACTATTATCCTTAAGATGCTGTCTCAGCAAATGACCTTGCTTTGAGCTAATTGTACCTGGCTGACTATTCAAGGTAAATGCACCAGTGGGGCCTTGTGAGCAATAGTGCTTTGAATTTAGGAATAGTAATTCCTTGGGGGACACAACTTGGGATTGTGAGTTAGGGGAGTGCTATATCATGGGAGCAATCCAGAATACATTTAGGACTCTTTATGCATTTACAGATTCCCACTAGAGTGATGGTCCAACTGGAATTTCTTCTCTCTTTGTGATACCCTAGTTTTGAAGAGAACAGTTGGGGAAATTTCAGGTGCCCCATGTGTTTCTGGGACCCAGAGGGATTTTCATTTGAGACAGTTTGGTCTCTCACCTGAAGATGACGGGAAGACTTCCAGACAACTCTAAGGTCTCTCTCTCTTTTGAAAAGTCTGCTTGGACCAGGCTCTCCCTCTTACGTTCAATTTCCCTTTCCCATTTCTTTTTAAAAACTGTCTTTGGGCAAGTCTTTTTTATATTGCCATCTATTAGCGAGTGTAATCTTAGGCCCTTATGGAAAACTGTTAATTTTCAGATTGTCCAAGAGTAAGTGTCAGAATCAATAAATATAAGCATATAATTACTACATATAAGAAACTCACAATCTAACGGGGTAAGACAACCTACAAAAAGAAGGGGGGGCGGGGAGCAGTATCTGGCACAGGGCATGATGACCTCCTGCAGCCAGGGAGGACAGTGATCTGAAGAGGTGAGTTTCAGAGCTGTTGCATCCTGCAGAATGATGAGCTTCTGGAGATCATGAAGCAACTGGATAGGAGATGGTGAGGCAGATTCCCAGAGAGACCTCCTTATACAATGTGGGGTCAGGGAAGAGGTCTCCAATGTTTACTCTCCACTCTCTCCAATCAGCGAGGTGTTAGTCCCAAAGTCTGCTGATGAGGACTGAGTTTCATTTTGCTAAATGATGAGTTGGTGCAAATCATTAAGCCCGGGAAAGCATCTGGGTAGTAAATGAAGTCCAAGAACTGTGTCATGTGGACTTTGCCGAGACCCTTTAATGCAAGACTTTGGGGGGAAGACGCTTGAGAGGATTATACTTGATCCTCTTCAACTCATTAGAGAGGTATCCAGAATTGAAACTATGGACAAATGAACTGAACAAATGTTTAAATGGCCAAGCTGTAAGTGGGCTTTTCCCTACAGCCTACTTAAGGAAATTACAGAATGTAAAGGACAGGTTACAGAGACAACAAGGTGTAAAGGCCTTAAATGAACTGCAAGGAAATGTTTACATTTTGTTAGGTCTTTAGAGATAAGAAATTTAGTCAAGCTTGATGGGCAGCTAGCCATTGGCTGGCTAAAGGATTGACCATACCATTTGCGGCACTTTAAAAAGCAAGACACACTCTCTGGGTGTTACTTGAAATAGGAGACACAGTTGTGAGGAGTGTGACCTCTTGTGTCAAAGAAGAAAGTCATCTATGGAGGAAGAACTCAATTCTTGAAAAGGAACAGTTCCTTGACTTGGAGGAGGGAGAGAAGGAGAAGAAGGAGGAGGAGGAGGGGAATTTCCCTTTCTCCACTTCCCCACTGGCCATAATGACCATAGTGAGGCTACCTGCCTAATAGGAAACATTTCTACTTCCCTCTTACCTCTCCCCACCCCACCCCACCCCACCCCCCAAGGGCAGGCCCCATGATTCGAAAACAGAAGACAAAGAAACTTGGTGAATAAGAGCATTAGCCTTGGAATTGTGCTAGCTACAAGGAAGAACTCATCCCGGAATCCAGCTGAATGATTTGCCTTGATGTGCTGAAAGGAAGCAGCATGAGGACTGTGTGAAGAGAATGGATATTAGTGCCCCACAGGATGAGAAGTGGGAATCACCTTGTTTACCATTCTGATTGTAGGCAGCTCAGTAGATTGGATAAAAAGGGTACTGGATTCAGAGTGAGGAAGACAGGAGTTCAAATCTCACCTCAGACATTTACTAGCTGTGTGATCCTGGGCAAGTCACTTAACTTCTTTGTGAATCAGCTCTTCATCTATAAAATTAAGGAACTTGTGTGGAACAAAGTGTGGTCTCTCTCATTTGCTAAAGTATATAAAACCTTAGGCCTTGGTGCCCTAAGAAATCAAATAAGGAAGGTAAATAAATAAGAGAACTGGCTCTAAGCTGTGATTAGTGAAATTTGCTCTGTGAGGTAAAAGGCATTTGGGACCATAACTAAATTTTGTTTGGAGTTTAAATTCGGGTATAGTGGTCTGCATAAATCAGTTTCTGCATCAAATGCCACAAGGTTAAATATTGGTGGAAGTCTACATCTGTTAAAGGCTGAAGGAGCGATCTTAGCATAGTCTAGGATAGGACCTTTTCTGGCTGTGTACCTATGAAATTCCTTCGATAAGGAATGTTTGCCCACCTGTTCCTGAGTCTAGCTGTGAGATGGCATCCATATTTCATGGAAATCTGTGACTCTACCTGAATCTAAACCCAGTTAAGGATGTTTATCCTATCATATTTGGAATGTCATATGTCCCTGCTTATCCCTTCTATAGCAAGTTTCAATGATCAAAGCAAATAGTCAGTAAAAGATATGAGCTACCTTGTTTTGTGGTTAATGAGTGTAAATGAAAGCTGAATCAACTGAATGATGGGTTTGAGAGATTTTGGAAGGTAAATAATGGTTTGTTTGAGGGATTTGGAAAGACAGATAAGAGGGTTTGGAGACAAATGAGGATTTATCTAAGTCCCCTGTCTCTAAGTAGTTGACATTAGTTTTAAAAGGGTTTAAGTATGTTGAGAGTGTGTGAGGAAGTATTTTTAGAAAGCAGAAAGATTTGTAACTTGACTCTAAAATTTTGAGGAAAGCCACAGGATTAGAGTAATTCTTCTAAAACTATATAGGTATAAGATTGGCTTTTAAAGATTTCTTTATCATGGAAACTCAAACTTGAGCATGTTTGGTAATATGTTAAAACAATTTA
>CM053580.1:152142981-152162687 GCA_028627135.1 Pseudochirops cupreus
CATATGCATATATATATGTATATATATACCCTCCTATATAGACATATGTGTATGTATACATATATATACATTTATATTCCCTTCACCTATCCTCATACTGAGAAAAGTTTCTTAAGTTACAATTATTGTTTTTCCATGTTGGCATATAAATAGTTCAACTTTGATAAGTTCTTTATGATTTCTTTTCCATGTTTACCTTCTCATGCATCTTGTATTTGAATGTCAAATTTTCTATTCAGTTCTGGTTTTTTCAGCAAGAATGCTTGAAAGTCCTCCACCTCATTGAATAACCATATTTTCCCCCAAAACATTATACTCAATTTTGCTGGGTAGGTGATTCTTGGTCTTAGTCCTAGCTCCCTTGATCTCTGGAATATAATATTCCAGGCCCTTTGATCCCTTAATGTAGAAGGGGCTAGATTCTGAGTTATCTTGATTGTGTTTTCACAGTATTCAAATTGTTTTGGCAGTTTGTAATATTTTCTCCTTGATCTGGGAACTCCAGAATCTAGCTATAACATTCTTAAGGAGGTGATTGGTGAATTCTTTCAAGTTCTATTTTGCCCTCTGGTTCTAAAATATCAGGGCAATTTTCCTTGAGAATTTCTTGAAGGATGCTCCAATCTAAGTCTGAAGGAATTATTCTCTTCAGTGAGCTTTTGGGATTCTTTTTCCATCTGCAAATTTGGCTTTTTAAAGCATTCTTCTCCTCATTGGCTTTTTGGCCATTTGAGTTAATCTATTTTTTTAAGGTGTTATTTTCTTCAGTCAAGTTGTTGACTCTCTTTTCATGATCTCCTTGCATCAATTTCATTTCTCTTCCCAATTTTTCCTCCACTTCTCCTATTTGTTTTCCAAACTCCTTCTTAAGGTCCTCTATGGTTTGTAACCAGTTTACATTTTTCTTCGAAGCTTTTGGTGTGGGAGTTCTGACTGTGTTGCCTTCTTCCTGTTCCATGCTTTGATCCTTTTTGTCCCCAAATATGGAATCTAAAGTTGGATTGCTGAGCTTGGTTTGCTTCCTTTGCCTGCTCATGTTGCCATTCAATTAACTTGATTTTTGAGCCACAGTAGATTTCTGTTTCCCAGGGGGAGAACTTTGTCCCAAATCACTGGGGTTTTTGTAGCTGCCAGAGCTATTAGGAGGCTGCTGTCTCTGCAGCCCCCACCAGCTTTGGCTGACTGGTCACACACCTCAGGACTACCACCCAAGACCATGATCCCAATGTAGGCAGGTTAATGCAAGAGCACTTAGCCTCTGAATGATTGCTTAACCCCCCCGCAATCTGCAGACTGGGAGCTCCGAAGCAGCCATGTGGAGGCGGCTGCAGGGCCACCACTCCGCTTCTTGCCCTGGGGGCAGTTGGCTGGACAGCTCCTTTCCCCCAAATTTAGCTGAGTTCCGGTGACCTCTCACTTTGTGCTTGTTTCTTATGGGTTGATAATTCTGGAGACTGCCACAGCTGCCAGTGATCCACTCTCCTGAAAGCTCCAACCGCTGCTTTTCCTGGTTGCCCCAGGGCTACAGTCATGGTTTCAGGCTGGGCTGGTTTCAGCTCCCAGCACTCTGTGATGAACCCTTCCTGTCCACCTGCCAGGTTGCCTTCAGCTGGAGCCTTGTTTCTCTGTACTTTTGTGGGTTCTAGAGCTCTAAAATTTTTTTAGAGTCATATTTTATAGGTATTTGAGGTGGTTATGGGGGGAGGTGTGGATTTCTCCTGTTTCTATGCCACCATCTTGACTCTGCCCCCCCATTTTAAACTTTTGACTTATTTAGGGTACATCATATATTCCCCTCTATCTTCTTCCTTTTCTCTCCTTTTTTAATGCTCCCTTCAATTTTGTAATTTAGTTCCTTTAAAATACTGATTCACCTGTAGGTAGGGTGTTATAAAGTTTCATCTGTGATGTTTTAGACCTATTTCTCCATCATCACTTCCATCTGACTTCTGCTTTCACTCTTGTCTTTGTACTTTCAAAAAGAAATATCTTAGTGGTGTTTCTACTGCTATTCTGTTGTTGTTCATGGTTGTATATTTGTTTAGCCTTATATTTCTGTTGCTTGGAGTTTTTGAGAAGCAAATAGTCTCATCAGGTGTGGTTTTCTTTCTAAGAATTTTTTAAAGCATCTCTTTACTACTGAATTCCCATATTTTAAAATTTATGCTTAGGCTTAGATTTGCAGGGTAGGTCACCTTGGGATGCATCTTGAACTCCATTATTCTTCAGAACGTACTTCATTTCTTTCTGAGTTTTCTGGTGGATACAGAATAGTTGTGTGTCATTCAGATGTCTTTACCTTATATTTTAAGGTCTCTTGGTCACTTCCAGAATTTTTTGTTTCTCAATGGAACTGTGAAGTTTAACTGCTATATATATCTCGGAGTTTGCAGCCTTTGGTGGTTTGTTTGTTTTTTTTTTGTAGGTGATCTACAGATTCTTTCAAATGGCACTTACCCTTCTGTGTTCAGAAATTGTGGCAGTTTTCCCATATAGTTTTTTGCATTATGCTCAAATTTTTTTGCTATGTTTTGTCTTTATGGGAGACCTATAATCCTTAAATTCTCTCTACATGTTTAGGATATACTAGGTCTTTTTACTTAAAAGGTATTTAAATTGTCCTGGAGATTTGATTGGCTCAGGGATTATGGTTCAGGTAAAAGATATAGCTTCCTGGTTGCCTGAGTGGCCAAAAAGCCATTTCCATTCAAGAAGCATCTACTGGGTATCTACTTTGGGAAAGGAATTCAGTAATTTCCATTAGTCATGTAAAAATTCCTTATTATTTACCCCATGTTAGTTATTTAACTCCATTAATAACTCCACATTTAGTTATCCTTGTCTATCATTATCTTATTATTATTATTTTGTGGGGAGAACAGCAAGACTTTTCCTTAAGGGTTTAAGTAAATAATATAAATAAATAAGTAATTCTAAACATTCTTCGCTTCTCTATATGATGATGGATGACCTAACTCAGATGACAACAAATCTCTGCTGTGCATGGCCTAGATCATGAGTGCCCTGGAAGATTCTTACTAAATACACTTTTGAGACAGACTTTTGAACCCCTAAAGAAAAGTCTTGTTCTTCTTCCATCTCTCTCCTTTCTTCTTCTTCTTCCTGTTCTTCTTCTTTTTCCTCCTCTTCCTCTTCCTCCTCCTTTTTTTAGGTATTCCTTTTTTTTTTGCTTTTTCTTGGGGGGAGGGGCAACTGGGGTTAAGTGACTTGCCCAAGGTCACACAGCTAGTAAGTGTTAAGTGTCTGAGACCAAATTTGAACTCAAGTCCTCCTGATTCCAGGGCCGGTGCTCTATTCACTGCGCCACCTAGCTGCCCTCTTCTTCTTCTTTTAAACAAATATGTATGGTCAAACCAAACAAATCAAGATGTTGGTCAGAATGCATATCTGATTCTGTATTTCTAGACTATCTCACCAAATGTGCTTCATTATGAGTCTTCTGAGGTCACAACTGGTCACCGCCTTAGCTGAAATTCAGAGGTCTTTTAGAGTTTTTTCTCTCATGCTATGATGATCATCAGGTAAACTGTTGTCCTAATTCTGTTCACTTTGTTCTACATCAGTACATACAAGTCGCTTGATATTTCTCTGAATCTATCATATTTCTTAAGGAAAAATAAAATTCTATTATATTCATATACCAAATTTTGCTCACTCATTGACCTCTTGGTTAGATCATTTTAGGTAAGTTCAGAATGATTCTCTGTGTAAAGTAATTTAGAGATAGATTTAACTGAACTGAGTTAACTCCAACAGAAATTGATGTTGTTTTATGTTTCAAATCTATAATATCATTTATATTATTAGGATCACAACTCCTGTCTAATCTAGATGTGTTGCTACATGATGAGCTAAACTGTTAAAAGAAAAAGGAAATGTTTGCCAACTATTAATATTCTGAAGTACTTGTCCACAGGAAAGAGGAAGCTTCATCTAAAATTAGCTATTACTTAGGAAAGCTGTGAGATTATTGGTTAAGTTATTAAGGGTTATTATGATAAGGCCAATTTAATTGAGTATATTTTTGGCATTGCTTCACTTAGAAAACTGAATCTCCTTCCCCACTGAGAACACTTTTTGATGAGAAGGAGATGTTAATTAGGAATTTATTGTGGTAATTGTGAATTTATAACATAATACTATTGTGAGTTCTTAAGTTACATCTGGAATGGTCTGTACTGAAATTACATTTTAGCTGACTCAGTCTGAAATTCCAATTTTAAAGATTTGTTTTTGCTTTAAAGGGCTGAATAAGAGATGGCTGTCAGTTTAGAAGTTTCCAGCTATGTTACTTAATGAAAGTCTAATGATTATCTCTTTACATCAACATAATTTTAGGCTGTTTTTGAGAAAGAGAAGTATGAATAGAAAGGAATATTAAGTAAAAATATTCTGTGTGATTTTTTTAGAAGGCCTGATAAATCTTATTTGTTAGCTAATTTATTGCAACAAGTTGAGAGTATTGATGAAAATTATATACAGCCCTACTGTGATTAATGCGATGTTGCGGTTTGAAGTGAAACCTTTTTGGTCCCTTGACCATTCTTTTGGAGCTGTATCCTTAGGTTTGCTCTGTCCTTGGGCCATCCTTAAACAAGCATTTTAGGAAAAACACAAATAGTTCAATGGGAGCGACATCTGAGATTTGAAGCCAGTGGACATCTGTCCTTGGGGATAAGGTCGGGAGGGCAACCCTGGGAAGGTTAAGGTTAGACTCTCTTAATTCATATTCTCATCCAAGACATCTGCCCACCTGGTTCCAGATACTTGGCTACTTACAGTAATTCTGATCATTGGGCCTTTAGGACCAGTATTGATATATTATATTCATGTCCTGCTTCTAGCAAACGTCTCTAACCAGGGCAAAATAAGTTGTGATTTTTTAAAATGATGAATCTCTTACTGTTTTCAATATGAGACTACAGTCAATACTTGTTCTCATTGTTATGTGATCCTTAATAACTGAATCTACCCAAACCTTGATCATGGAACTTGCTGTTTAAGATCTTATGAGACTGCAACTGAGCCTGATTAGAAGTATGATCAAGATGAACTACAGGTGGAATGCTCATGGGGAAGATTGGGAGAATGACTCTTGGCATGGGACTTGGTTTTCCCAGTATGTACTTTTCTTGTAAGTAGAAAGTATCCTACCATTTAAACCTGGCTCACTGCAATTGACTATCTACAGGACTCTAGTCTAGAACTGACATAAAGATAAGGACATATTTTTTCCCTTACTGTATAACTATCTCTTTATTCTTCTTTTTATGGCAATTTTCTATAATTATGTTAGTCATGAACCACAATAAGAGATCATTATCTCAAAGGAAAATCCTACTTATAGTACATCCCCAATATATCTCAACCACTATAATATAATGCAGATGCTGCAATTTTGGGTCCTTTTGATATTTTCTTTTTTCTTTTTTTTTTAAATTTGATTTGTTTATTTACTTTTAGTTTACAAGATTCAGTTCCATAATCTCTTGCGTTTCAAATTTTCTCCCCTCCTTCTTCCCTCCCCCATGGCGGCATACAATCAAGTATAGGACCTACAAATACTTTCACATTGGGCATTAGTCTGGTTGTATAGAAGGGATGTAGCCAATGGAGTGAACAATAGGAAAAAAGAAAGGGAACCAAACCTGAAAAAGAACAATAGCCTGTAGATTGCTTCAGTCTCCATTTAAACTCTGTTCTTTCTAGATCTTTCTCTGAATGTAGATATGTCCTTCCATCCCGAGACTTGTAGAACTGTCTTATAACTGTGTGTTGCTGAGAAGAGTCCAGTTTATCAAAGTTCCTTTTGATATTTTCAACAACTAAGTAGATATGTTGTCATATGCCTGTTACTAGTTCTACATTCTTGTATAAGATAAGGTCTTTGATGTGTCACAATGGTATGGGGGTAATTAGGTAATGATATACAAATTTATGAAAACAGGATATAATTCTCTTATTTAGTGAAATTAATGTCATAACTGTTTTCTATTGTGTTAATAAAAAGCATTTCGGCACAATTAGTTATCTTAAAATAATGGCTTGTGGTCTGTCTTATGTTGCCTTAAAGAGATATCTACTTTTACCCAATTCATTTAAACATGGCTAGTAATTGAAAATGCTTTATTATAAGCAACCTATTTAATATGCACTGTTTAGAAACTGAATACTCAATGTATTTTTATATCTCATCCCAGAACTTTTTGCTACAACTGAAGATTTTTGGGGAAATTTTAAAATGAATTCACTTTTATATTAGAGGTCATCTTCTTATCTTTAGCAGGACCTCATCTTCCTAAAGGGAGAATGAACAGCGAAAAGAAAATAACCAGAATAAACAATAAAATAGATTGCTAAAGTGAAAATTTATTTTTGGTGAAAATTTTAAGATTAGGTAATTACATATCCCAAATATATATATATTCAAAATATATTTAAAAGAAGCAAAGAGGAAAATGAGAAGTGATTATTTTTCTATTATATTAATAACTAATTATTAAATTGACATCCAGGCCTTTTTGCCTGCCTTCCTTCCTTCCTTCCTTCCTTTCTATATTTCATCATTCAGGGACCAGTCCTATAGGTCAGTTGGCCAGTCTCTGAAGGACCAGTCTGATAGATGAGGTTGCCCAAATCTTATAAGAACATGCTCTTAGATCTTGGACAGGACCCCACCCAACTAGGAGACCTTACTTCTGCTTAGAGTGTAAATAGAATCTAATCTAGATAAATTTCTGCCCTAAAACAATGAGCTCATGCCCTTATACCATTGGAGTTTAGGGTGATACAGCTCATAAAGAAGAAAACCAACGAGAGAGTTGTTTAGGTAGAGATGGATTCCTTTGTCCAGATAGCTAGAAGCAGCTAAATCTCATGATTAAGCCACATTTTTGAGGAGGAGGAGCTAAAGACTTTTAGCCTACCCCCTCATTAACTTCACCAATCAAAGTTCATCTGTCAAGGACACCTCCTTTTACAAAAGTATATTAAGGCTTCCAGTCTCTTCATGTTTTTGTCTTTCATTATTGAAACCACTGAATAATAACAAATAAGCAACTTATTGATTATTAGCTAGCCTAATTAACAAACTGGTTATTAATTACCCAGAAACTCTGTCTCTCAGACTTTTCATTCATAACATACTCAATAAACTACAAGGGCTTTCTTTCACCTCCATGATCAGATATAAAATCCTCTGTTAGGCACTCAAAATCCTTCCTAACGTTACCTGCAGTCTTCTTATGTCTTATAGCCTGCCATACACTCTTCAATCCTGTCACACTGGCCTGCTGACTCTTCCATGAACAAGAGATTCCATGTCTTGGCTCCAGGATTTTTCTCTGGCTGCCTCCTATGCCTGTAATGTTCTCCCTCCTCATCTGTGCTTACCAGCTTCCCTACTTTCCTTTAATTCCAACTACAGTCACATCTTCCATGAGAAGCCCTTCTCAGTCTCTCCTACTTCTAGTGACTTCTCTCTGTTGATTATTTCCTATTTATCCTGAATATAATTTGTTTGAACATATCTGTTTGCTTGATGTCTCCCCCACCCTTAGGTTGTGAGTTACTTGAGGGCAGGAACTGTCTTTCACCTCTTTTTGTATCCTTCACACAGTGCCCGGCACATAGTAGGCATTTAATATGTGTTTACTGATTGATTGCAATAGCCTTCTAATCCTCAAAAAAATAGTCTCTCTCCACTTCCTTCATATCCTTCCATTCATCCTTCATATAACTGCCAGTGATTTTCCCAAGTTTTACATATGATCATGTCATTCTCCTATTCAGTAAATTCTAGTGATTCCCTGTTGATTCTAGGATTAAATATTTCCTTTTTAGTTAATCCTTTAAAATGTCTATTTTTGCATAGGTTTTACGAAGTACATAATTATTAGCGCAGTAGTACATGTAGGGTTCAATTTATAAGCAAGTAAATATACACATATTTGGCTCATGTGCTCAAAAATGCTTTTAATAACAGGGGTGCAAAATAAAAAAAATATAGACCACTATTCTCTTCAATTCAGGAAAAGGAAAGCCAGAAGATGTGTTTATGACTCTGGTAGGACACCAAGTAGCTCCCTTGGACTTGGAGTGTCAAGGGGGGCAATTTATGAGTTTAAGATTATTTGAGCATCTAGGGTTTCTAAGGCAATAGCTGTAGTTGTAAATTCCTGCAGTCCCCCCTTTCAGGTCAATTTTCCAATTGTTTTCCTTTTTATCTGTCTCTCTCTCTCTCTCTCTCTCCCTCCCCCCACATTATTATTATTATTATTATTTTGTTTGCTTTTTGGAGGGCAGTTGGGGTTAAGTGACTTGCCCAAAGTCACATGGCTAGTAAGTGTGTCATGCGTCTGAGGCCGAATTTGAACTCAGGTCCTCCTGACTCCAGGGCCCGTGCTCTATTCAGTGCGCCACCTGGCCACCCCTCTCTCTCCTATATTCTTTTGCAATGCAATGTTAGAGGGACTTGGGTAGCTATTATTAAATGGTGAAGAAGGCATTTGGGTGGAACTGAGTCCCCCAGCTTCTTACTGATCAATCGCCTGATTGGAAATTCACTGCCATTTTTATCTTTCTTAGCACTGTGAAAACTGGTTTGCCTAGCACAGCCTACCCTCCTAGGATGCAAGTATGCCTAGGATAAAAAACCCAGAGATCAGCTTCTTGATGGGATAGTATCATTAAGGTTAAGTCCCCCATTTCCTTGCTCTATATGCCTTATTCCTTATTAGGTAATTTAGAAAATAGTCAGTTGATCAATAGAGATTTATTAAATGACTACTATGTGCCAATAAATCTCCCCGTACTACAATTTTCTAAGTCAGTGATGCACATTTATAAACAGAAAGCACACATGTTAAACAATATTCACAAGTCAAATCCAATTGATTATAGCTCACATTTATGCAAACATAAGGTGGCTTGACCTGTGCATGACCAGATTGCCTCACCTTCCATCCCTCATTTCCCCTGCTCTGATTGGCTGGCTGCATAGCTGGGAGAGGTGCATCTTTAAAATGGCCCAGAGGGACAGTCTTTTTCTGCTGCATGCTCTTTGCTCTGCTTTTTCCTGCTTCATCGAGAGAGTAAAGAGCACAATTCGCCAAAGGTATGGGCTCTGTGAATTGAACCAGGAAGGGAGATGACTCCCATCCTTCTCTTTCATTCTGGCTTGGAGAAACAGCCCTGGGGTTTTTCTGTTTCTGTTTTATTTCATTTGTCCTTCTCAGTTTTAGGTGTTGGTGGCAACCCACACCAAACCTGGGAATTCAAGCCATGGCAAACTTGGAGCCAGGATTCCAGGCAGGATTTTACAGCCAGCTATCCTAGCATGGAAGCCTAGAGGAGCCAAGGTGCCTGGGACTCAAACCTGAGAGGGTTTTGGACTTTGAATCTGGGATTGGGCTCTGAATATACCAAACTAAACTGTGAGCCTAATCCTCTTTCCCTCCCCAGAGACTGACAGGCAAGAAGGATTATGCCTCCCACATGTTTTGGAATAAATATGTATGCTTGTTATTATACAGATAGTTTTCAATTTATGTAAATTTGTAATATGCAAATTGGACTTTACATAAAGAATTCCAAAAGAAATCTGTATTCTAAAAAAATCCACCTATTGCTAACTTTACTGAACAACACTGCGATCTCTCTCTGCTCCTGTACTTTGGCTCAGCACTCCACAGCCTTCCAACCCCACTCTCCCCCAAAAAACCCTTACAAAAAACCCTAACCCTTCCCTCTTTCCAGTAAAAGAAAAAGAACAGATACACAAAAATCACATTATGTAAAAATTGCTTTATGTAGAGATCTACAGAAGATCCACTTACATAAAGAACAGTCTGTACCTTTGAAGTAAATATCTCCTTGTAAAAGCCAATCTGTTAGTGGCTAAATATAAAGGGGGAAATGGACACCCCCCCCCCTGCACTCCCCAGAGGGCCTAGATACCCCCTTCCCAATACCATTAAAGGTACCAGAGAACCCTGGGGAAGGGGTGAGATGTGACATATTTGGTCTTCAGGCAATGGGATGTCCAGGGAAGTCAGCTTTAAACAAGGCTTCAAACACTTGCCTCAAAACAAACTCAGATTTAGAAATCTTGATGATAAAATTAATATAGTTTCCCTGATTTGGGTGTTCAGTTTTTTTTTTTTAATTTAAGAAGCACCCTCTATAGAAGTCATTACTATGGATCAAGTGACTCCACTTAAACTTCCTATAATTTTTTCCCAAACTTTAGTACACTTAATTTAGAGTAGTGAAACTTTTATTACCATTCCTTTGAAATGCAAAATGTAATGGATGAAACAAAAAAAGGAAATGACTTTGCACTTAAAGACATCATGAATTAGTAAAGAGGATTCCAAATTTGTTGACTCACTTGAAATTCCATGGGAACGAAATACTTTCCATGTTTCTGAAGTCACTTCTTTTACATCCAATTGATAGTGATGAATAGGTACACCACCATGAGAGTCTGGTTTGTTAAAAGAAACTTTGGCAATAGTTTGTGACAACTCTACAACTTTTACTTCATAGGGACTGGATGGCACATCTATAAGAGAATAAAAACAATGGAAACTGAAAAAGTAAACTGAGAAAACCCCCCACTAAAACTTACAGTATATTTTAATAACACAAATAATAGAAAATTCTTTTTCAGGTTGTTCAATAGATAAGACTTTCAAAAGTGTAGTAACAGGAAATCAAAAGTGAGAAAGTCACTTTAACTCTCTGGTAACAAAATATCATCAAACCAATGCAAAACCAAACTTCATTTTATTGATTGTTTCCATTGTCATTGTTAAATGAAAAGCTTTCCGTATTTCAATTATTTGGAAGAATTCTGAATAGGTTTATTTCTGGGTGGGGGCATGGTCACTGAACAAATATTTGGAACACTACTATAATCACAAAATTCATTTTTGTTTGTAGAAATTTACATGGCATTTTAAAGTTTATAAAATATAACTTATTCTTCAGAAAATAAAAATATGAAATTCAAAAGATAGCTTCATTTATTTGATGTTAATTTGAAATAAACATTCAGTTGAGAGTCTGACTTCAATATGCTTATTTACAAAAAAGATTTATTAATATGGTACAAATAGAAATATTCATGACTTTATTTCCTGCATAAAACACGAATCCTCAAAAAGAAAAATCTGGGATGTTATTTGTTAAATTATATTTTTCTGCATCCAATGAATTTGTGCTGAAAATTAACAAGTAATTATGTCCATATCTATTTCTATAAAAACACACCAAAATATAAGCAATAAGACTGGTAAATCTTATAATTATCTGCACAGGTTGAAATTCTAAAGTTGTCATTTTTTTCTCTACAATCATATATACTGTATTCAGATAATCTTTTTAGATAATTTTATTCATTCTACCTTCCCCTATCCAACTGAGAATTAATGAAAAAACTAAACCGTAGTTACAAACATGTATAGATAAGCAAAACAATTTTCCACATTAGCCATGTCCAAAAGGAAAAAAAAATATATAAATGTATATGTGAACATGTATACATAGATTTCTCTCATTTAATGCAGATCATCTTAAGAAATTATTCTTATATTTCCTTTCGGTGAGATTGCATTCAGTAGGTGGATTTGAATTTTAAAGTGTATTACAACTTTATGTTTTTGGAATTTTTTTTTGAGATAGCCTTGCTGGAAAGAATAAAAAGCTAAACATATTTTTGTGATTATTTTTCCTTTGTTTTGTCAATCAATAAATAAACATTTATTAAGTGTCTACTATGTGCTGGGCACCGTGCTAAGTGTCAGGGACACAAAAAGTGGCAAAAGATAGTCCCTGTCCTCAAGGAGCTCACAATCTAACAGGGGAGACAACGTGCAAAAAAAAGAAAAAAGGGGTTGGGAAAGGTTTCTGGTAAAAGATGTAATTTTAGTTAAGGAAGTCAGCAAAGTCACCATGCAGAGATGAGGAGGGAAAAACTTCCAGGCATAGAGGACAGCCAGAGAAAACGTCCAGAGCCAGGAGGCGGAGCGTCTTAATTGTTCACGGAACGTCAAGGTGGCCAATGTCATTGGATTAAAGAGTATGTGGTAAGGAGTAAAGTGTAAAAAGACTGGGTATGTAAGAGGGGGACAGGTTATAAAGGCTCTTGAATGCCAAATAAATCATTTTAAAAAGGTAGGAAGGGCATGGGGGAAAATGATGAGCTCAGTTTTGAACATGTTGAGTTTAAGATGTCTACTGGACATTCGGTTTGAGATATCTGAAAGAGAGTTTGAGATGCAAGACTGGAGGTCGGCAGAGAGATTTGGGCAGAATAGTTAGATCTGAGAGCCATCAGTATAGAAATGATAACTAAATCACTGAATGAAGTAGTAGAGAGAGAGAGAGAGAGAGAAAGAGAGAGAGAGAGAGAAGAGAATAGGTCCAAGGGCCACCTACATTTAAAACGTGTGATCTGTATGAGGATCCAGCAAAGGAGATTGAGAAGTGAACTGAAAGGTAGGAAGAGAAGGAGGAGAGAGTGGTATCCCCAAAACCTAGAGAGAAGAGAGTATCAGGTAGGAGAGAATGATCAACAGTGCCAAAGACTACAGAGAGGTTGATGAGAATGAATACTGAGAAAAAGTCAAGTATTTGGTAACTAAGAGATCACTGGTAACTTTGGAGAGAACAGTTTCAGTGGAATGATGAGGCTGGAAGCTGGATCATTAGGGGTTAAGATGAGAGAGAGGAGAGAAAGTGGTGGCACCTATTGTAGACAGCATGTCTGGGGGAGTTTCGCTGCAAAGGGGGAGAAACTATATATGCCCATAGTGGCAATGGAAGGGTCAAGTGAAGATTTTTTCAAAATGGAAGAGACATGGGTATGTTTGTAGGAATTAGGGAATGAGCCAGGAGAGAGGGAGAAAATGAAAATAAATGACAGAGAAGGAGAAAAAAGAGGGGCAGTCTGTTAAAGAAGACAAGATGGAAGGCATTCACTTGAGTAGGTAGACAGGGTAGCCTTAGTAAGGAGTAAGGCTAACTCATGAGGCAAGGGTGAAGGCTCTGAATAATAAGAGATGAGGAAGATGTGAGAAGAGGGAATTCATGGTGAATGGCCTCCATTTTTTCTGTAAAATATGAGGTAAAATTCTCAGCTGAGAGGGTAAGGAGAAGGAGAGTCATGGTAAGTTTGAGGACGGATGGAAAGGTCTGGGAGAGCTCCTATAGAGAGTGGGATAGTGAGTTAATAAGGGAGGAATAAAAGGATTATCAAATAGCAGTGAGGACCCAGTGAAGGTTAGATAACATAAATTTGTAGACTCAGGAAGAACCACTGCGCTTAGTTCAGCAACATAATCTAGGAATAAAGGCAACAAATGGTGGGCTGATCTAAGGTTGATGTTTGGTAGGGTACAAAAGACAATATGATAAGGGGGCTAGGAAATCAAGACAGGGGGATGGTGTAGAGTTGAATTGCTTCACCAAGATGGGGAAAAATAAAGAGAGTGGCTAGGAAAAGGGAGATGGCCTGGAAGAAATTTGAAGGGTCAAGGGGTTAGAGGCTATGGTATAGACAAAGATTAGGATTTTATAAAGAAGGCAGAGGAAGAGATGAAAAGTCAATATGTTTGATCTGATACTGGAATTTCATAATTCTTAATGTGTAGGTGGTGCATTTGTAGGTAATGGCAAGATCAAGAGTATCACCATCTATGTGTGTGGCTGAGGTGGGATGGAGGAGTAGCTCATGGGAAGTGAATAGGTTGAGGAACTGAGTTGTTGGGGTCTTTGAAGGAAAGTCAATATATATGCTGAAGTTTCCTACTATGAGAGCAGGAACTGGGGAGGAGAGAAAAATTATGAGCCATATATCCTTACTGAATGAACATAGAAGGGAAATGGCCTAGGCAACTAGACCTAAGCAAAAAGGAGGGGAGGTTACTGAGTGATGAAGATGGGGGAGAAACTGGAAGTGGCAAGGAGAGGAAGGGAAATTCCACCTCCCCTCCCTCCACCAGTGAGCCACGGGGAATGAGTGTAGGTACAGCCAATACTGGAGAAGGGTGGTTATGGAGCTTGTGTCATCTGGGAACAGTCAGGTTTCAGTAATACTAGGTGGAAGGAGTGGGAGAAGAGAAGATTTAAGATAAAGGGAAGTTTCTTGGGAACAGTGAATAGACATTCCAGAAGGTACAGTGGAAACCCTAGGTGGTATTTGGTTGAAACTTTGGGTTGGGAAGGGTAGGAAGGAGGGGGAGGATGGGAATAAGAAATCATATGGTGAGGGGGTGAGGAATTTGGTTTGGATGATGATCTAGGAATAACTAGGATGTGAAGGGCATGGTCAAGCATGAGAATGTCACAAGGTGTGGAGGTTGGAGATCAGGCTGGAGGCAAGTGCTGTATGAGACAGGAGGTACATGGTCAGATGGTGTGATGGGAAGCCCTGCTTCAATACTCTTCCCTCTGAAGAGTGGATTAGGCAGGAAAAGGATGCAGCAAGAGATGGATATCAAACTTGCACAGCACCTATCTTTTCCTCTTCTCTCATGGAAGAGGTACAGCAGCAGATGGAAGGTCTGATATCCAAGGGTAGGCTGCTCCTCTTTGCCCTGGAGGTTGTTCACATCCAGGTTGGGAGACCAGGCTGGCAGAAGGAGGTAGAAGTTGCCTTGTGCTGGCACAGATGGAAATCATTGCTCTGGGGCAGATGGAAGCTTGTCCCTTGCTACCTTCCCTAAGGAGGACATGCTGCAACCAGGAGGGGATAGAAGGCACAAAGTGCATGGTCAGAGGAATATCTGGGTCATCTCACATGAGGAGGCTGGCAATGAGGTGGTAGAAAGGAGTGGTATAATCCCTGTGCCAGGGCAAGTTCTTTGGGGGCAGATGGAAGACACCCTGCCTTGTCACCTTTCTTGAGTGGGGCATGCTGCTCCAAGGAGGAGATGGATAGCACAAGATGCTCCTCTCCTCACCTCAGAAGGCAGGCAATGAAGCAGTGTATAATCATTCAAATCTTGGAGATGAGCGCATCCAAAAATAAAATAGGATTTTGGTATAGAAATAGAATTTTGTTAAACATTTCACGAATTACCACATGAATGCTGAATGTAATGGGATACTAGACTCATGGAAATTTCTATGTGAAAAGGACTGTCAAGATAATCTATAGGACAATTTTCTTGCCACCACTGTGCTAAGAAAAACTATGCCCCAGGCTTCTTGCCACCACTGTGCTAAGAAAAACTATGCCCCAGGCTATATCTCTAGCTCCTTGACACTGCTTCCAGCAAGCAGGTCACAGATCCTGCTGGTCTGCAAAATCAAGTCTGGGACATTAACTTCTGCTCTAATACTGATCAGCTTGACCTACTGCTTTGTCCAAGCTTTCCTGACCTTCCTGGTGCAGGCGTACTTATCTTCCCTTTCTGTTACCTGTTTATCTCTATCTTCCTCTGTTCTGCTTTTTGTAAAATTCCAACATTTCCATCCTGCTTATGTATTCACATTCTAAAGTTGCTGAAACTGATACTCTGGGCTCAATAAGTGATATGTTTTCAGTGTGGAATGAGTTCTGAGCATAATAAAACTGCAGTTATTACTAATTCACAGCTAATCAATGAACCCTTGGATAATTTTTATCTTAACTATTCTGATTCTCATTTTCTCTTTTTCTAGATGTGAAAATTTTCTAAGCTTCTTGAGAACAGGTACTACTTTTGCTTTTTATTAGTATCCCCAGTGCTTAGCAGAGTACCTGGCAAATAACGAGCACTTAAATATATATTAACTGGCTGATATACGACTACAAGTCTCCCACAACCTAAAACAACATTTATTTTTATTATAGTCATTAGCACATGACTTTCCTGTCTTCCAAACCTGTACTTACAAATGAATTTTTTTCTAAGAGAGGAATCCTGATTTACTGGAGGAAAAGAATCCCACAGGATAAGAAGGTATAGATAGGTTTGCAATATGAACCACTGAAGTAAACAAACTGATGAAGTCACAGATACCCTTGAGTAATATGGCACCAAAGAATGTTTTAAACAACAATGATTTATGCAGAAACCTTAATGGTATTCAATAAACCTACACTATCCTGGAAAACTTGAGTATTATCTAAGTAAACTTTCCCAAGTACTTATTATGTATTATTTTTATTATTATTATTATTATGTATTAATTTAGTAGCACTTGCTGTTATAGACCTGGAATTGAATCCTTTGAAGCCTGTGAAAGGAATACTCCTTAGGTAGAAGCTGAATAGCTAGCTCTTCATGTCTACATAATTCCGATCACTGTTAATATCTTTTACTATATACAATGACACTACCAAGTCAATGTAACATTCCTCGGTGTATCACTCATACATCTCTGCACCTGTATTTTCTGAAAGAGCCCATGGCAGGATAGAATCAAGAAGGCAGAGAAGCAGGAAAAAGTACATTCTTACTCTAGCACTAAACTTACTTCACAAAGATCTAGAAAACATACCAAACTGAATTCTGATTGGGGAATTAAAAAAAAAAAGTCACAATAAATCACTTTTCCAGTGCTGGTTTAGCTTGGAGAGATAGACAGAGAGGTTTGCTGACCTTGGGATTGGGTCTGGCCATAAGTATGCTGTGTTTGGAGATTTCCAGCCCTCAAATACTGAAAGAGGTCTGAGTCTGGGCACTAGAGAAAGAAGCACCCAGCAAGAAGAGAACCTGGGGGAATCCCTGAATTAGCTCAGGGTATAGGAATGAATGCTATCTGGCAGCTTTATCATCCACTATCCAGTTCTAGGTAGAACTGAGAAGTAGGGGTCAGGTGGAGATCTATAACCAGCAGAAGAAAAGAATGGTTGCTAGCAGGTCCCTCCTGTACAGTGAATAAGGAATGTCTGGAAGCAAACTGTAGCTGTGTGATTCTAATAACAGGAGCAGAGTCTTGGTTCTAGACTCTAGACCAGGCTAAAGCCTACAATGGAATAACTAGGAGTCCCAGACCAAAGGGAAGTATGAAGTTCAGTCACTCTGAAGCTGCAGATCCTCCCATTAGGCAAATAGTGGCTGAGTCCAGAGGTAGTCTACTGAAATTCCTGAATTAAAACAAGGCAAATGAGGTCTTGTTTAGACCCAAACCTGGATTAGGAACATGCAGAGCTCAGGAAGACGGTGAGCAGATTTCACCCTGTATCATATCAATTTTGGGGGGACTAAGCATGAAGGACCATAACCATAGCTGTGAAAGCAGCAAAGGAAAGCAAGAGGATAGAAGCTCCAAAAGTGCACAGAGCCTGGAGCTAACATCCTGTCTGATGTAAAGAAGTATGAATGGAGAATGAACAAACAAAACAATCACAACATAGAAAGCCATTTTGGTGACAGGGAAGCCCAAGACACAAATCGAGAAGAAAATAACATGTAGACATCAATGAGAAAAGTCTCAAAAAGAAATTGGTTTGTATACAAGTCCAAACAGAATCCCTGGAAGGATTAAAGCAAGAGTTAAGAAAAGAGGTGAAAATGATTTTAAGAACTAAATAAGAGTGGTAGAGAAATATATAGGAAAAGAAATTAGAGCTACGGAAGAGAGATATGAAAACAGAATTAATAACTTGAAACCAAAGGAACAAAACCTTACCAAAGAAAACAATTCACTGGTAATCAGAACTGACCAAATAGAAGGTAATAACTCCATGAGACATCAATAAATATTAAAACAGGGGGAGGCTAGGTGGCACAGTGAATAGAGTACCAGCCCTGTAGTCAGGCGGACCTGAGTTCAAATTTGGCCTCAGACACTTAACACAAAACTAGCTGTGTGACCTTGAGCAAGTCACTTAACCCCAACTGCCCTTCCAAAAAGCAAGAAAAAAAAAGAAATACTAAAACATGGCCAAGTAGAAGCTGATGACTCCATGAGACATCACTGTACTACTTGAAAGCCGTGAACAATAAAAAAAGCCAAGACATTAAATTTCAAGAAATTGTAAAAGAAATTTGCCCTTAGAACCAGAGGGCAAAATAGAAAATGAAAAAATCCACCAGTCACTTCCTAAAAGAAACTCTAAAGTGAAAACTCCCAGGAATATCATATCCAAAATCCAGAGGTACAAGGTCAAAGAAAAATGCAGCAAGCAGAGAGAATTCAAGTGCCAAGGGAGCTACAATCAAGGTCACATATTGATTTAGCAGTCACCAGAATAAAGGAATGAAAACTCTGGAGTATATTTCAGAGGAAAACAATATAGGCTTATAACCAAGACTAATTTACCTAGAAAAACTGAATATGATATGTTGGGAGATAAAAATAGGTATTTAATGAAATAGAGGACTTCTAAGCATTCCTGATGAAAAGACCAGAGCTGAATAGAAAATGTGACATACAAACATACAAGACAAGAGAAACAAAAAAGGTAAATATGAGCAAGTAATCATAAGGGACTAAACAGGTGGAGGTCTATATGTAGCAGAAGAAAAGAAGAATGGTTGCTAGCATTTCTTATGTTTGCATTCTTATGTGTGGAAATTACACACACACACACACGCACAATCATTATCATCATCATCATCATCATCATCATCCTCAGAACTCAGAATCATCAGGGGTCAAAGAGGAAGTCTAATTAGATGACCTGGGAATAGTTCTATTATGTCTTGATGGTCATAAAAAGAAGAAATAAGAGTTAATAGGAATTAAAAGAAGAAATAGAAAAAATAGAAAAAGAAAAAGGAATACACTGAGAGATGAGGGAAGAATAGGGAATATTCTCTCAAAGAAATGTGGTATTCAGAAGTCTCTATGACAAGAAAGAAGAATTAGGAGATGAAGTGGGTGATACTTGAACCTCACTCTCATCTAAATTTGTCAAAAGAGGAGAGAATACACACACAAAAGTTGGGTACAGGAAAATATTTCACCCAATGGAGAAAAAGAAAGGAAAGAGATTAAAGGAAAGGAAGGAATGAAAAAGTGGGTAGATGAAGGGAGGGTAGCTAGGTGGCACAGTGGATAGAATACTGGGCCTGAAGTCAAGATGACTCATCTTCCTGAGTTCAAATATGGCCTCAGACACTTACTAGCTGTGTGACCCTGGGCAAGTCACTTAACCCTGTTTGACTCAGTTCCTCATCTTTAATATGAGCCAGAGAAGGAAATGACAAACCAATCCTCTATCTTTGTCAAGAAAAACCCAAATGGAATCACCGAGTGTTAGACATGATTGAAATGACTGAACACAACAGATGAAGGTTACTCATTAAGTGAGGAATACCTTATTGTACACACAAATGATACAACAATATTGTACTAAAATGATGAAGAGAGTGGTTTCAGAAAAACCTGGGAAGATTTAGTGAACAGAAAAAGGAGAATAATTTACCAGTAACAACAATATTGTAAAGATGAACAACTATGAAAGATTTGGTTACTTGGATCAACACAATAACCCAACACAATTCCAAAGGACTCATGATCAAAAACACTATCCACCTCCAGGTGGAGAACTGAAGGACACAGAATTCTTTCTTTTTTCTTTCTTTCTTCCTTCCTTTCTTTCTTTCTTCTTTCCTTCCTTCCTTTCTTTCTTCCTTCCTTCCTTTCTTCTTTCTTTCTTTCTTCTTTCCTTCCTTTCTTTCTTCCTTCCTTCCTTTCTTCTTTCTTTCTTCCTTCCTTCCTTCCTTCCTTCCTTCCTTTCTTTC
>CM053580.1:152163187-152185238 GCA_028627135.1 Pseudochirops cupreus
TTCTTCTTTCTTTCTTCCTTCCTTCCTTCCTTCCTTTCTTTCTTTCCCTTCTTCCTTCCCTCCCTCCTTCCTTCCTTCCTTCCTTCCTTTCTTCTTTCTTTCTTCCTTCCTTCCTTCCTTCCTTTCTTCTTTCTTTCTTCCTTCCTTCCTTCCTTTCTTTCTTTCTTTCCCTTCTTCCTTCCCTCCCTCCCTCCTTCCTTCCTTCCTTCCTTGAACATGGCTAATGTGGAAATTCATTTTGCATGTCATATTTGTAATGGGTTTTGTATTTCTTTCCTTCTCAATGGGTAAAGGAGCAGCATGAGGAGAGCAAGACAATTTAGAACTCAAAATAAAATAAGACTGAATAAAAAAATGGAGTGTATTAGCTGCTCTAGTAAATGTTAGGAATGGGCAGCAGATTATGATTTCTCTTCCAACCCTTGGAATTAGCTGCACAAACCTAGAACAGGACTTTTCCTGAGGACTGTTATGTTCCCAATGATGTTTTGGGGCCCAGAAGGATCCATATTCATTGCGAGGGGATTATAAAACTACGTGCAAGCTCACAGCATGGGTATAGTCTTTAAGCACAGAAGGTTTTGAAAAGTGGGATGGCAGGGGAAGAAAAAAATGGTGGCAGAATCTGGATTATCTTGAATATTCAAGCATAAGCAGCAGAGAAACAGTTGAAAAGAAGAGATTTCAGTGAATTTATCTCATGGTTTGTCCCCATTTCATTGGGCTGACAGTAAAGGGGAGCACACTAATTAGACAGTGTAGTTCCTATTCTATGCTGTAGTAACAAAAAAGCAAGCAGTTTCAGTATGTCTAACTTATGATCAACAACACCATTCACCTTACTAGGCCAAGGGAGAGGAAGTGATTTGGTAGGATCACTTACAGACATTAGCTTCTTTAACAGACCTGTGCAAAAGCAAGACGGAGGAGGTCCTCCTTCTGCTAGAACGTTTAATTTAAAATTGACTAATGCTTACAATAGACACATAGGAAGTGGCAGTAATTTTAGGAATGGGTGCTAGGAATGTTTATTGTTTATCTTATTACTTATTATTCACCTTCAATTGTTAAGTAAATGTCCATTCCACTACTGTGATGTCATGTGATTAATAATGTCTGTCTCTTTTCAGGGAAGAAAAATGAACTATCATGAACAATAGATTTTAACAGATCATGGTCCCAAACAGGTTTAAGGAATCTATGGCATAGTTGGGGTTAGTGGGAGGGAGATGCATATGCCTGAGATACAGGAAATGAAGGTCATGAAGGAGACAGGAGGTAATGGGATTGGGGGTACCAGTAGCAATGCAAGTTTTAACAAGAAAAAGAACTACCCCTTTTCTCTAGGACTGAGGAAAAAGGAAAAAGAAAGCTGAACACATTGAGAGTTTTAGAGAAGGGGATGAGAGAAGCTGAAAGATTTCAGAGATGGCCTCAATAGTCTCAGTAAAGAGCAAAGAAATTTCATTTCCTAATATCAAAGGTAAAGAGAAAGAGACTGGGGGCCTGAGGAAAGATTTGGAATGGCAGTTATGAAGAGAGCATTAGAGGCTTTAAGGAATGAATAAAATGGCCAAACAAATTGTGGGATATGAATGTCATGGAATATTACTGTGTTGTAAGAGATGATGTATGTGATAAATACAAAAAAGCATGGAAAGATTTACTTGCAGTTTAAAGTAAGCACAGTCAATAAAACATATACACAATGACTACAACAATGTAAACAGAAAGAACAACCACAGAGGAAAAAATTAAAAGTTAATGCTGTACACTAATAAAGAATGAGCGTGGCTCAAAAGGAGGGACGTACGAGAGACACTTCCCAGGGCAGTCCTTTGCAGAGGCGGGAAGAACACAAGTGTTGAACACTGCACATATTTTCAGACTTGTTTAAGGTACTGATCAGTTATGTTCACCCCCCCCCCCCTTTTTTTTGGCTTAAAGTATTTGTCATATGGTATGAATCTGTGAGGGGGAGGAGGAAGGATACAGAGGGAAACTAAAGTTATGTAAAAAACCAAAAATACATCAATAAAACTTTTTAAAAAAGTATTTACTGTATTCAATAAGGACCCAGCTGATTAGGTATCACAAGTCTGTAGTGGATCCAGTTAGTCCAATTTCATGATTTCTCATAATCCTATATGAAAGGTTGGGTATAGGAAATGAAGAAGTAGGTGGTATGAGTTAGCAGGGTTAAGGATCAGTGGGGAGGTGAAGTGGAAGAAGTAATCAAAGGTCTGGGAATTAAAGTGTCAGTAAGAGGATATTAGGAAATGACTGATTGTAGGGTTAAGACTTAGGAGGAGGGAGGTAAGGAAAGAAAATGATTGATGGTGCGGGAGAACAGAAAGGAATTAAAAAACTTAAGGACATAGTGACAGTAAAACATATATATGGGACAAGTAAGAGTAGGTGACATGTAATGATTGATGAGTGAGGGGGATGCCAGAAAAAAAAATTGATAAGGATAAATATAAAAGCTAGCAGTTTAAAAGATCAGATTGCAGGGAATAAAAGGAAGAACACTGATTTTGAAGTCAGAGAACCTGGATTTGAATCTCTGTCCTGCTACTTAATACCACTGTGATTTTGAACAATTGGATTCCATATAAATGTATCAAACAAAAACAAAAATTAAACCTCAAACCCCAGTGTCTCCTCTCAAAGAGCTTACATTCTGTTAGAAGGTGGAAATGATGCATATACAGATAAACAAATAACGTTTTGAAGAGGAAGAGAGAAGGAAGGAGAAAAGAAGGAAACATTTATATGGCATCTATAAGAGAGTACTAATAACTGGGGAGGAAAAGGAAGAGCTGTCACTTAACCTTTTAAACCTTCTAGAACAATAAGAATTTTGAGAGTAGGAGTGGGGAGAGTGCATTCTTGTTTTTGCTCATGCAAAAGCACAATAACAGGAGAGTGGAATGTCAAGTTTGAAGAACAGTATAGTATGGATGAAATGCTGTATGTGTGAAGTAATGTTAATTAATACTGACTGAAAAATAGATTGGAGTCAAATTTTAGGATACCTTAAATAGCAAGCTGAAGTATTCTATTTTATCTCAGAAATAATAGTGAGTAACTGAAGTCTTTTATTTTATTTTTTTTTACATGGGAAATATAGATCTGTGGCTTTGTAAGAGTGAGTCATATAACCTTCTGGACTTACATTTCTTTTAGTTAGGTTCAAATAATCTTTAAGGTATTTTCCAGATTTAAATCATATGATCCTATCCCTCTGGGATACTCTCCTAACTTGCTCTTGTACTCTCCTTTTGGTTTAGGGAAGGGCAAAGCGAAGTGTAACTACTTTCAGATTTTCGAGGTAACTCTGTGGGTGACTACTCCCAATATTATAGCTCATGAGGCTACAGTGGTGATCAGCTAGTAATCTCAAATAACTCTTATCAAAGGCATTTACTAATATGGTATAATAGTAAGAGCAGCTAACTATAAAATATTCCTCCCATGAGAACACACTCCCACAAACACCTACAGCATCCCTGGGAAGGGTCGGCTCAAACTCAGAGTACAATGGTAGTGAGGCAGAGGTGTAGGAAAGTAATTTATGGTTATTTATTATGAGTTCCAATTTTTTTTTTGGAGGGGGGAAGGCAAGGCAATTGAGGTTAAGTGACTTGCCCAAAGTCACACAGCTAGTAAGTGTCAAGTGTCTGACTTCACATTGGAACTCAGGTCCTCCAGACTCCTGGGCCTGTACTCTATTTACTGTGCCACCTAGCTGCCCCCGAGTTCCTAATTTTAAAACATTGTTCTGTTTGATTTCCTTGTAACAATTAATACCAAATACTAAAGAAAGGTCTGAGAAGTTTCAAAGAAACTAATTCACTGAAATATTCAGAGACTTAACAAATTTATATTTATAAATATCTAGACAGCTAACAATAATGATGGTGAATTTTCATATTATGTATACATATACATATCTGCATGTGTATATTATATATACATATGTATATATTGTATATACATAATATATGTATGTGTGTGTATACACACATATATGTTAGTTTTTGGACTTTAAAAGTCAAAGACAGAACTTGCACATCTTTCTTAAAAAAAACACCAAACTATTGTAAATTAAAAATGCTTTAGAAACAAAAGAAACGTCCATATAATAAAAATAATATTTATAAAGATTAAAAAGTGTTAAGCATTTACTTTATGAATAATTTAGCATATAGTTTCTTTAAATTATCATTAAATATTTATTATGAACAAAATTAAATAAAAATATTACATTTTTGTGTATTTAAAATATTTGATTTTTAAAAATCTAGTTGTCCATTTAGCCATATTACACAAACTGGTATACAAGTAGTTCTTATAATAAAGGTCAAAGTTTGGAATATTCTTGGTCTCATAAGATTTGGCTGTAATGTATAACAACACTATTAAAAGGATAATTACATTAGTATAAATAGACACAATTAAGCTTTAATATTATTTAATCATAAATACATAGCACTGTATAAAATTAACATAAATACCATACTCACCAGCCAGAGCAAGAATAAATTCCTGAAATCGTGTTCCAATTCGGTTTGTGGCAGTGCAGTTATACCGTCCAAAATCACTGTCTGACATAGGAGCAATCTTAAAGAAAGAAAGAGAGACAGAGACAGACAGAGAGACAGAGAGGGACAGAAAGGAAGAGGGAGAGAGAGACAGAGATAGAGACAGAGAGACAGAGATAGAGAGAGAGAAAAAGAGAGAGAGACTTAGAAAGTATGTTCTATGTCTGATGCAGGATAGGCAGTTTTAGTCAATTCAGCTATGCTTTTTTGTATCCATTCATAGGTTTGATGGGAATAAATAATTGCAGAATATTTTAGAATATAATTTTTCCAAGAAGGATCATCCATGTTAACATGATGAGATTCTTGGGAAGGAAACTTTGCTTGGAAACACATAAAGAATCTCCCACACTTGTGAGTGTTCGGGTTTTAGAGAGGAGGGAGAGGTTGCTTCCTGTCCATTAACAATATGAAAACTGGCCACCTTACATGGCAGTCCATCCTACACAGAATGAAAAAGCAACTCACTTTCTTCCCCCATTTTATCTCTTCCTTCTTGTCCCTCTCTTCTTCCTCTATCTCTCTTTGCCCCTTGAGGAGACAAAATAAAGCACTGCTATGTGGATGGCATTTAGGGATAGGAAAAGAATACAGTTTACTCTTTTTTTAAAAATTTTTTTTGTTAATTTATTTATTTTCTTGTTTACATTATTCATTTCCACAAGATTTTGAATTACAAATTTTCTCCCCATCTTTTCCCTACCCAACACCTCAAAACAGCCATCCCACTGTATAACCCCTCCCCCAGTCTGCTCTCTCCTATGTCCTCCCCCTCGCCCCTCTGAGACAGGGAACAGTTTCTTCCCTCAGGGAACAGTTAATGGTGATTTGTAGCAGAAGCGCAAGGTGAGTTGCAAGTATTTGCCCAGAAGCCCTGAGGGGAGAGCTTTTGCACCTCAGGTAGCTGGCCACCTCTGCTTTTCTATTTTCTGAACACAAGTTGAATACCAGAAATATGACAGTGGATTTTTTCAGCTTAAAAAATGATAGCAGATACAAGCACTGAGTCATTTCCCCCAAAAGCACATGGAAGAAGCAGACATGTTAAGACAAACTTAGATGTTTCCAAGAATTTAATTACTGCAAAATAGGCTACTTGCTGAGAAAATCCAGTGTATCGTGTACTTGGGCTGTGACGGTGTGCTGCTAAATGGAACTGCTTGTTCAGTAGCTCCAAGAATGCTTAGTTTCTAGGGGGAAGTCTAAAGCACAGGGAAGCACCATGTCTCTGTTAGGAACTATGTATAACCCTGTGGAGGTAATATCCACCAGTATGTTGGGGTCTTATTCTGACATCAATCTCAAATTTCAGGTCCCTTCAAGAAGGAGTAGAAGCACTATTTTAAAATAATCTAGCATTTATTAAATGTTTACTATGCCAGGCATTGGATAAGTGCTGGGGATGCAAAGAAAGGCAAAAAAGTAAAACAAGACAGTCTGTCCTTGAGAACATTACATTCTAGTGGGAAAATAACATGTAACAACTAGATGGATACAAGATATTTATATATATGTGTGTATACAGGTATATGTACATACACAATATATATATACTTACATATATAATTATGTAATTGTATATTATACATAATAACATAGAGACCTAATTATCTGTATGATGATATCTGTATCTAGATGAATGGGATTCTGGGAGGGGAAGGCATTAGCACCTGGGAGGAAATATGAAAGACCTTCATGAGGAGGTAGAATTTGGGCTGTATTTTAAAGAAAGCCAGGGAACCTAAGGAGTAGAGGTGAGGGAGGTGAGGGTCTTCCATTTCAGGCAAGGGAGACAACCAATGTAAAAGCACAGGCAGGGGATGGATTGTCTTGTTTGAAGAACTGCAAATAGGCCAGTATGTGAAGTAGAGCATGTGAAGGAGAGCAGAGTGCTAGAACACAGGACACATTAAGAAGAGGCCAGAATATGAAGAGTTTTATAAGACAAAAAAGCATATGTATATATGTGTGTACATATACACATACACACATTTGGGGTTTGTATTTGATCATGGGGCAACAGAACAACTGGCGTTCACCAAGTAGGGGTGTGTGGATGACATGGTTAAATCTACGCTTTAGAAAAAAAAAACCTGGCAGTTTAATGGAGAATGGATTGGAATGGAGGGAGATCTGAGGCAGGTGGACTGGTCAAGAAGGTCATTGTAATAGTCCTGGTGAGAGGGGAAAGGGGTCTGAAGCAGGGTTGTGTTTGTTTGAATGGAGAGGAGGCATATATGAAAGATATTGTGAAAGCATAAACAGAAAGATTTGTCAACAGATTAGATACATGAGATGAGAATGAGGAATCAAGGATGATCCTAAAGCTGTGTGGCTGGATTAGATCAGGGGATGGTGGTGCTCTCAACAGAAATAGGTAAGTTGGGAAGAGGCAGCTTTGGGAGAAAGATGATTACTTTTTTTTTTGAATTTGTTTAACTTGAGATTCAATTCCAGATGTCCTAAAGGTAGTTGGTGATGCTATGTTATATAAACCCAGGAATTACCGGGTTTATATAGAGAAGATAAATGAATCCACAGAGCTGCTGAGATCACCAAATGAGACAGTATATAAGCAAAGGGTGGCAGCACAGAGTCTTAGAGGACATCTATGATTAATGAGAGTAACAGATGAAGGAACAGCAAAGGAGACGGAGAAGAGGAGGTGAGCAGACTGTGCTTTCCAGGAGTTAGTGGTTTCACAAAAACCTTTGAGAGACTAAAGTATAAAGCAGAAGAAGGTGATGAACATTGTTACAGGTTGCAGAGAGGTCAAGATTGATTAAGCCTGAAAAAAGGCTTATCGATTTGGCAATTCATTATAGATCTGGAACATTATTAACTCTGGAGATGCGATTTTCAGTAAAATTATGGAAACGGATGTCAGAATGCAGAGGGTTTAGAAGCAAAGGAGAGGAAAGAGAGTAGAGACATCATGCATGGATGGCTTTCTCAAGTAGTTCAGTCAGAAAAAAAGGAGAGATATAGGATGATAATTAACTAGTGGGGATGGTAGGATCAAGAGAAGGTTTTTTAAATATGGAGGACACATGGTTATAGGAAACGGGGAAGGAGTCATTAGAAAGGAAGATAATGAAGATATGAGATAATAATGGAGTCAGTCTTGTGGAGAAGTCAGGAGGGGATGGGCTCATTAGTAACAATCCCATACCTGGCATCAACTATCCCATACTTTAACACTTTGAGTGCCTATAATAAACCACCTCCCAGGGCTGTTGTGAAGATTAAATGAGATAATGACTGTAAAGTCCTTAGTACAGTGCCTGGCACTCAGTAAGCACTATATAAATGTTAGATTGTTATTATTGTTAGCAATTAGCTGTAAAGGAGCTGGGGACACTTTCCTCATTATTTAGGTATAAAATAGCTTAATATAATATAGCTTAATATGTAATATATAACATGACAAATATAATGTATATTGACATATAATATAATGAACACAGTATTATAACATAGCTTAATATAATAGTTAAGACAAGCTATATTGTTAAATATATTAGGAAATTTCCTGGAAGAACTGTAGGTGGAAGCAGTGAGCCACAGAGAAAAAAAAAATCCCCTTTTTGGAATAAGGCCCTGTAAGAAACTGGGAATTTGTTGATTTATTTTAAAAACAGAAAAACATAGTAAATAAAAGCTGTCTCTCAATTTTAGTGATAATAGTGGCTACTGTCTGAGCCTGAGCTGTAGAATTATATGCCACATTTCTCAGGAAGATAATGGGAGAACCCATCCATTTCTATTCTGTCTACAGACCCTCTAGGTTGCATCTCTAAGCAAGACTTCTCTCATCTCTTGCCTGGAGACGACCAACAGCCTCAGAGTTGAGGCTTTAGGAGAGTCCAGAAGAAGAAGCTTCTCTGGATCTTAAGCTCATGGCCATTTCCTTAGCTGAAAGAACTCGGTGCTCTCCAGTTGAAAAGAACACGGGGATGAGGTAAGGAAATGGAGAAGAGAATAAGCATTTATATGTGTGCTAAAAGTGCTAAGCACTTTTTACAAATATTATTTCATTTGATTCTCATAACAACTCTGTGATAAAGGGGCTATTGTTATATTCATTTTACATTTGAGGAAATAGAGTCAAGCCTAGGTTAAGCGACTTGCCCAGGGTCACACACAGCTAGTTTCTGGGACTTGATATGAACTCAGCTCTTCCTGCCTCCAGGCCTACTGCTCTAGCCACTGTACCATTAGTTGCCTCTTGTCTGTGTAAGTTTACATATGCATATGTATTCATACCCATTAGTATATATGTCTGCATATATATCTCTGTATAGATTTCCCTCTAGTGTGTACGTAAATACTTACATGTACACATATATACGTATATATTATGTATATGTATGTGAGTCTTAGGACAGGGCTAGGGGCTGGATCATGTGTCATGTTAGTGGACATGCATATGGGATCATGACTAATGAGGGCAGCCCAACCTTATCTACTATCTTATTCAAATAAATGATTGTGACCACCTTATTTGTTGCCCTTGATTGTACAGAAAAAATCATAAAGTATTCTACAACATCAAGAATAGACCTGGAAGATTTTGAGGATATAACTAACCTATGGAATAGAACTTGATGTGTTATATGATAATTATTTTTTATTCTTACTGTATATTTATTGCTTTTGTAACAAGGTGTAATAAAAATTCAGGAACGACTCTACAAAATTTTAATTAACCCTGCTTCCTGATGTCTACATTACACTTAAACCACAGGATTGGGAAGATACGCTATTTCATTAAAAAACAAAACAGCTCAGAAAGTGCCTCTGGCACAATATAAACAGGAAATATTGGCTTATTTAGCAGTCCTCACAATCTTTGGTATGGTGTGGCACAGAGGAAAGAGTGCTAAACTTGGACCTGAATTCAAATCCTGACTGTGCCTCTTATTGCCTGTGGGACTTTGGACAAGTTATTTAATCTTTCTGGGCCTCAGGCGGACAAGATGCTTTGTGAGGTCCCTTGAAATTCAAGATTTTTGATCCTAATAAATGCTTTCTGACTGATCTTATGACCTCCTTGATATCTAAGATCAATTTTTAAAAAACTGAAGTTGAGCTTAATTCCTATCATTTTACTTTCACTGCAGATGAAGAAGTGGTTGAAATTATTTGAAATACATTTAAAATTAATTTGAAATATAAAACAAATTTTATAGGTTCTTATGCCTCAGTGTTCAAATCCTAGTCTCAACATACACAATTCTGAAGGATCAGTTCAAGGGAAATACTTGCCAGGAGAAATAAATTTAATCTTCAATTTCTGTAACTGTCATTACGAAAGTGTTTGCATCAGATGACTATTAACTTCAACTCTAGTAAAAAAAAACCATAAATATTTGTCTAATAAAGAGATAATATTAACTAAAAGGTCAGTTTCAAAACCTATTAATTTTGAAAAGAAAAAAACACTCTCAATTAGTAGATCATCAAATTACGGGCTTCTAATGGCTAGCAGCTGTTGTAAATGACACAAAACTAGTTCAAATAGTTTGGATTTTTTGCACATTTAATTCTAAAAATAACAAACTAGGAATAAGCTTAATAAAAAGAGTTTTAAAGGTTCTAATGGCAGTTGAGAGAATTCTAAAAGAAATGATGCTTTAAAAGTAAGTAAAGAAATACAGGGACAAATTAATAAAAAGATTAGTTAGCCTTTACACAGTACTCTTTTAGTCTGAAAAGTACTTACAGCTCTTATCTTGTTAGATCTCTTTATATATGTTATCTCTGAAACTCTCTGAGTTAGTTACAGTTATTATTCCCTTTTAGAGATGAGAAAACTAAAACTTAGGTTCAATGACTTGTCTAAGGTCATATAGTTCATTGTCAAAGGCAAAATTTGAATTCGGGTTTTCCTGACTCCAAGTCTAGCACCCTATCTCCTGGGCTCCCTAAGCTGTCTGTTAATTCAATAATTAATCAATCATCAATACTTCCAAACCCTTGAAGTTGGCAGTAGTTGTTTATGTAAGGTTTTGCCCCTTTCACATGTGAACAGTTTGGTTCCTAAGAGGGGTAGAAAAGGAACATTTGCATAAGGAAAACTGATAAAAACCAACTTAGAAACAGTCTCAGAGAAAACGTTGAGGGAAAAAAAGGGCTGTTCTGAGGACCAGATTGAGAACTGTTCTTCAGATGATGTAAGAGTACTTCTTTGAAGACAGAGGCAATGATGGTTGTAAAACACTGTGGTCCATCAGCTGTGACTATTTTGAGTTTAAAAGTAGGTAACCTGGGGCGGGTAGGTGGTGCAATGAATAGATCAATGGCCCTGGAGTCTGGAGGACCTGAGTTAAAATCCAGCTTCAGACACTTAACACTTAACACTAGCTGTGTGACCTCGGGCTAGTCGCTTAATCCCAATTGCCCTGCCCTCCAAAAAGCCAAAAAAAAAAAGTAGGTAATAGAAATTATGAATCAAATAACTGTGAATTATGAAAGGATTATAGAAGGACTGTTGTGCCATATAGAAAGATAGCTTTCTTTCCTGTGCATCTCATGTGCCTTTCTGCTAGATTTTTATAAATGCGTGTCTAGTCTTCCCTCTGGATACTACAAGTACAAGAAAGAATGACACTCAAATTTATGAGTGGAATGTGCTATTTTGATTATTCCTACTTTTGCCTTCTATTGAGTAAATTTTATGATTATTATTTATGATCATATATGTTATATATGATATGTGATTATATTATGGTATATTATTATTTATGATTGTTATTATTGTTATAAAATATTTTATGTTTAAAACAGTCACTGTGACAAAGTAAATAGGAAGAACACCAGTAATAATTATTTGAACAGGCAGATTCCACTTATGATCATTTGTACTTTTAATTTTTGGAAGCACAAGTATCAATCAAGAAATAAATAAATGATTTACAAATAAATTATAAAGTTCACTTTGATTTATGAAATGACTATCAGGTATCATGGCACACCTTTATAAAATAGTTTATTATTACAAAGATTTATTCATGATCTTAGAGAGTCAGGAATAATGTACTCTAGAGCATTAGCTAGCTAGAGAGAGATATGGATGGAAAGGCTGATAGCAGTTTAATAGTTTTGAGACATGTTTATGAGGTCAATGTTAGTGAATATCAGTCTTGTAGAAAAATTTCAAAACAGATGTGCTATTCAAGAATTATATTAGCAATATTTAACCCTTTAAAAAGTGTATTGCTTGCTATAATTTATCAAATGCTAGGGATATCTCCATTTGAAGGCTCTTCTTATTCTAGATCCAAATGGACAAATTTTATTCAAGATTTGCAAGTGGTAGGCAAAAGTGACACAAAAGAGCACAGCTGGCAAAATGTAGATGAGATTTGGAATATTAAGAAGGTATGACACACAATTATTAATACGATATATAATAATATAATAACTGGAGTTAGGAAGACCTGAGTTCAAATTTTGCTTCTGACACTAAACTATGTGACCTTAGACAAGTCATTGACTTAAGTTTTAGTTTTTTCATCTATAAAAGGGAATAAGAATTGTAACTAACTCAAAGAGTTTCTGAGATAACATTAATATCTTGCTCCAACAGTTTTTCTGAGCTCCAGGAACACTGCTCACACACTACACCCCCCCTCCCCATCAGTCATTTCCATCTCAATATGTCACTGCATTTCAAAATCAACAAGTCCATAACCAAACTCATTATATTTTTGAATTTGTAAACTTCCTGACAATAGGAACTTGTCATGTTTTTCTCCATGTATACCCATTTCCATGTTTGAAAACTTGAAGGTATCTTTGATTCTTCTCTCTCCCTCACTTCTAACACCTACATTATCAAATCCTGTCAATTTTAATTCTTTGACACTCTTCTCATCTACCTCTCCTTTCTATTCCAATATTTATGAACAAAGTAGTTACTAATTTTCATTGACTAAACTATGGAATAACTTCCTCACAGGTGCTGCTACCTCCATTCTTTTCCTTTTTTATTAAATCACACAATAGATATATAGACACCTAACTCCCAACACGGAAGAATTTTACATATCTTAAAAGTAGGAGGTGATGCTATTTCTCAATTCCCCTGCTAAAAGGCTAATGGCCTCTCTAAAATAGCAAATAATGATACATCCACAACAGTTGTCCTTTAATGCAGCAGATATACTTAATTCTAATCTACTTTTGAAGAACTTTTCATTTGTTGAGTGGTGGAACATAGCCTAGAGACATATTATTTCAAGATGGAGTTAAGAATGCAAAACAAGACATTCAAAGTCCTCTTTTGGAGACTGGTTCTTTTCCTGATTGATTGCTTTTGGAACATTAAGAAGGTAGAACAAAAAACCTATTTTAATGAAATACATGTCTCCAGTTCTAATCTTCTCTCAGATTCTCAATTTCTTCATCTATAAAACAGGGATAAATTATACTCACACCCTGCATTCTATGCAAGTATTTATATTATTATTTTACATTAGGTACTTTATAAAGTATAAAACACTACATAAATATATATCATTATTACAGTAGCATGATCATAGCCAAGAATTGATTTTTGTTGTTTTTGTATGTTTAAAATCATGAATTGGAAAATATAAATACACACACACACACACACAAACACACATACATACACACACACAAAGGAGATGGGAGAGAGGGAAGGGGAAGATGGTATAGTCAATAGAGGGAGTCATAAAGATCCGGGTTTAAGATCTGATTCTGACAATTAATAGCTGTATGATCTGGGCAAAACACTTAATCATTCTGAGCCTCAGTTTACTCATCTGTAAAATAAAGGGTTGGACTCAATGACCTCTAAGATCTCTTCTATCTACAATTCTATGATCCCCCAGTGTCCCAGAAAATTATCTAAGTCAAAGGTAAAAATGGTTTGCAGTTAAAGCAGTTTGCTTGATTGGGAGGGGGTGAGGAGATTTTCTAACACTTAGATCATAGGTGTGTATATATGCACGGGTATGTATACATACACACATGTACATGTACATATATTATGCTATTTATTAATTTATCAATAGTATAGAGAGGTCAACAAATGCTTAAAATGGTAAGTCTTTATTGTGGCACATTTTACATAACATCAGAGAAGATTTAAGGAGTTAGGAACATAAGGACACGGAGACAAGAGAAGGATCTATCCATGGTAGAATGCCCCAAACTCCATCCATCAAATTCTGTTACAATATTTTTTCTCTCCTCTCCCCCTCTCTCTATAAGGAAAAAAGAAAGGAAAATAAAGAAATGCTTTTTTCCTCCTCTTTTTAGTTATTAGTCTTCATTTTGCATTTTTTGGAGGGTGTGAATGGTAATTGGAATAATGTTCAATCTTTTACTTGGCAATTTTGCCAGAAGTCTATTTTCCTAAACTAGTGGAGCACGTCAACACCTCAGCATTATGGCCAAGGAAAAACACAAAGGAAGGTCCTAGTTTTATAGGGAGAAGGTTAGTTCTTATTCAGTCATGTCTGTCAGCTAGCCGATCAACAAACAGTTATTATGTGTGTGGCCTTGGGACAATGCTAGCTAAGTTCTGGGGACATAAAGATAAACAAAAACAGACACCCCATACTTTCAGTGAATTTGCAGTTTAATGGGGGAGACAACATAGAAAAATTATGTATGAACAAGGTAAAAATTGGAAATAATCAACAAATGTGGGCAACTGGGAAAAAGGCTTCTTACAGAAAGTGGGATTTTAGCAGAGAATTGAAGGAAACTAGGAAGCAGAAAAGAAGAGGGAAAGCATTTCAGGCAAGGGAGATGGCCACTGAAAATGCTCAGTCAGGAAATGGAACGTCTTTTGTAAGAGATGGTACAGAGGCTAGAGACCAGTCCCGCTAGATGGCAGAGTTTGTAGAGTAAGTTAGGTGTAAACACTGGAAAGGTAGGGCAGGGCCAAATTATGAAGGACTTTGCATTCCAAAGAGAAGACTTTATCCTGGAGGTCATAAGCAGCTACTGGAGTTTACTGAAAGGGAGCTCTGATGGGGTAAAAAGTCAGACCTACACTTTAGAAAGATCAATTTGATAGCTAAGTGGAGGGATGGATTGGAGGGGGAGGAGGGAGATATGATGTCAGAAGGCCACTGCAATGGTCCTGCTGTGAGGTGACAAGGGCCCTTAATGGGGTGGTAACAGTGTAAGTTGAGAGACAGAGGTATAAGAGATGTTATACAGGTTAGATAAGTTGGGAATGGCAATTTAATGGATATGGGGTGGGGTAAGAGAGGGTGAAGAATCAAGGGTGTCACCTAAGTTGTGACTATGGGTCACTGGAAAAACAATGCTGCTCTCTATAATAATACAGATATTAGAAAAGTTTGGGGGTAACAATAACGAGTTCATTTTGGACATAAGATTTCTACAGGACATTCACTTGTCCAACAGCTAGTTAGAGATGTGAGTCTGGAAGTTAGGAGAAAGGTGAGGGCTAGATGAGTAGATATGAAAGTTATCTGCACAGAGAGGATAAGTAAAACCATAAGAGCTGATGAAATCACTAAGCGATCCCTCAAAAGAGAAGAATGTCCAGCACAAAGCCCTGGAGGACACCTGCCATTAGTGGGAATGACCTGGATAAGACTCAGCAAAGGAGACTGAGGAGTGGTCAGAAAGGTAGATTGTGTTTGTCCTTCATTCTTGAAGAGGACCATGACAACAGGGAAGGATGGCGTGACCTGCAGTTGACTTGGATTTGAGTGAAGGAAGGCTGTGCAAAGTCATCAGCCTCACTTTCTCCTCCACAGCCATCTGGGTCCAGTGGCCAGATGTTCATCAGGATGACTGGAAATGGTCCAGGATGCAGTGGGAGACCCTGGCCCTTTTAGGGTAAGGTCTTTTCAGGTTCTCACTTTGAGTGAGGTAAGAAGAGAACCAGGAGAGAGCTGTGTCATGCAAATGTAGAGAGGAGATTATTAGGGCGAAGGTGATCAACAGTGTCAAAGGCTGCAGATAGGTCAAGAAGGATGAGGACTGAGAAAAGGACTTTAGATTTGATGATTAAGAGATCACTGGTAACTCTGGAGGGAGCAGATTCAGTTGAATGATGAAGTCAGATGCCAGACTGCAGATAATTAAGAAAAGAATGAGGGGAAAGGAAAAGGAGCCAACTGATTGCCTTCTTAAGGAATTTGGCCAAATAAAAATAAGGAAAGATGTGGGATGATGGTATAAAATCTAACAAGTGAGAATTTTTCAGACTGAGGAGACATAGGCATATGTTTAAGATTCTCATCTCTAATATCACAGGAAGGGAAAAAGAAGGGATTAGTTAGAGGCCATGTAAATACACTGAAATCACCGAAATTTCTCAAGAAGTTCAGAAGGAAAAGATGTGTGTTAGGTGGAGGCAGTGTCCCACAGAAGAAGAAACTTTTTGGAATATCATAATGACAGTATCAGTATTCAAATAGATCTCAATAAGCTAGAACACTGGGGTAAATCTAGTAAGATTGCATACTTACTAGTCTAGTAAGACTACATACTTACACACATATATAGAGACACACATACACAAGCACACACATACATAAAAACCCTTGTTAGCATCCTATCTAGAATATTATGTTCAGTTCTGGGCATCACATTTTAGGAAGGACACCAATAAGTTGAATATTCAGAGGAGAGCCCAGGACGAGGAATCCAGGACATATAGCTAATAAATAGCCTTTATATAGTGCTTTAAAGTTTGCAAAAAAAAACTTTATAAATATTAACTTGTTGGATCCTCATAAAATTATCTCATTGCATCCTTGTGACAACCGTGGGAGGTAGGCATTATTATTACCCCCATTTTACAGATCAGGACAGTGAGGCAGACAGAAGTTAAATGACTTTCCCAGGGTCACACAGCTAGTAAGTGTCTAAGGCAGGATTTGAGGTAAGTCTTCCTCACTCCAAGTCCGGTGTTTTACCCATTGTACAATCTAGCAGCCTCCTACATATGAAGACCATGTAAAGTAACTGGGTATGTTTAGTTTGGAGAAGACTTGGGGGGTATGACAGCTCACTGTTAGCACATGAAAGGTTGTCATAAGTAAGAATGAATGTCTGAAAGAATGAAAGGCATTTTAAGTTCTTACTATGTGCCAAGCCCTGTACTAACAGCTAAAGCTAAAAATATAAAAGAAAGTCTGTGACTTTAAAGAACTTAAATTCTAGTGTCAAGAAGACAACACATAAGTAAGTGGTGGTTAAGGAAATGTATTTTGGTTTGAGAATTCACCAGGATGAAGAGTGGTGCCACAGAGTAGTTGACTTACATGTCTACTCCAGAAACACTGACTATGCTTGGCTCTGGAAGGCAGAATCATGAGGGATGGAAGTTGCCGAGAGATGAATTCAGATTTGATACAATGAAAAACTTTCTAGTAAGTGGTTATCTAAAAGTGAGATAAGCTGTCTTGGGAGACAGTGCATTCCTCCTAGCTAAAGGTCTTCAAGCAAAGCCTAGTTGCCCATTTTGGAAGATCCCAAAGTGACAGCATTGAGCAGCAGACAGAGAACAGTTTTTGGTGTCAGGGAGACCTGGGTTCAGTCCTGCCTCTTATACATACTGGCTGTGAAACCCTAAGCAGGCCACTTAACTCTCAAGTCACCCAAGACCAGAACTTGCAGAATACATGCCCAACTATATTTGTAGAGGAAGTTTCTTCTCCATACTAATAAAATCACAGGTAATGTCAAAGAAAGAAAAACACGTAGGACTAAAAAAAACCCGGTAACTTCACTGACTATATTTATGAAATATATTTAAATTCTTATACATAAATTAATTTATAATCATGTAGAATTGCATATTGGTAATTATCATTAGGCATTCCATGAAACTTAATTTAAGAACACTTACACATAAAACAATTTCTTTATATTTAAACACTTACCTCTAAAATCATCTTTCTTCCTGTGCTGTAAGTCTTTAAATTGGTGTTATTTTTGGATGGCAACAATAATTTTTCTCTACTCCAAAGGACGGATGCTGGTGGATTAGCTTTCACATCACAACTTATATTGATGGGATTTCCTTCCCAAGAGTAATAGATTGTTTGGTTTGATACAAACTTGGGAGCATCTGAAAAAAATAAAATTAGCTTATACTCTGCCTTTCAAAAGCAAACAGATATTTAAACTTCAGGGGGAGATTTTTTTTTTTTACCTGGGCACAAATAAAAATCCTCATTGATGTTGGTACAGATAGCATATTGACATAGTGGTTTTTATAACAAATGTTATAAACAAATGCTAGACTCTTCAAATAAATATTTCTTGATGTATTAACTTATATAAAGTATATAATGCTTATTAAAGATAATAAAAATATTTATTAAAAGAAAATATTTTAACCTGAAGGGATATAAATTAAACAAATTTTGCAAACCATTTCGTGCGCCATGGTAATGTCACAACCCTTCAAATTTTGATTTGTTTCTGGTAAATGATTAGCTGGTTAAAACTGATGACTCTGCAAAACATTTGCTTTTACTTGGTGTGACTTCAAGTTGTACTCATAAATTGCTGATGTTTCCATGTACTGTCTTGACTTGCAATTCTTATCCCTATTTCGCTACATTTCCTTCTCTATTTCTTTTTAATATATATTTTGCTGATCCTCATCACCTCAAAACTTCTTATAGATGTATGTTCTACCTTCTCATAACTTAATAGACCCAAATATATCGAAATAATAAAAAGACTGCAAGAGGCTGAGATCTGAGCAGGATCTGAGAAAGTGAAGGTGACAAGAGTAGACAGCTTATTTCTAGGAATTTGGCTATGAAAAAGAGAAGAGACATTGAACCATAGTTTGAAGAGACAGTAGGCTGTGCGAAGGTTTTGTTTTGTTTTTTTTTCTTTTTCTTCAAAGAATGAGAGAAGTAGTAGACAGGGAGAGTTTAAAAATTAGGGTAAGAATGGGAATGGCTAAAGGGATTGGAAGAGACTTGACAAGATGGGATCAAAGGCACAAATGGAGGTGGAGAAGGTCTGATATTTATTTATTTATTTACCCTTTTTTTGGAAGGGGGAAGGCCAGGCAATTGGGGTTAAGTGACTTGCTCAAGGTCACACGGCTAGTAAGTGTTAAGTGTCTGAGGCCGAATTTGAACTGAGGTCCTCCTCACTCTAGGGCTGGTGCTCTATTCACTGCGCCACTTAGCTGCCCCAAGGGTCTGATATTTATAAAAAGGATATCTTATGAGACTGGAGGAAAGCACAAGAGATTGAGAGGTGGTATTTGAGGTGATGTGGAGTGCCGAATTGGGGAAGAAAGGGGGTTCAATTTTGTAAAGCAGTAGTATTTGGCAACTTCCTCTACTAAGACAGAGCAGCAGGGATTGTTTTAGGTGGCTCGAGGAAAGAAGAGGTTTGGAATATATCATCAGGATGATGGGATAGAGAAGAGTAAAAGGAATGGCCTCTAATAGCAAAGATCAAATTGAGATTGGATAATAAATTTGTAGTGGTCTCAGCAAGTGTGGTCGACTGGCTTCTCCACAGGTACAAATTGTACAAAACCTTGTACAAATAAGAACAGAGAAGGCAGGTGATGGGAAAAGTCCAGGGGGATCAGAAGTAAGAGAACCAGAGGGCAAAGGACTCAAAGATGATGGATAATGTTAAATTGAACTGGTTAGCTATTGAGTCAAGATTTTAAAGGGAGGAAAGTGAAATCAGAATAGGGGTGATGGCCTGGGAAATCAGGCAGAAGTTAGAGTGATTAAAGGCCAAAGTGAAGGCTAAGAATAGGTTTAGGAAGGTGATTGGAATTTATGGTGAGATAGCAGAAACTGAGTTATGGATTGTGGATCTAGGACACTTTTAAATGATGATGACATTAAGGGTCTGACCTGGAGAAAGAATGAAGATACAGAAAGTTGAGAAAGTTCATGAACTCAAAAGCAAGGGTGCCATCAAATTGTAAACTGAATTCCCTAAGTCTTAAGGACAAAGATTGGAGCAGAAATGTGACTTTGAGCTAGGTACTGAACTTCCTGAGAAAAGAGGGAGAGGATAGTTTTCAGGACTTCAACAGGGTGATTGCTGTGTTGGGGGGAGATCACAGTGGCAACAAGGACCAAGGACCATACCAACTCTTCCTGCTGACACGATGTACCAGGGAGGCACGAGAAAAAGTAAAGGTGCTGGAGAGTAGACTGGGATTCATGATCTTATGTTCCTCTTTAGTGAGACATTCATCAAAGAGTCTACCTGAAGTGTTGATGAGGCAAAATTTCCTACTTGAATGAGGATCTCTAATTCACTTTTTGAGGTCATGAAGGCATGCTTCTTTTTGTTTGTTTTATTTGTTATTTTTCTGGTTCCTTTAATTTTTCTCCAGTGAATTATGATGTGTGTGTGTGTGTGTGTGTTTGTGTATTATCTTTTTTCTACCATGAAGTTACCTTCCATTACATATATTATTATATTATATATTTTATTATATTATTGCATTTATGGATTCCTATTGTATTATATATTATTTATATTGTTATTACTATATTATTGTATATAATATATGTAAAGGAAGGTAACTGCAATATTGTAATGGTTATGGGATTTGAAGATCTTCCATGCCCCTTGAACTTGCTGACATAGAAGGAAGGGGTGGGGCAGGAGGAAGCTGGAGGAGAGCTGCAGCCAGTGCAGTGACTGGAAGCAGTGGCTGCAGCGGTGGCATGAACTCCTTTTTTTCGAGCCAGGCAGAATTTCTGCCAAGGATTCTTGCTGAGGACTGCCAGGGATAAGAACTGTAGGGGTCCAGAGCTGCTGGGAGCGAGCTGCATGGGCCTTGAGCAGTTGTTGTGAGTGAGGTGAGGAGGATCTTTGCCTGAGGTAGCCTGTTCTGTTTTGAAGGCTTGCGAATGTGGGTGTTTACTGTACTAATTACATGTGCCAACTCCACAGCTATTGTGATGGCTTTGACCTTCTGGTTTTGGGATTCAGTTTTCTGGTCTTTGAATAAATGTTCTAGGTATGTCCCCTGTGTAGAGGGCCTGTTACATCTTGTGATTAATAACCATATCAGCATATTTATAGTTAACATAGGCATTGCGAATACTGCATTGTTGATACAAATATATAATATGTGGTTTGTCCCTTGTTCTCAAAGAGGACTATGACATCAACAAGGTGATGCCATGACTTGCAAGTAAATTGGATTTAAGTGAGGGAGGGCTGGGCAAGGTCACTAGCCTAATTCTCTCCTTCAGAGTCACATGGATCTTGTGGCAAGATATAGATCAGGATGACTGGAGATGGCCTTGGCTGCAGTGGGAGACAGGATAAGGTCAAAATGGATACATGATTTAGACATAAAAGATGATACTTTAAAAGCAAATAAGGAGAGCAAGCAATAGTTTACCTCTCAGATCTACAGAGAAGGGAAGAATTTATGACCAAACAAGAGATAGAGAACATTTTGAAATGCAAAATAGATAATCTTGATTACATTAAATTAAAGTTTTTGTACAAACAAAACCAATGCAACCAAGATTAGAAGGAAAAGAGAAAGCTGGGAAATGATCTTTATAGCAAGTGTCTCTGATAAAGTCCTCATTTCTCAAATATATAGAGAAGTGAGTCAAATTTATAAGAATACAAGTCATTCCTCAATTGATAAATGGTCAAAGGTTATGTATAAGCAGTTTTCAGGTGAAGAAATCAAAGTTATCTATAGTCATATAAAATGCTTTCTATCACTACTGATTAGAAAAAAGCAAATCAAACAACTCTGAGGTACTACCTTATACCTATCAGACTGGCTAATATGATGGAAAAGGCAAATGATGAATGCTAGAGAGGATGTGGGAAAATTTGGACACTAATGCACTGTTAGTGGAGTTGTGAACCGATCCAGGCATTCTGGACAACAATTAGCAACTATGCACAAAGGGCAATTAAACTGTGTGTAATGTTTATTCAGCAATGCCACTATTACGTCTATATTCCAAAGACATCATAAAAAAGGGAAAAGAACTTACGTGTACAAAAATATTTGTCACAGCTTTTTTTGTTGTGGCCAAGAACTGGAAATTGAGGGAATGTCCATCAATTGAGGAATGGCTAAACAAGTCATGGTATATTAATGTAATAGAATACTATTGTGCTATATGATATGATGAGCAGGAAGATTTCAGAAAGACCTGGAAAGACTTAAATGTATTAACACAAAGTGAAATGAACAGAACGTGATGATCAAACATGATTGACTTAGCTCTTCTTGGCAATATAATGATCCTAGACAAGTCCAAAAGATTCATGATGGAAAATGCTGTTCACATCCAGAGAAAGAACTGATGGAGTCTCAAGGAATACTATCGAACTATACTATTTTCTTTTTTTTTTTTTGATTTTTTAAATTTACTTATTTACTTTTAATTTACAAGATTCAGTTCCACAATCACTTGAGTTTCAGATTTTCT
>CM053580.1:152185738-152223304 GCA_028627135.1 Pseudochirops cupreus
TTTTTGCAACCACAAAGAGAGCTGCAATAAATATTTTTGCACATATGGGACCTTTTCCCACTTCTGTAATCTCTTTGGGATATTATCCCAACAGTGTATTGCTGGGTCAAAGGGTATGCAATTATTTATAGCCCTTTGGGCATACGAACTATACTATTTTCGATACACTAATTGAATCACACTATTGTCACTTAAAAAAAAATTCCTTTTGCTTTATTTCTTCTTTCACAGCATGTCTTATATGGAAATAAGGTTTATATGATTGCACATATACAACCTATATCAAACTGCTTACCATCTTAGGGAGGAAGGAGGGAGGGAGAGAAAAAAATCTGAAACTCAAAATTTTATATAAAAAATGAATGTTGGGGCAGTTAGGTGGTTCAGTGAATAGAGCACTCGCCCTGAAGTCAGGAGAACCTCAGTTCAAACTTGGCCTTGGACACTTGACACTTAACTAGCTGTATGACCTTGGACAAGTCACTTAACCCCAATTGCCTTGTCTTCCCCCCACCAAAAAAAAAAAAAGGATGTTAAGACTGTCTTTACATTTAATTGGAAAAAAAAATACTATTTATAGGAAAAAAATTTTTTTAAAGAGTTCCTCCTTTGTGTTTATTTAGGATGTTTATATTTTAAGGGATTACTTAGTTCACTAATATTTTCTTTTTTTCTATTTTATTAATTTATATATTCAGAAATGGCTTTTTCTCTGAAAACTGTTTTAGCTTCATCACAGGAATTCTGGGATGTTATTTCATCATTATAATTTTTTAAATAGCTGTCAAATTGTCTCCATGTGTTTCTTAGTCTTTTTGTTATTCAGAATGTTGTCATTAAGTCTTCATTTTGGTCTTTACCTTTTGCTTGTGTCTCCAGTATTAATTATAATTTTTACTGCTATGGTCTATACAGGATATATGTTTACTGTGTCTAATTCTTTACATGAATTTACAATTTCTCTGTGCCTATGACATCATCTGTTTTTGCAAAAGTAGCTATAGTGCTGAGAATTATGAACATATTTTTATGTTCCCATTCAGAAGATACAACAAAACTTTGAGACGTAACTTCTAAAAGTCCATTTAGTTCATTTAGTTTTCCTTTTGATTCATTTTCTGTTAGATTTGTTTCACTGTGACAGATGAACATTAAAATATCCTGTAATTTTCAGGTTATTACTGTATCTTAGCAATTCAATTAGCACTTTCTTTACTAACTGAAATGCTCTTCCATTGGACACATCTATGTTTAGTATTAATACTGTTCCATTATCTATATTTCCTTTAAAATGATGTTATTTTCTTGTTTATATACTATGAATTTTATCTGATAGCATGATTGCAGTGCCAGCACTTTTAGAATAATCTGATGTTCGACGCCTTTTATTTCAGTCTTTCATTTTCATTTTGTACATATCTATTTCTTTTCTTATTTTTTTTAATACAGATAGTTGGATTTTGATTTCTTAGCCATTTTGCCACACACTTTCTTTCATTTTTATTGGAGTGTTAATCCATTCACATTTAACATTTTAATTTTTAGGCTTGCAGTTTCCTCCATTTATTTGCTTTGTTTTGATTATTCCCTTCTAGTTAGAGCATTCCACATCCAAGCCAATATTAGGATTTTAAAAAATCATTTTGTTTCTGTTATGTACATTGCTAAATATATCCCTTCACTTCTCAGCCCCCACTATTAAATATAATCCATTATAACAAGAAATAAAGAGAAAAAAGAAACATTTCAATAAAACTATTCAACATAGCTAGCTACTAAATCTGGAAATATATAGAATGGTTCACACCTATATCCCTTCCCCAGGTTCACAAAGCTATAAGGAAGTTCATTTTCCTCTTTCTTCTGAGACAAGTATGTTCATTATGATTATATAATGTTTAATTTATTTTTGTCTTTATTTTCCTGTCAATATGTACATATGAGAATATTTTTTATTTAGCATTTCCTTTGTGTTGATTAAATAAGTATCTGTCCCATATCTGATTTACATTGTACAGTGATTTTTTTTTCTATTCTCTCTTCTCTTTGAGGAGTCCTTAGATATGAGTTAAAATGTAAACTTTAAATACTTTTCGTTGTGGTACCTGGGTGGGGACATAAAGAGCTAGTATGATAAAGAGAATGATTGTCTTTGGTATCTGGACCCCAAACAAGCCCTTGGACTTTCCCAAGTGTCCCAGGACCCTGGAATTCAACTGGGGCAATGGGCCCTTCCTAGTTAATTAACTACCCTTTCATTATTTACACCTGGACCCACCCTAGACCACCATTCCCTTAATTCCACCCTTCTCTGCTCCCACAGTCTTCTGTATAAAAGATCTATCTTGCCTTGATGAAAGTGCTGAGATTCCTTAAGAGTCTGGCCAACGTGGCAAATTTTTAGAATCATGCCCACCTTCTATTGGTATTTTCATAAACCTTGTCTTTGGCTGAACGAAAACTTGGGCCAAATTCATTTAAGCAGGACATTTGTTGCTATTTTGGGGTCTCAGCACACCTAAACTTCAACACTACCACAGGTTGGACACAAATAGTCTATATGAACATTTGAGTGGAGACAGACATCTCGTGTTTCTTTTGAGTTACTGCAATTCTGCTTTGCTCATAGAGCAGAGAATGTTTGTTGATGTGGGCATGCTATGGTAGGTGGTCTTTTGCCAGTGCCTCCGATGTCTCACAATGGATTCCAACGTTCTTCAGAGACCTTGAGAGTGTCCTTGTATCCCTTCTTCTGACTACCATGTGAATTCCTGCCTTGAGTGAATTCTCCATAAAATAGGGAGAAATATTGTCCCAATACCTTTTGACAACGCAGGGCTTATAATTCTTAGACAAATTTCTAAATCTAAAATCATTTGCAACGGACAAACAACAGAAACTTTTTAACCAAGTTGACTGCAGCTGACCTTGCAATATCTCAGGGCTGCCTGAGGGTGGTCAAAACCAGTTAAACGGCAACTATAAAAAACAATTTAAAAAAGAAAAGAGCCCCTTTCTGATTGAAACCAAGTTAAAAAAGAAAAGAGTACCTTTAGATGTCACCACTCCCAAGCCTCCCCTAGCTTTCTTCGTGTTTTTTTTTGCTTTTTGAGGGAGGGAGGGCAGGACAGTTGGGGTGAAATGACTTGCCCAAGGTCACATGGCTAGTACCTGTTAAGTGTCTAAGGTCACATTTGAACTCAGGTCCTCCTGACTCCAGGGCCAGTGCTCTATTCACTGCACCACCTAGCCGCCCCCTCCCCTGGCTTTCTTTATGGACTTTTGGTTGCTGTTTGCAACAACTTAGTTGTCTCCAGGCTGTGCCAGGAGACTCCATCCAGGCTAAAATATATTTAACCGTGCCCCCATCTCTTCCCCTCTCGGGCATTACAGTCCCCTCGTGTCACCTGGTGGCTCTAGATTACAATTCCCTTGCCTTTATAAAAGAACCTAATTTTTTCTGTTACGAAAGTTTTCTTTATTTCTGGTTGGCAAACATGAATACAGGGACAAAGATAATGTCTTCTCTCTTCATAGCTATTTCGGTTCTGGAAATGTAAGTTAAAAGCGAAAACACAAAAGGAAGAAATTAAAAGCATAAACATAGACAAAGAAGAGACAAAATTGTCCCTATTTGATTATTCAGAAAAACTAGAGGTATTAGCGGAGACATTCAGACAATTAATAGCTTCAGTAAAGTAGCAGGATGCAAGATAAATTGGTTATACCTATATATACACACACATACATACACCACAAATGCACACAAACATATATGTATGTATGTATGTATGTACATATGTATATATGTTTAATAATCCGGAAGGAAACAATAGGAAAGTAAGTTCCATTCAAAATAAACTACAAAAATGCATAAAATATCTGGGAGTAAATCCAGTAAACACATTCAAGATTGATCTAAATATATAAACTGTTTAAAGAAATAAAGACAGAATTAACTAACAGAGGAATATTCATTACTCATAATTGGGTCACATTAATATAACATAATAAAAACTGACTATGTTACTTAAATTATATTAATTCATAGATTTAGTACAATGTCATTCAAACTACCAAGAGGATACTACATAGGGCTAGACAAAGTAAACAAAAAATTCAAAGAACAAAAGATCTTGAATATCAAGGGAATGAAAAAAAGGGTAAGATTAAAGATGGAATAACACTTCCACAACACAAATTGTATTATAAATCATTAATCCTCAGAGGTATTCAGTACTTGTTAAGAAGTAAAAAAAAGAAAATAGATCAGTAGAACAGTTCAGCTAAGTAAGAATACGACATATACCTTATAACTCACTGATAAATCTGAGAACACAAATTACTTAGAGGAAGAACTTTCTGTTTGACAAGAATTGCCAAGAAAACTGGAAAGCAGTTTCCAGATATTAGGTTTAGACCAACGGTTTACAACATAAAAAGATAATGTCTGCATGGATACATATCATGAATCTCGAAGACGGCTAAGTGGTGAATTCCTAACTAAATTCAGAAAGGAGGAAATCACAAAAGATAAAATAGGTAATATTTATTATACGACATTGAAAAGCTTTTGTGGTAACAATGAGTGTAGGATAAGAAAAGAAATTGTCATTTGGGAAAAAAAAATCTTTGCATTGCATGTAAGGGTCTGATACTCAAGCCATATGAAGACTTAATAAGTAAGTCCAAGAAAAATTCCCCATTGGATAAGTGGTCATGGGATATGAACAAACAGTCCTCAGAAGAAGCATTATAAATGATGAACAAATATCTGAGATTATTCCAAACCCCTAACAGTAAGAGAAATGCTAATCAAAACAACTCTTGAGTTTTTACCTCATTCACAGCAAGTCTGAAAAGATGACAAATGATAGGAAGCATCAATGTTGGAAGGGTTATGGGGAAGAACTAGCATTTATTAAGCTCCTATTGTGTGCCAGGCATTTGTGTTAAGTTCTGGGGACATGAAGAATGTTCTCAGGGAGCTAGCAGTTTAATAGGGGAGACAATATGCAAGCAGCTACATACAAACAAGAAATATACAGGACAAATGGGAGAGAAACAACAGAGGGAAGGCACAAGTATTAAGGGGGATTGAGACTTGGAGCAAGTGAAATTTTAACTGATTTGAAGTGAGCCAATGAAGCTAGAAAGCAGAAATGAAAAGGGAGAGAAGAGAGTTCCAGGTGTGGATGAGAGCTAATGAAAATGCCCAGAGTAGTAAGGGGATGGAGCATCTTGTGTGAGGGACAGCAAGGAGGCAACATAAAGTCTAAGAAGTCTAGAAAGCCATGAAGAGATAAGGTTATAGAGGGCTTTAAAAGCCAAACATTAGGGTTTTACATCCATTACTGGAGGCAATATAGAGACACAGGAGTTGATTAAATTGAGGGCAGTGGGGGAACACATAGTCAGACTTGCACTTCAGGAAAAGCAACTTGACAGTTGAGTGGACAATGGACTGGAGAAAGAGAGCCCAATCTGTCAACTGCAATAGTCTAGGCATGAGGTAATGAGGACTGTTACCAGGCTGGAGGCAGTGTCAGAAGAAAGGGGTATGTAACAGAAATGTTATAAATGTAGAAATGTCAAGAGTTGGCAACTAATTGAATGTGGGGTATGTGTCTGAGAGAGTGAGGAATCAAGAATGACATCTAGGTTGTGCTTGTGGGTGACTAGGAGGAGACTCCACAGTAGCAGAGAAATTAGGAAGGGTGGAGAGAAAGATGAGTTCTGTTTTGGACATGCTGAGATGAAGATATCTCTGAGACATACAACTATCTAATGTCTAATAGACATCTGGAGATGTAACACTAGAGATTAAGAGAAATATCAGGGCTGGATAAATGAAGATAAGATGTATCTTCAAAGGGATTATAGTAGAATCTATGGGAATTGTATAAGAAATACTGTTAATTTTAAATTTATATTCAGAGGGAGATACACTAGTGTTGTTGGAAAATTAACTGCTCTTGTGATAGAGACTGTTGTCATAATGGTTTAAAAAAACTGTCAAGTAATTAATTGTGTATATTTTGTGTAAAATTAATAATGATAATAATATAATTACTTAAAGTTTGGAAAATTACCACAGATTTGGTAAATATATGAGAAGTTCTTTGGGGATTTGCAGGATTTTCAGTCTCCTGGAACTTTAGCCTTGTTTGAGGTCATAAATATTATAAACTTTGTGAGAAGTTGTTGAAATAATGTTGCAAAGTTCTAAAATGATGAAATTAATGAGAATCTAGGCTCTCCCACAGCTTAAGTAGAGGGGTTTACAAATTTATTTTATAAAAAGTGATTTTGACCTGATAGTCACTGCTTGTGAAAATATGAAAGTACACCTGGAATAGTATGTATTGAAGTTACATGATGAGTCAACTTAGTATCAACAGATACCAGATCTATGGATTTTTTCTTAATTTCTAATGATTGTTTTCTGCCCCAACACAGAACTTACAACTAGGCTTGTATTTGTTTATTATTCATTGTTATTATACAACATGAGAAAAAAATAGTAATAACTATATCTAGCTTAAATATCTGAGGTAAAATCTCTTGGGACTGTAATCTGATATTGTTCTGAGTTTTGATTTCAGGTCTGACTGAATTATCATTGAGCCAATATTCTACCATTTAAGAGAAATGCCAGATGTTGTTCAAAGGGAGTATGATCTAAGAACTGCTATAGGTGGATGTCTGCATCTACAAAGCTTGAGAGGGTGATTTTGTAAATGTTAAGGTAGGATCATCTTGATTCACTTACCCCATTGTATTATTTCCTTTCTGAACAGAATATTTTCCTACCTGATTGATTGTGAGACTAGCTATGCTACCCTGTGAATAATGTGGAACTTTGTTATATGACTGGCTGTTCCAAAATAAAGGTTAACTATGACTCTTACCTGGAATCAAAGAGATTTAAGGAAGCTTTATCCTGTTATGCTTATGTCAGATCAGTCTTGATAACCATGTCTATGTAGCAAATTTCTATAACAAGGGCAGGTAAATTGTAAAAGTTTTTATAGGATGAATCCTGTTGCAATATTCAGCACCTCTGAGTCACTCTAACAGGATGCAGTTATGAAAGATTTTACTGTTTTTAATTTTACTTTTAATTTACTTTTAATTTAATTTTAATTTGTGGCCGTTAATAGTTATATATTCCTGTATAAGATTAGCCCTTTCAGTACTTTGTTCTTTCTGGATGATTTGAAGATAGTATATATCCCCAAAGGGTATACAAGACAATTATGACAAAAATGTGATATGATAAAGATATAAAACTTTTAAATTTTAATGGAGTAATAAATTTCACTTTGGGAAAGGAACAAGATTAGATTGTTTTCTCTAAGAATTAATATATATGTGTGTATGTATACATATATGTATGAATATATATGTGTATATACACACACACCACACGTGAATAGGTAAGTGGTACAGTGGATAGAGTGCTAGGCTTAAAGTCAGGAAGACTTGAGTTCAAATCTGGCCTCCAATACTTACTAGCTTTGTGACATGGGCAAATCACTTAACCCTGTTTACCTCAGTTTCCTCATCTGTAAATGAACTGAAGAAGGAAAAGGTAAACCACTCTGGTATCTTTGCCAAGAAAACCCCGAATGGAGTCATGAAGTCAGACATGACTAAAACAACTGAACAACTACACATAAATGATCCATTCATCCATCCATCCATCTCTCTATCTATCTATTTATCTACCTACCTATCCATCCATCCATCATCTATCTGTCTGTCTATCTGTGTGTCTGTCTATTTTATTTGTAGATGGTTGTTTCTGTGTTGTCTCTCATTAATTAGAGAATGAGTCCTTGAAGGTAGGAACCATTTTTTGTCTTTATTTGCATCCCCAGTGCTTAGCAAAGCATCTGGCACACAGTTAGGCATTTAATAAAATGCTTGTTGATCTGACTTTATGTTCTGATGAAGTTCAATATCATCTTCCTACTAGTACTAATTTAAATTAGTGAATCTTTTTCCATTAACAAAGAAAAGGAAAAGCATTCCTTTTGTGTGTAAGAACAAATTACTTCGCTCCTACCTGATTAATATTTTATATCGAGTATTTTTTTTCACTCCCCTTCCCCTTCAGGGAAATTCCTTGATGTGAAACATCATCTAATTTATTATAATTAAATTTGTCTCTGGGGTGATGGGGTGGAAGATTTAACAGTCTAATAATTTTCAGAACAGGGAATCTAACTCCTCTTATTACATTCAGGCTCCTCTAGCACTGAACTAAATTGCATGTTTGTATCACCTTAGTGAAAAAGAAAATGGTACAGTACCTTAGGTCTGCAGCAGGGACTTGGGTACACTGAGGTCCCAAGAGATTAAGCATTACAGCTAGTTAGTGACATAGGACTATTATAACCATATTCTTTCTCAATCTATCCTCTTCCTTTTGCCATGCCCTTGTGGTTCTTATGGTTGTGATAATAAACAATATAACCTAATCTGTCTTGACATCGATCTTCATGCTTCCATTATAGTACTGGGCACTGAAAGGATTTAAGGAAAAATATTTATTTCTCTTCACATTTAGTATGTTTCTTTTATGAATAGTTTAGAAGGATTGTATCCCCTTCTCAGTTATTTGTGCATCTTAACCTATTATTTTAAACGTGACATAAATCAAATCCACTATTTCACTGTCAAATTAATAACAGCAAATTAAACATGTGCCAGAATTTGACATTTTTCTTCCTTCTGTTTCAGTCCATATTCTCTCCATAATTTTCATGAGTCTCATCTTCACACAACTCATTTTATAAAGTAACGTGCACACAAAGTTTTTCAATATTTTCAAAACTGACAATCCAAATCCATAGCAACACATTAAATCAAAATATATTATATAGATGTATACACACACATATATATGTATATATATATATATATACACACAGTCTTCTATCTTTATCAAGACCATGTTAATGTGTTAAGTACTAATTTTGTTACTAAGTATTCTTGATTTTCCTTTGCTAATATATTACATGTTATATCTCTAAATATCTCATTTGGGGATGTGAAATTATAAAAACAAATGGAAAACTGACCATTTAAAATTAGGTTAATCTTGTTTCAGTTTTCTATTTCTATAGCTATACTTTCTGATATGAATAGAAAGTGTATTTAAGGACATTTGTTAGTGTAAAAGGTGAGGAGGGGCAATGGACTGGAATAATGAGCTGAACCTACACTCTAATCACTTCCAGTGGCTCATGTTCTGGCTAGGGACACCAAGTAGAGACTGAACTTTGGCCACTTCTGAAAGCAAGAGGCCAGAATACATGAGTCATTGAAAGTGGCCATTGTACAGTTCAACTCAATGTATGATGCATGGATTTGTTCCCTGTAAGCCTGCCACCAAGCATATGTCATATGAGGAATTCCAATCCTTCTCCCCTTACAGTAAAAAATACGAAAATCTGAAATGATAATGTTAAAACAAAAACATACCAAACAAATTAAATTCTGTCCCCCTAAAAAAGCCCAGTAAAGTTTTAAAATGTTTAATAGTATTTAAATATGTCACAATAGTAAGTCTAATTTAAAATTGTTCAATAAAACTTTTACAAAATTGAGTTCTTCTGAATAATAAAATAATGCCAAAAACTGTGAGCAGACTACAGACTTAAAAGTCTAGAATCATGTTTCTACATTTATTGTCATTACATTTTCATTTCTCTTTCTATCAAATAAAGATTGATAGCCATTCTGATGTTTGTCAAACCTTTCACTCACTCTTAGCTTTCGTGCTTCCAAAATCTCACGTTATGTTTAAGTTCCTTTACATTAGTTAAAAACATCAAAACACTTTCCAGTTTTTCCTTTTCCAGATTACAGATGTTCATTGCATTACATTTTTTGGAGGTAATATTACTTAATACTCAACCAAATTAAATATTAAAACTTTGAAATATAGTTGATGAGTGAAATAAATGGATTTTTCCTTTGTATTAACGTTTCCATTATATTTCCCAAATAAGTTTAAAATATTTTACATAAACAATGATATTATAGAAAAGGATTTCAACCAAATAGAACAGAGTTAAAAAGATTAGAAAGAAACCAGATTTTAAAATAGAGAAATGGTTAAGCAACTACTAAAATTTAAAACTGTTACAGTTCAACTTGAGATACAGAATGAAAACTACACATTATTTTCACCCTACTTCTCAGTGAAAAAAATCCAAGGGAGGGAGAAAGCTCTCTAAAATATGTAACCTTTTGAATATCAAAATATATCAGTTAGATGACTCTACTTACTAAATTTGAAAGAATATTTTTCTTTACTATGTAACAATATTGAAATTACTAATATTTTAATTTTTTAATCAAAATTTGTTTCTATTTCTAAATTTAATTTGTGTTTTAAAAAAGATACAAAATGTGAGTAACTTACATTCAATATCAAGGTACATGCTTTTTTGGTGCCCACCAATTCTACTTGCAGCTTCACAGTCATATCTCCCTGAATCTGACAACTTCACATCTTTAATGTGCAGTAACGATCTTCCATGCTGCCCTTTGACTTCAATATGGCCATCTGGGCTCTGTTTACATAGGTTTAGGAAAAAGAAAGATATTATGCTTGCTACATATAATTGTGAATGAACTTACGGCATTCAGCACAAAAATCATTTATTAACCTAATGAATTTCATAAAAATATTTTTTTTACCAATACATTTTATGACATCATTGCAAAATAAACATTTTGCAAAAAATTACATAAATGAATATATTTCCCCATCTTCTGGGAATTGATATAATTTAAAAATATTCAAACATAGAATGGATTAATATCTGTTTAGTTACACTTTTGCAAAAAGGTAAACAATTTAACAACAATTTGAGCTCCATGGTTATAACAGTAAAAATTACTAAAATTCTATTTCATCAGCATAGGGCATTCTAGTACAAAACTTTTCCTATTGATGCAAACTGGAAACTCAACTGAAACTAAAAGTCATATATATTCCCACTATTCTGCCCTACTTCTCTTCACCTAGCCCAGATCACTGTTTCTACCCCTTTTCCCCACTTTTATTTTAATCTTTCCTTTATGACCTACTCCCTGGAGCTGAAGTTTGTTTGTGATTATTCCTTCCTCAGCTTTGTCCTCCCTCTTAACTCTACCTTTTCTTTGTCTCCATCAATTTTTACATTGAATTTCAATGTAGTCTTACATCAAACATTTCTCTCTCTCTGTTTATATGTGTTCAACTTTCCTTTGTCTAGTTCAGATTAATGGTGAGGTAAAGAGCTTTTCCTACTCCTCTATGTTAGCATTTGCTTTGTCATTCATTCATCCTCAGTATGAGTAAGTTCCTCTCACTTTTTCTTTAGTGTAATCCTTTTTCCATTCTCTCTGCTTTACACCACCAAAATAGTTACAGTAAAACTGCATCTAAGTCCTGTGTTTGTTTTTCTTAGTTCCATCTGTGATCTTTAAAGATAGTGGGATTCTGAATAGAATGTCTTTTTTCTTCCTATTAGCATGCAAGTATTTCATCATTACGTGACAATTTCTAATTGCTAAAACATGTATTTCTCTTGTTTCCTAAGCTGGAGTTTCAAAGATTCTATCCAGCTCTTGTCTTTTCACCAGAACGTTTTAATAATTATTAAGGGTCATTTTTTCCCTTTTGGGTCATATTCAATTTTTCAGGGCAAGTTATTTTTGTTTGCTATCTTTTATCTCTTAGCATATCATACACTAAAATTTCCTTTCTTTTATAGTAGTTGTAGCATTGTCTTTTAAATAATTTAACTCATCCTGAATGCTTGAAGTACTTTTTATTACATGAAAGCTCTGAATTTTAGCTATTACATTATTGTATAGTTCCAATTTGGGGTTTATTTCAGGAGGCAATGAGTAGATTCTTTCTATTCTCAATTTGCTCTCTCTGCTTCCATGGCTCCAGGTAATTTATTCTCATCATTCCATGAAATAGGGCATGCAGGTTTTTTTGTGTAGTCATGGCTTTCAGAGAGTCTGATGATTTTTTAAATTTACTTTTCTGCAACTGTTTTCCATGTCAACAGTTTTTCTATTTATTCAATAAGTTTATATTTATTAATTATTTTTACTTTGTTCCACTATTTCTTGCTGTTTCATGGAATTGTTGAATTTTATTTGCTACATTAAAATTTTTAGGTAATCCATTATTAAGGTATGGACCTCCACATTCTATTTTAAACTATTTAACTTTAAAATTTTTTCTTTAAGCACTCTAATTTCATTTTTAAAATCTTTCTCTTCTTTTCTACCCTTATGAATTCTTGTAACTAATGCCATTCTTTTCTTTGGGGTCTTGTTTGTACATGTTGTGAAATTACTCTTTACCTCTTAGGTTTACCTTAACCTGTACAATTTCTTCATTGTGTTTCATGTTTTCTTCTATTTTGCCACATCTCCAACCTCAGTTTCTGATTTGCTACTTTATTCCAGATCTATTCTCTGTCCCAGCCCACACTTTTGGATGGGTTATGCTGACTCTGGTTTTGTTCCATCTGTAGTCCCCTTTGCAACAATCGCAAATGTTGGCTTCTACACTTGTTTCTCTTCTTTCACAATCCCTACTCAGAGCTGGCACACTTCATAATTGGCTAATATAGATGGTATTGGTCTCAGGTCTTCTTGAAGACCCAAGCAATTAGGATGTGGTTATGATCACTTGGAGGTATCTACTATCTCACTCTGTTCCCAATGCTACTTTGAAAGGCCAGTGCCAAGATCCTGAGGTCTTCAGTTTCTGATTATCAAAAATCATTCTGTCATCCACTTTCCCTAGAGTGCCCCCATTGAAAGAACTCACAGACTTCTAGTCCGGTTTCATCCTTCTTGAGAGCACTGATAAGCCCTCTGTCCTAGAAGAATGGTCTGGTTTTAGGCTTCCTTGGCTCATCTCTACTCAAAACTTTGGTAGGTTTCAGGTCATTTATTAGATCTCATCATTGGTTTTTGCATCCCCTGTCACAACCCATTCCATGCACATTTTGAGGAGGATCCAAATTCAAATCTTGGTTCTACTCCTTGCTAACTGTGTCTTTGTATTAGTTCCTGTATCTCTCTATGCTTTAAATTTTATTTTCTGTAAAATCAGGAGATTGAATTGGATTACTTCCAAGGTCCATTCCATTTCTAAATTTTATGATCCTTAACCTTGTCTACAACTTGTCAAAGCATATTTTTCTCCGTAACTAGGCTTCAGAGAAAGAAGTCTTTCCTCAAAATGTATTGAGCACATTGTATTAAAATATACTTTAATTAATTTGGGGAAATTTGGACTCAAGGATAAACATAAAACTATTCATTAAAAATAATTTGCATAGAGAATTTATTCCAATAAATCTTAATTATTCAAAGAGAGAAAGCAAGTACACAAAAGGGAGATAGAGTTCAGAGTTTATGAGAGGAAAAAAATACCTATACATACAGCAGACTGAAAATCAGAGAAAGAAGAATAGGCTAAAACTTGTAAGAATGGAATGAGAACACAGAGTAGAGTAATAAAGATATTTTAAGGATATTCTGCAGTGTTTGAGGTTGTCCTAGTTGTCTGGCTGTTAGACATTGCTATGGTTCTGCGATTTCTGATGCAGGCACACTTCAGAGAACACAGAAGGACTCAGAAGGTGCTGGTAAGAATATACTTGTCATTGACCTTGAGATACAGTAAATGCCCAGTCCTTTAAGGAATTCTGTGCCTAAAGGTCAGCAGTCGATGCAAAACACTCCCTAGAAAATGCATATTCTCTCTCTCTCTCTCTCTGTCTCTTTCTCTCCCTCCCCCTCTCTTTCTTTCTCCCCCCCCCCTTGAATGATATGAATAGATTTTTTTTTAAAAATCACTTTCTTTTCTCCAGTTATGCCCATGCCCAGACTTTACTCCTAATAATCTCAGGAGACAGCTCATATTTATGTTTCATAGATATGGATGGAAGAACCTCCAGGACCCACATGAACACTTAAGGTTACTGGACACAGAACAACCTTTATTTAGATCTACAGATTATGTAGGAAGTACAAATGACTCATTAAAATCCATAAAGATCAATATCATAATAACCAACATTTATGTAGCACCTACTATATGCCAAGCACTATATCAAGCGCTTTACAAATATTATCTTATTTGACCTTCACCTTGGAAGTAGATGTTATTATCATACCCATTTTACAGATGAAGAAACTGATATAAACAAAGGTTAAGTGACTTGTCCAGGGTCATACAATTATTACATATGTGAGATTGGATCTGGAAGTGGCTGGAGCGGGAGCCCACACCAAGTTTGTGCTTTTACTTCACCATCTTGGTTCTGCCCCACCATGAGGCTGAATCTGAACTAGGGTCTTCCTGATTCTAGGCTTTGTGTTCTATTCACTGTGCCAACTAGTTGCCCTCAATATAGTCCTCCATATTCTCTACTGAATTTCATATCCAAGAGGACACATGAAGTACTCACCAGGAGCAAATACCCACACTGTGAGTTAGACCCTTCCCAGAAGGCAAGCCACATATGGGACTCCTAGACAGGTAACAGTAACACCATTACATTCTGGTGACTCCCTCTTTTATTCCACACTGAACCATTAAAACACTTAGTCCACTTTGAGGGGCTTGGATTGCTCCAGACAGGAAAGTACACTTAGAGTTACTTTAGATAAACAACTCTACTTCCCACCAAATCCACACTTAGTCACAGAATGCTTAGCTTGGAGATGAAAAGACACAGTGCATGTGTGTGCATGAGTGTGTGTGAGCATAACAGATTTTTCTCCAGGATTTGAAGGACTGGCATACAGAAGAGGGACTGGGCTTGTTCTATTTAGTTGCAGAAGACAGAACAAAGGGTCCCAGGTGGCTCTTGTGAGGAAGGGAATTTAAGCTTGATGGGAGGAAAATTTCTTAACAGTTAGAAATGTCTAAAAATGCCTTAAGAGATTGTATATCTCTCTTCCTTGAAGTCTTCAAGTGGGACCTGGATCACTACTTGTCAGCTATAGTAAGAATTCCTTTTAAATATAGTGAGGGTTACTTTTAATGTTTTAAATATTGGTTGGACTAGAAAGCTTTTCCAATTCTGTGATTCTGTGCAATAGTGGAGGAAGAGGTCAAGATCTCTAGCTCCTATTCTTCCTGGCATTAGAAGCCATATACTCTTTAACCACCTTCTGCCAAGATGCATGCTGTGCAGGAAATTGCCAGCTTGTTGATAAAAAATTTGGGCAATTCCATTCCCAGCCATTTAGGCAAGCACATGTCGACGTTTCATATGTTTCTGATGCAAGATAGATATTAAAGGCTCTTGGTGGGACTGAAGGTGGAGGGAACTCTTTCTCACCTGCTACACTCTCAGGATTCCTATGGAACAAAGTTAGAAAATAAAGTCTTTTTTTCTCCCGTTTGTAGGTCTGCACAAAGTGGGTAATTTCACCTGCCCTTCCAAACATCTGGGTTAACCAAATCATCTTGGCCACTCATAAGTGAAATAAGCTTTCATAAGAGAAGAATCCTCTATGACACATTAAGAAGCATGTCCAGATCCTTTCTGGGATAAACTAGATGAAACTTCGGTTTCATGAGGCTTCTTTCTGGGGCTATTAGTTTTAAATTTCATTTTTCTATTTACTGGAGCTGCTGCTGCTATTGAGGACCTGGTGTGGTTTGGAAAGAAGATAGGCAAGTAGTAGCAGCAATGATTTTGAGAGGGTATTGAAGAGCTTTTTTCAATTGCACACTTTCATAAACACTGCCATTTTACCACAAAACATAGTGAAAGGAAAGACTAGATTTGGAGCATAGCCAGTCATACCTAAATTGCAGCTGTTGAAAACCTCTGATCATTGTCTACTTCACCAGCTGCTAGTTCTAAGCTTTTAAAATTTTTTGGCTCTTCTGAATACCCACAACTATGAATGTGGCCAAAGCTGGGCCTTTTCTATCTTTTTGTGTTTTATTTTGTTCTTTCTACCTCCAACTTCACGTCCCTCTCTCCTACTCTCTCCACACATACCCTAAAACCCCCTAGTCTCCCCTCCAGGGGATTACCCTGGGGATAATTTATTTTCTTTATCCTCTCTTAATTGTTGCTGTTTTTTTTTACTTCACTAGACTAATTTATTGCTGTTTCTGAGATGGTTACATAATGAGGCATATTTCATTCTGCCTTTTAACTGGAAGACCTTTTTTCTTATTCTGCACTGCAGCATTTACGACAACAGGATTAATAAAGACACTGACAATAAAAGGCAGTTTGCCTGGCAGTTAAAGTCCTTCATTCCTCTGAATGAAGGATCATTCCAAAAAAAGGCATGATTTAAATTTCTGTTCTGTGCTGAAAATCCTTTTCACTAAGTAGCTTCTGCAAATAGTTAAATAAGGAAGTCCTGAACTATAGCGGAGATGGGGAAACAGAGACAAGGGATGTAGAAACGTTAGTTAGGGTAGTTACAAACACGCTTTTAAATACACCCATTGAAAGACTTTTGTTGTTGCTGTTGATGGAGTAATTAAGAAAAATCACAGGTCAAAGGTTCTAGGGCAAGAAATCAGAAATTGAGGAAATGATCAGGGCAAGTCATCTCGAAAATCTCAGGTTGAACATCCTGCTTGGAAATGGGATTTTGTTTTGTTTTTAAGGTGACTAATTGAGAAAATGATTTAGCATTTGACACTCCATAGCTCAGATGGTATCAGAAACACTAGTCAAAGAGATGTTTTAATTAGACTTATGGCCTGAAGAATATCACAACTCAGAGAGAAATACTGATGGTTGTTCTAGGAGAAAAAAACACAAACCCAAATAACTTTGGTAGATGTTTCTTATCTGAGTCTAGATACCTAATTTTTTGGTTTGAATTTTGTTCAAAGCGATATTTGTATCTTGAATAACTTGTTATATAAATTATGCAATTATATTGTAGTAAAAATGGCTTTACTTAAGAAACATGGTTTATGTCAGTCTAAGTCCCATTCACCAAAAGAGAAACAGGCAATAGGCTTTTATCCTTTCTGAGGCAGAACTTGTAATGGGAATGGGAATTTGAAGATCTTTCCTGCCCCCTAATAAGCCAAATGTAATCACATACAGCCTGTGGTGGGAGGAGAACTCACAGGGAGCTGGGAGTCAGAGGGTAGAGGGTAGGAGAGAGAGGACACAGGCAAGCAGACAGCTAGGCTTGTGAGTATTTGTGGGAAGGCTAAAGGCTACAGAGCTCTTGATCCCATCTTCTCCAGAAGATAGATCCATCCTTAATCACACCTCCAATCTCTCTGATAGTCAACTGTTGCCTATCCCCTAGTTACTTCCTTACTATCCTAAAAAATACTTGAGTCTCTCCCATCTTTAAAAAACCTTTACTACACCCTACCATTCTCTCAGCTGCTCCTAGCTCCTGACCTCAAGGAGCTCACAATCAAATTGGGAGAGATAATATGCAAACAATTATATGCAAACAAGATACGTACAAGTAAATGGGAGATGATCTTGGAAGGCACACGCATAAGGGAGACTGGGAAAGGCTTCTTGTGAGATTTTAACTAAGAATTGGAAGAAATCAGGGAAACCAGGAGGTGAAGTTGAAGAGGAAGAGAATTTCAGGCATGGGGAAAACCACCAGTGAAAACGCTCAGAGGAGGGAGATGGGGTGACTTGTGTGAGAAGCAACCCGTGGACTTGGGGGTTATGGGGGAGAGGCACAGTGCAAAATGGAAGAAGAATGCAAAGGTAGGAAGGGAAAAGGTTATGAAGGGTTATAAAAGCCAAACAGAGCATTTTACATTTAATCCTAGAAACAACAAGGAACCGATGCAATTTAATGACTAGGTGACTGATATTTCCAGACTTGTGTCTTAGGAACATGACAGCTCAATGAAGCTGAACTCAGCTTCTCATCTTTGCCTATATTACTGCAAACATCTCCTGTAATAGTAATAGGAATTTAAAGATCTTCCCTGCCCCTTAATAGGCCAAATATAATTATGTAGAGCCCACAGTGGGAGGAGATTGCTGAAAGGGTGAAACATGGGTGGAGCAGGAAGGAGCAGAGCAGAGCACAAGCAGAGCTGGGAGCAAGCAGAGCAGCTAGCATGAGTGAGAGAGGGGCATTTTTGTTTAAGTGGGCTTGTTTTGTTTTAAAGGCCTGATGGAGAGAAGGCTTTGGGATGTTGGTGCTCATTGCACTGATTATGTGAACCCACTTCGTGGTTGCTACGATGGATTTGGTTTTCTGGTGTTTGAAGAAATGTTTTAGTTCTGTCTTCCCTGTGGAGAGTCTGTTACATTTTGTGATTTAGAACGACACCAGCATATTCATAGCCACTGTGCATGCTGTGAATGTTGCATTGGTGTTATACCTCCTAATTGTTCTTGTCTCAAGCCTTTCCACACATGGTCTTACTTAATAGCACTTTTGATCATTTGACTCCTCAATAAACTCCCGTATCTCCAAGGCATCTTTAAGATAAAATATATAAACTCCTTTATTTAGCATTTAAAACCCTTTATAAGTGGAACCCAACTTCACTGTATACTGCCCCTCTCCCCCACTTTTCTGGGATATGCCACAGTGGCCTTTTCTCTGTTGTTTATACATGACATGCCATCTCCCATTTCTGTGCCTTTGGCACTGGCTGTCCTTTTTTTCCTGGACAGCACTCCCTTCTGACCTCTTCATCATAGAATGTCTCCCTGCTTGATGCAGTTTAAGCATCATCTTCTGAATGAGGCCTTTTCATGATCCTCACAACTACTCTTGATGGAGTGCTTGGGTGCCTGTGCTTGAACCCCACTTTGTAAAATCACATCAGTTTACAAAATCACATTTCTCCCTAGCCTCAAGTCTCCCTACCCCCAAAATACTGTCTGAGGCAGTTTCTCCCTAGCTCAAGGGCAGCACGCCCTAATAAAATACTTATCTCTCTTCCTATTACAGTGGTCAGCGCATCTATAGAGTTTAGTGGTTTGACCCAACTGTGTACTGGCTGAAGCAGCTGTGCCTGGGTATCTATCTATCACATATATCGTAGACTCAGTCATGTGTATGCTCTTTAGCTCGTTATACACATCTTGAATCCCTTCTTAGCTTGGGACATATGTATACTCCCAACATCCATCTTGTCAAACAGGACATTGATGGGTAACAGACTGGGCACTTCTCAGTCAGCCCTGACTGCTAGGTGACTTAGTGATGTTTCAAGCCTAAAACCACCCCTCCATGTAGCCCCCTCCTTGGGCTATTTCCCAGTGAATTCTGGGTAATAAACCTGCACAGTTGATGTTAAAAATGCATGTCCCTTTAAGCACTGACCACTCCTTAACTCCTCCCTAATCCCACCCTTACTCACCTAGTTAGCGTAATTGGCACAGGTTATACTATGGATTATTCTATAAAAATATACCTATGACTCTTTTAAGGTTGCAGGTTCCCTCCTGTCCACTGTAAAGTGTAACAATAAACTTTTACCAACCTGACTCAGAATGTTTGAGCCTAAGAATTCATTCTAGACTGCCCACTCAGGGACTTTGGGGATTGGGGTCCCTGAAACACCTATCATCATCCCTCATCACCCTCACTCCCTATTTACACTGTATATTTCCTGGCTTTATATTTGTTCTGCTTCTATGTATATATGTACTTATTGTCTCTTCTAATAACCAGTTAGCAAATATTTCCTAAGTGCTTATTATATGCCAGGTGCTGTGCTAAGTGCTGGGGATACCAAGAAAGGCAAAAACCAGTCCCTGCTCTCAAGGAGCTCACAGTCTAATGGAATGTAAGCTCCTGGGGGGGAGGAATTATTTCATTCTTTGTGTCTGCATCCCCAATGCCTGGCACAGGACATGCACATAGTAGGCACTTAAATGATTATGCTTATTGATTAATCATTACCAACTACCAATCACCAACTATTTACTGATGACTCCCTCAAACCACTGTCACGATTCCTGTAGCTCTGAGTGACTGCATCAGGCATATGTTTTCTATGTCCTTGAAGTACTTTATTTAACCATCTTCTGCCAGTTCATAAAAAAAAGGCAGCTTGAAAATTTATACTCTTCTATAGCATATTGAGTTTCCCCCCCTCCATTACAGAGTTAAGGTAGCATTAAAAAATTATTCATAATACTATTTTTTTTTACATAAAGTGCTCCAAGTTAAGCGTTTAATAAAAAGACTTGAACTCTTAAAAGAGGAAATAATAATTCACATATGTGTAGTGTTTTTCAAAAGTTTTCAAAGTGCTTTTTCATAGGATTCTCATAATAACAATGTGGGTAGGTACTATACGCATTCTTATCCCCATGGGTTCAGAGAGATTAAGACTATTTTGTAAATGTTATATTCTAAAAACTCATAAATTCCTAAGCAAAATAGTTGGCTAAAATTATACTTTCATACATTTTTAATTTTAGTTTCATGTGATGTTGCCATAATCTCACCCATCAGGTCCTTAATCTATATCTCTAGCTCATCAATTCTTTTTTTTTTTCTGCTTTTTGGAGGGGGGAAGGTAGGGCAATTGGAGTTAAGTGACTTGCTCAAGGTCACACGGCTAGTTTTGTGTTAAGTGTCTGAGGCTAGATTTGAATTCAGGTCCTCCTGACTCTAGGGCCAGTGCTCCATTCACTGTGCCACCTAGCTACCCCCCACTGGCTCATCAAATTCTTTGCCTATAAGCATTAGAATATTAATTGACTGGTAGTCACAGGAGTATTGTCGGGTTCCAAAGAGCTAAGGTATCTAAAGTGCTTTGGAAACATAAATATGGTATATAAATATCAACCAATGGCACCACCATCATCATCACCATTTTCTTGTCCTCTTTTTATTGGGGTTCACATAGAAAAAGGTCTGAGGAAAGTCAGTATCTGGCTAATATGTTTGCTTACCTAATATTCTGTGGACTATTACTCAGTGGAAAGAATGGGTACTGGAATATAAGATGACAATCTGCAGACTCAATGAAAGCATCAGTAGCAGACAGTGGGATATAACATGTGCTCCATTCTGGTTTTATTCCAGCCTCACAGGGTACGGTGTAAATTCTTTAACCAATACATATAACTCTGTTGTGTGGCATTATTTCACTTAAGATTGACTCCCCCAGGGTCGAGGCCTTTTCCCACAACCTTGAATGATTGCTTGTTCTCACCTGACAAAGGGATCACGACTATAACATTCGTGGCATGCACTTTATGTGGGATGGAAGTAATTCATCAACTCAAGCACCCCCATCCCTATAGTAGAAAAGACAACAATTGTGAGAACTGGACTACTGTCAATTGTTGGCAGAAGTGACTTCCTGTTTGACCAGTGATTGAAACTTCTAAGTATCAAGAATTTCCCATTACCTAATAACTGGTTTAGTCAACTTCATTTAGGCAATGAATGTAAGGTTCTCCTGGTCATAATCACTGTAGCAAACTTAATCACAATGCTCTTGTGATTGATAAGTGGGGCCATAGTCTGTGCCATTCACTGATTGACTGCCCCAAGGTCTCTCTTCCACTTGGTTCCTGTGAATCTGCCTAGTAACAACAATCAGATAAAAGGGCAGAGACCCAGAGTTCTGGGCTCTGAATCAGCGTACAGATCCAGGGGTGTGCAGGAGTCAGTTTGAATCTACTGTTTACTTTTCAGTGCAAGGATTTATACTGATCAGCAAACACTACAAATTAAGGCCTGATTTATTGTTTTATGGATTGTCTAGACATAAGAAAATGATGGAGAATATCTTAATAATGCATTGTGAGTATATATACATATGTGTTGTTTTTTTTTCAGAGAGCTTGTTGTTAAATGTTTGCCAGCATACCACTGTACACATTCTGCTATATGCCTCTCAGAGAGGAGGACAAGGATTAATATGTTTTCAGGAAGGAAGGAAGGAAGGAAAGAAGGGATGGAGGGAGGGAGGGAAAAAAGGCAACAATTCCACTTAATGATTAGCATTTTTATACCTGAACATATCCTACACCTGAGCTGTCAAACACATTACCCATAGACCTCCCAAACGCAGCTTGAACCAAGTTAAAATGTAATGGGGAAATATTTAACAAAATGAATACAAATACAGTAAAACATAGATAATACTACATTTTAAAACTAAGTCAATATGTGGCCTGCAGGTATCCTTGTATATGCATTAGTGGCCCCCTTTTCAATTTGAGTTTGACATCACTGCCCTACAAATCCCAATGATTCTGAATCCCTCTAAGATCATCAAAACTTCATTCCACACTTCTCATCACCTTATTCCCAGCCCTTCCACCCCAAAGTCTTTTTGTGACGCCACTTAAGATTTTCTTGGCAAAGATACTGGACTGGTTTGCCACTTCCTTCTCCACTCATTTTACAGATGAGGCAAACAGAGTTAAGTGACTTGCCCAGGGCCACGAAGCAAGGAAGCATCTGAGACCAAATTTGAACTCAGCAAGATGACTCTTTCTGACTTTAGGCTCAGCACGCTATGCACTGTGACCCCTAGCTACCCCATCTCACCTCAGCCACGTACAAAGATGGTTCTACCTTTTTATTTTGCCATCAGCCACAAAGACTGTGGAGGCTACAACTGTTCTCCCAGTCCCCCAGGCTTGCAAGCTGGCTGTCATCCTTGACTCCTCAGTATCTCTTAACTCTCAATATCCAATCTGTTGTCAAAGCCTATTGATTTCACCTTTGCATCATTTCTTGAATAAGCCTCTTTTTCTCCTCTGATTTTCCCACACCCTTGTGTGGGCCCTCATCACCTAATGCTAGAATGGCTGCAATAAGATGCTGGTTGGTTTGACTATCACAAGTCTGTCTCCACTTTAATCCATCCTCTATTCAGTAACCAAAGAAATTTTTCTAAAGTGATGGTCCAACTATGTTAACTACTCCCCTTCCCCCCAGAAACTCTAGTGACTCCCTGTCACTTCCAGAATTGAAAAAAAAATTCTTTGTTTGGCATTCAAATACCTTATAAACTACTCCCCCAACCCAAAATATTTCTAATCTTATATTTTACACTCCCACTCTCCACCCCCACATAGTTTTCTCTCTAGTAACACTGGTCTTTTTGATACTGTAGGTACAAAGTACTTGACTTCTTGGTTCCAGGCATTTTCTTTGACTGTTTCCTCACCTCTACCTCCTGGCTTCCCTGAATTCCTTTATCATGGTAACTAAAATACTACCTTCTACAACAATAACAGGAGTTAACATGCATATAGTATTTATTACAGTGCCATATGCTTTACAATTATTCTCTTTTTCCCAATTCCTCTTAATTCTAGTGCCTTCCCACTGTTAATTACTTTCTATTTATCGTATATATGGCTTGTCTGTACATATGTGTTAGCTTGTTGTCTCCCACATTAGACTATAAACTCCTCAAGAGCTGGGACTTCTTTTGCCTTTATTTTTTTCTCCAATGCTTAGCACAATGTAACGAAAAGCAAAGAAGTACTTAGTACCTTGTTTCAGCTACTCAAGTATTTAGCACCTTGTTTGAGCCCCTTGTGATTTGAAGGTGGGAGGAACTTGCTGATGCAATGGGAAGGGGCAGAACAGGAAGGAGAACCACCATACATAAAGAGGAGCACAGGTAGGACAGAGCAGAACTGAGAAGGAGAATGGTTGTGGAAGCCAGGCACTCAGTTTGTCTGTTCTGTTGTGTTTGTGACACTTTGTACAGAAGCCCTGGGACCTTATTGGAAGCTCTGGAAGAGGATTTTCTTGTTGTCTGTTTACAGAAGTCCTGGAGGAGGGTTTTAGAGGTCCTGGGACTACATTGATGATTTGTGTTGAGTGCTCAGATCTTGTTTGTGGGTTTGTGTTGATTTCACAGGCAGACAGTGCCCACAATGTGCATGAATGTTGTTTTGAATTTGTTAAGCTTCGTCTTCCCAGAAACAGAAACAGTGAAGAACTTGAGGTGGACTGGATACTGTGAACTTCACTATGGAATGGAAACTGGACAAGGAATTAGATGAGGAGCTGAACAAGGAGCTGAGAGTTGCCTGCCTGTGAATCCAGGGAGCTGGATGCATGGAAGAAACCATGGAATTCAGGAGCCAGCCTCTGAGCCAAGATGAAAAGACCTCTTCTTGGGTACTTAGTGCTGACTGAGATCATGATTTACTGTGGCCTAGGGATAGGAGAACTCTCTACTCTGTACCTTGCACACTGTAAGGATGATTGAGTTAAGGATGATTGGAAACTAATCTCCAATCAAGAAGAAAGAAGACTTTTTGACTGAGAGATTAAGACAGTTACCTAGGGGTGGAGAACTTTGACCTTTGTACTTTGGTCCCTTAAGGAGATTTGTTCCATAAGGATGACTGGGTTAAGAACTTACTGAATGATATCTTTTGTTTAAAACTATGTGGTCACTTTAAGTGAAAACTATGTGGCCACTTTAGTGATAAAATGTTGTATCATTGTGAATGATGTACTTTGGTTTCTGTGAATGTTTTGATTTAGTTTACTGCTGAATAAATAGAGAGTTCACTATACTATGTGATCAGAACCTTAGAGCTATTCACAGCAGCAGCCCTTTGGAAATCTGCTTGTGCTGGGCTTTACACACAATGCCTAACACAGAGTAGGAACTTAGTAAGCGCTTACTGACTGATTGAATATTAACTCTATTTTACAGTTGGGTAAACTGAAGCAAAGAGAATTTAGTTAACTTGCCCAGGTTCACACAGCTAGTAAGTGTTTGAGGGGGATTTGAAATCAAGTCTACCTGATTCCAGGTCTAATACTTTATCCACTGAGCTACCTAGCAGTGTCCTACCACAAAGGTACCTGAAGAATCCTGAAATCTCTCATCATTGAGTAAGGTGGATTAGTGTCTAAAACTCTGGCCCCCTAAGGTTATGGTCCTACAGATACACAGATGGCCTCGTGCTATTTGATCAAACGGAACAAAAGGTGAAACAAGCCAAGATTTTCCACTTAATAACTCTGAAAGGGGATGGCTGTGCTACTAACCGTGATAAAATTCAGGGATGTGTATGTGGCTGAAGGACTTAGCCAAATAAACTCCCCTCAATAGGACAGGTGAGTCAAGGGTGTAGACTGTGAGACTGGTCCACTTGCTAGATCTGAGTTGATAGAAGTGACTCCATGTCTGACCACAGACTGACCTGCCTATGCACCAGGAAGTTCCCATGTACGCAAAGTTTGGTCAACTTCATTTGGGCAATTAATGCATGCAAGGCTCTCCAGATCACAATCAGTTTAGTTAACTTCATCTAATCCCCATATGCAAGATTAGCAAATTTTCTTAACCTCAATGCTCTGATGATTGTTAAGTGAGTTCACAATCTGGGCCATCTACTGACTGAGTGCCCTGGAAGTCCCCCTTCCATTTGGTCCTTGGGAATCTGCCTAGCAACAGCAATTAGATGTAGAGGCAAAGATCTAGAGTTCTGGGCTCTCCACTGAGATACACATCCAGGGGTATGCTGGAGCTCCAACTTGAAGCAGCTCAGGAGAGCTGAGTGTTAAATTTTCAGTTTGAGCATTTATTCCTCAGAAATCAGCAAACACTACAAATAAGGGCTTTTATTGATTGTCTAGACTTTTAAAAGTAGAGGAAAATCTTAGTAATGCAGATTAAACTTAACAGTGTGCTGTGCATATATTTCTCCCCTATATTTACCAATATTGTCTCCGCTTCTCTGGGACTAGCCAATTCACCTTTTGGAATATGTTTAAATTATCTAATGGAGGCTTCTGCATCACCTTAACTTTTCACTAAAAAAAAAGAAGAGAAACTTTTGCTAGTTCAGGACTGGGTAAGAGACTTCACCTTAACTTATGTTGACCAGGTAGTCAAGTCAACACTTCCCAAATCCTGAGCTCTATAGGCTGGACCAGAAGTGGGGAGCTGGCAGCCTCAAAGCCACATGTGGCCCTCTAGGTCCTCAAGCGTGGCCCTCTGACTAAATCCAAACTTCACAGAACAAGTCCCTTTACTAAAATGATTTGTTCTGTAAAACTTAGACTCAGTTAAAGGGCCACACTTGAGTTAGAGGGGCATTTACTCAAAGAGCCACACCTGAAACCTAGAAGGGTACATGTAGCCTGAAGCCACAGGTTCTCCACCCCTGGTCTAGACCATAATCAGGCAGTGGCTATTTGCCCAAAAATAACCAAATAGTTGCGGGGCTTAGTGATCTCTAGTGCTTTTTTTGTTTGTTTTTAAATAAAAAGGTTTAGTTTGTTTATAAAAAAAAAGTGTGGCTGGGCCCTTTCACCTTCCTCTGCTTCAAGCTGCTCTATAAAGCAGAGGGAAGTCATCTGTGGCCTCCCACATTTGCTCCTGCCTCATGCATGCTCCATTTTGGCCCATTCAGTCCCTTTCCCCGTCATGCTTCTGAGTGGCAGTTGCAAACAGCAGTATTCCTAAATTATTTTATTTGCGGCCTTTCAGCAAAGTCATTAGTGCTCTTCTTAAGAACTCAGTTCCTGAGTTTAGCCATCCCCAACTGTCTATGTTGATGACTATGGCACATAGATCTTGTACAGTCTGTCAACCTCTTTTGTATGAATACTCTTAGAAGTACTCATCAGTTTTTGCATATAAGAATGTAAAGTTTTTCATTAAATACAAAGTAGTACAGGAGAGAGTAGGTGTTTTTTTCCAGAGAAATTAACTGGAAAACTTTCTGGAGTTAGCAATAGAAAAACATCTCAAAAAGAGAAAGAGGAAAGACTTGTATGGAAAAAGAATGAAGATGCACCAAGAACTGTTTTTTACAGACAAATTTAACAGGTGTGTGTGTGTGTGTGTGTGTGTGTGTGTGTGTGTGTGTGCGCGTGTGTGTGTGTGTGTGTGTGTGTGTGTGTGTGTGAGAGAGAGAGAGAGAGAGAGAGAGGGAGAGTGTGTGTGTGTATATGTGTGTGTGTGTTTTAACACCAAGAAATGTAAAATAAGCTTTGAGTCCCATCCCTCTGCCCTTCTTTTCTTTGGGTGGATTCTTGAAATAAAATAAATTGATCAGAAATTATTTTAATCAGAAAAAAAAAGAATGCTTGGAGGAAAGACACAGAGACACTTTATATTCGCAATTTCCATGATCTCTTCAGCACCTTTTCATATAAAAACGAACTGCTAAAAGTCTCAAATCCTTACAAAGTAAGTGTAAAGTGCAAAATAAATCAGTCACGTCTGAAATGGGCTCAGCTTTTATGAGGTGCCAATACAACCTGGGTAGGATATGCCCTTAACATGTTTCCTCTTCTAGCCTGCAAATTTGCTGAAGTCTAAAAAGGGGCATATTTCTGAAGAGCACTATTAGATGCAGTGTACTTTTAAAGTCATTGGCAGTTCTATTTACCATAGAATACTAAATCTACAAGTAGAAAAACGCCTACTATCTTCTGTTATTATTAAAGGGTAAGACTGATAGTAAAATATTCTTCGTGAAATTTGTTTAAGAATTCCAACACATGGCACTTAACTCTCTGTGAAATTGTAAGAGCAAATAATATAGTTATGATAAGCAAAGTCTACATAAACAATTCTATTCTGAAAGAAACAAAAAGCATTTCAGTGTTTGGGAAACAGGGAAGTCCTCTCCCTTTTCTCTTTTTATTTAGGTATACTTTGTAATGTATAATATATTAGAGTAGGTCTATCCATAACATGCATCTTTTGGCACACATGGGGCCTTAGGATATAAGAATGACTCCATTATTGTTTATGTTCTTTCACTGAGTAGTACTTGAAAATTTCACAATTCCATTCACTAAATGTTTATCAAGCAGCTACTTACAGAAGACATCTGGATATATTGTTGGGCAGAGACCAAAAAAAGACATTCACTAATCTTGGGCAACTTACAATAAGGGACGTAAGACATGTACCTAATAATAATGATAATACAAAATAGAATGTGATAGCTATTATAAAGAAATGATATAAAATAAAAGAGATCAAAGAGTTGAATGATCCTTTCTGGAGAAAGTATGAAGAAGGTAACGTTTCAGTTAAGTCTCAAAAAATGGGCAGGATTTCAACATTTCAATATGGATGGGAGATACTTTTTGAGACTATCAAGGAGCTGAAGTGACATACCAGTTGGGACTATTTAGAGGCTAATGACAAAAGATCCAGAACAAGAGGAAAAACAATCTGTCTTGTAGAACATAAAAACTGGAAGAGATCCCAGAGGACATCAAGGTCAATGCAGATTAGAGACCTGAGCTGTCAGTACTTTTAGAATATAGCGTGATGATAACAGCTGACATTTACAAAGTGCTTTAAGGTTATACATTTCATTTCATACATTTTAGCATCTGATCCTCTGAAAAACTCTGTGAGGTCATATTACAGGTATTATTATCCTAACTATACGAAGGAGGGAATGGCCTCAAAGAAGTAAGTAGTTAACTATTGCAATGTTCTGTTTTCCCAGGAAAATAGAAGATACTTGAAGGTAGACTTTCCTTTTTACCTTTCTATTCATAGCCAAGCATAGTTCTCTACATATGACAGACACAAGAAATGCTTATTGAACTGCACTGAATTGAGTAGGTATCTCTCCTACACCGCTTTGGAGAAGAGGTCACTACTTAAATAATCCACTTAAGATATCCGATGATGAGAAAATTTATACACACACACACCACCTTTTAACTTGTTGAGTTTGCTTCTTTAATTAGGGCAAACCCAAATAGGATTTTTTTTAAACATATTTTTGCCAATTTAATATGTGAGGCAGAAATTTGGAATTGTTTAACTTTTTGTTAACCTCATTATTAGTGGATTTTGGACATTTTTTAATATGAATTTTTGATTTCATTAAAAGACAAAAAACTTTTTATCATTTGACCATTCAGGTAGAAGGGTGCTTTGTTTTTTCTGGTATATCAATTATCTATATATCTTCAATATATGACATTTATCAGCTACTGGAATAAAGATTTTCCCATATTCAACAAGTTCTTTTCTTATTTTAGTTATGCTGATGTTGTTTGTGAATTTTAATTTTATATAGCTGAAATGACTTATCTTTTATGACCATCCTTTTTATGGGAAAGAATTTTTTCCCCAAATCATATAGTTGAAAGTAACCTCCTCATAACCTCATCTATTTTTTTTAATGATGTGAACTTTTCTATTTAGTACAGAGTAAGTATAACCTATTTTCTACTGAAAATGCTTTCCAGTTTTCTTAGTATACTGTTGACTCAGTTTGTGCTTGTAGTCCACTAAAATCCCAACATTTTTTTTTCATGTGAAATATTTACTTGTGAATCCTATTAAAATGTGAATTTTGATTTTTAATTTTTTTAATCTTCCTGAAACTATTGGTTAACTGAAAGCCTGTATCTTCTGTTAATATTGACCTCACTTGACCAAACATGGCTCATGGAATATTAATGTTAAGGGAAGTCTGGGCCTTTTTTTCCTTTTTTCCTTAACTCTAGAGAGATTGTAGAGCTGGCTAGAACCAATTCCGTCGGATATGAAAATTTAAGGTCTTAAAAATTCATTAGATAGGAAGTCAGAGGAAGTATCTCAACTATTCCTGACTATCTGGCAACATGTAAATCTTCCTCCTCAATTAGCATATTTGTGAACTTTCTAAATGCATTTTAATCTGTAATTTGACTTAGTTTACCTACAGAGTCTGTCTGATGAAGTTTGTTTCCTTATGGGACATATGAAGTTGTAACTCTTAGTTTGTTCAACTTTTATGACGTTGAAGGGCATACTATTTTGAATCTGCCTTTCTTTAACTTTTATGGCCTAAGAGGAATGTACAAGATTGCAATGTGTAAAAGAATTATTTCTCTGTCACTCTGATGTAATTTTGCATATAAGAAAGAAGCATTGTTAGAATTCTAATGATGGTTCAGGGATATTGTTTTCTCTGGGGCAGGCACCTTTGCTTGAGCATAATAATAAAACTCAGATTTTTACCTCTATAATTTCTGTGTTGCAGTAAATATATTTTGGCAGCAGTTACCTACCACATGAACTTGTGCAAGATATATTTCTCCCATAACACTATTCATTGATTTTTTTAAACCCAAGTGTATAACTTATCAGTTTTTCAATTAAATTTAATCGCACTAGATCTAGACCAAAACATACAGAGTATATTAATGAGATCCATAATACATGAAAAGCCAAATGGATGAAAAATTTACATTTTCCAGACTATGACATAAAGTTTAATTGGCAACTCACTGAATTATTACATCAATGTCAGTATCTAGAACAGTTACTTCAAATTGATAATGAGCTTCACCCAAAATTGAATAGGAGAAACCATTAAGTTATAATGAATTTGGCAAACTGGGAAGTGCTTTTAATGATACAAGGCATTTTCTGGACACAAACCCCCAACATTTTTAAAATAAATGTTCTCTCAGTGATGCTATATAGTTGCAAATCTTGGAATATCACAATCTTTGAAGAGATAAAGTTTCCAGAAATGGGAACAGTCAATGTTGGAGGACGTATAATGAAGAGCATTGTTGGTAGACATGTGAACAGATACAACTATTTTGGATTTCAGTATGTAGGACAAATGACTAAGAAGGGGAGCTGGAAAAAGAAGAGAGCTATTCTTGAAACATCCCTAAACTGCTGACAATTTGGCAGAGATTATGGCTTCAGCCCAAGACTTCTTGGTCTAAGACAAGTATAGGATTGATGGTCTTCCTTGATCTCTCCCATCACTGCTACAGCTCAATCCTACTTTCTCTTTCTCCTTCTACTTGTATCCATGCTATAAAACTATGGTATAGATTTTTTCCTGCTTAGCCCTTGAAGGTACACTCTGTCTCTGTCCCTTACTCAGTTCCTCACCTTTGAGGGGCTTACCTGGAACTATAATCTCTTGGCTTGCCACCTAAATGCTATTTCCAAACTGGCTTGTTATTTTATGGAAGACTACATCCTGGAGAATGAAGTCAAGTGAGCCTTAGGAAGCATTGCTAAGGATAAGGCTAGACTAGAGGAAGTAATGAATTCCAGCTGAGCTATTTAAAACCCTAAGAGATGATGTTGTTAAAGTGCTGCACTCAGTAAGCTGGCAAGTTTGGAAAACTCAATAGTGGCCACTGGATGGTAAAAAAAATCAGTTTATGTCCCAATCCAAAAAAAGGGCAATGCCAAGGAATGTTCAAATTACTGAATAATTGCTCTCATTTCACATGTCAGCATGGTTATGCTAAGATTCTGTGAGCTACACTGTAGCGTTATGTGAACTGAGAATTACCAGAAGAACAGGCTGGTTTTCAAAGAGGCAGAGGAGATAGAGACCAATTTGCCAATATATGCTGTATTATGGAGAAAACAAGGGAGTTTCATAAAAAACATCTACTTCTGCTTCATCAACTACATTAAAGCCTTGACTGTGTGGATCATAACAAAATGTGGCAAGTCCTCAAAGAGACAGGAGTACTGGATCCTCTTATTAGTCTCCTGAGGAACTTTAGGTGGACCAAGAAGCAACATTTAGAACAGAACACAGAACAACTGATTGGCTTAAAATTGGAGACAGAGTAAGAAAAGGATGTATTTTGTCATGTTATTTATTTAACTTATATGCAGAGTACATGCAAAATGCCAGACTGGAAGAATCAAAAGCCAGAATTAAGGTTGCTGGGGGAAATATCAACAACCTCAGATATGCAGATGATACCACTCTGATGGCAGAGAGTGAAGAGGAATTAAGAAACCTCTTGATGAGAGTGAAAGAAGAGAGTGTAAAAGCCGGCTTGAACATAAAAAAAAACAAAACCGAAAAACCTAAGATCTTGGCAACTGGTCCCATTACTTCCTGGAAAATAGAAGAAGAAATGGAAGTAGTGTCAGATTTTATATTCTTGGGCTCAAAGATCACTGCAGATGGTGACTGCAGCTATGAAATTAAAAAATACTTGCTCCTTGGAAGGAAAGCTATGGCAAATCTGGACAGCATACTAAAAACCAGAGACTACCTTGCCAACAAGGGTGCATATATCAAAGCTATGGTTTTTCCTAAAGCTATGTGGGTGTCAGAATTTGAACTATAAGGAAGGCTGAGTGCCATAGAATCAATGTTTTTGAACTGCCTTGCTGGAGAGGACTTTTGAGAGTCCCTTGGACAGCAAGGAGACTGAATCAGTCAATCCTTAAAGAAACTAATTCAGGCTATTCACTGGAACATCAAATATTGAAGGTTAAGCATAAATACTTTGGCCACATGATGAAAAGATGGGACTCACTGAAAATACCTTGATGTTGGGAAAGATTGAATGTAAAAGGAAAAAGGAACAGCAGAGAATGAAATGGATAGATAGTGTCATGGAAACAACGAACATAAATTTGAACAGACTTTGAGAGATAGTGGAGCATATAAGTGCCTGGTGTGCTACACTCCATGGGTTCATGAAGAGCTGAACACAACTGAATGACTGAACAACATATGATAGGGTATGTGGGGCAGCAAGGTGGTGCAGTGGATAGAGTGTCAGGCCTAAAGTCAGGAAGACTCATGTTACTGAGTTTCAATCTGCCCTCAGACATTTTATTAACTGTGTGATGCTGGGTAAATCACTTAACCCTATTTGCTTGTCTCCTCATCTGTAAAATGAGCTGGAGGAGGAAATGGTAAACCACTCCAGTATCTTTGCCAAGAAAACCCCCAATGGGATCACAAAGAGTTGGACAAGACTGAAATGATCACCACCACCACCACCACACCACAATATGATTGAGTCTTCTTAACCAACACAAAAGCACCTCCTCTGCCACATCACTCCAGTTCATTTGATGGCCTTCAACCCTTTCAAACTGATTAACTAGGTTGTTTGAATATGATGCTTTTGGTTTACTGATTAATTTGGTAGAGGTGTTTTCACCTGGTAGAGCACTTGAAGTGGGGTGGAGTGAATAATTGATTCAACTGACCCCCACCTTTACGTGTGTGTGTGTGTGTGCGTGCGCGCGTGTGTGTGTGCGTGTGTGTGTGCGTGTGTGTGTAACTCCTGTCCCAAAACTAATTGGTATTGGACTCTGTCCTTACTGGTGTGGAGATGAAGGCCCTGTCCTGCATGAGGGGTGAGCAGAGTTGGCCAGAAAAAAGAGCTTCAGTTCTTAAATAGTCTTTTTCTTTTATTAACTGTTCAAGTTAGCAAGTCCAAGTGCCTCACTTCATTACAACCTAATCTAAGAGAATGTTGTGTTTGAGTCATCTTTTTGCTCCATGCATATACTAACATTTATAGGATTCCTGGAAAAGATAACAATGAAAATGAACCATCTTCATTAACTTTCTGACTAGTAATACCAAATGAAGTACAAAGCAGAGAGAAATATGGGTGCTAGAGAAAGTTGTTGACAATTGTCATGGAGGAGGTCCAGTACAAGGTCCAAGTGAAAGAAGGATTTCTTACATAGATGGTGAGGCACTGCAGATGCTCCCTGCTTGGGGATGGCATCATGCTGATTTATTCAAGCCTTGGAAACGCTAAAAAAAAAAATCACTCAAAAGAGTTTTTGTTGTTGCTCAGTCATTTTTTTAGTCATGTCTGCCTTTTTGTGACCTCATTTGGGGCCTTCTTGGCAGAGATACTGGAGTGGTTTTGATATTTCCTTCTTCTCATTTTATAGATAAGGAACTGAGGCAAACAGGGTTAAATGACTGGCTCCACTAATGAGTGTCTGTAGCCAGATTTAAACTCAGGAAAATTAGTCTTCCTGACCGCAGGCTCAGCACTCCATCTACTGTGCCACCTAGCTGCCAAAAGAGTTTGGCCTATACCTACAGCCATAAGGGAAAAACCAAGCAGATAAGAGTGCCTGTTTTATAAACTATGATATGCAAATGGATATACAACCTGGAGAGCTCATCCATCACTACAAATGGAAAATAAATGGGTCACAGAATTGAAAGAAGGAGAATGGGTTAAATTTCCTTTGGAAAACTGCAGTTATTTTAATGACCCCAAAGCTTTTTCCTGAAACAAAGACTGATCTTTTTAAACTCTGATATTCTTCCAGTGATTTTGTATGACTGCAAATTATGGAAAATCAAATTCTCTAGATAATTGAAATTGAAGATCACCCAAAAAGCAATGTAGAGATGCATGGTAGGCTTGAAATGACAGTATGATAAATGAGAATTTATTCAGGCAATATGATGTAAAGGCTATTGTCAACAAATGTGCAGACCAAAATTTTGGCTAAGATGAGGAATAACTAACAGGTAGCTTGCATGTTTCATTGGTACCTTTATCATATTAAGAGAATACAGCGAAAATCCCCAAGATGTTGAGTGAACTCCTTGTGATGAATTTATTTTACCTGGACAAGAATCACAGGATATAAAGAGGCATAGATAGGCTATGAAATGTATTACTAGAGAGAATAACCACATTTTACTGTTCCTCACACAATAAACTCTATCACCCAGTGTAATGGTGATAGGAATTTGAAGATCTTCCCTGCCCCTTGATAGGCCTAGGGAAATTTGAGGACCTCCCCTGCACAACTTTTGTTACTTTGTAGTTAAGTGGGTCATGAGGGTTGTGATGTTTTCTGACACTGGAGAAGGCTATACATACCTCTGAAATGAGGTTTTGCTTTGGGGCTCACTTTGGGAAGAGTTGTGTGAATTGGCCAGATGAGACTCTGGGCAGCCATTGAGCCCCCGGCTTTGAAAACCCAAATGTTGGTGCTTCTCTCTCTGGTAACCAACAATATGTGATAGTCAGATAGCCAGAAGCCCTGTCTGTTGAACTGTGTCACATTCTCTGTCTGTATTTTTTTGTCTGCTTGTAACTTCTATTTTTATTGTCTCTGAAGTTCAGGGTGCTGACTTTTCCCCTGAACTAGGTAAATATCATGTTTGATTAAAGCAAGATTGTTAACCCTTTCTGAGTTGCTTTCCTTTAGAAAAGCAGATCAAGGACCTGTGCTAACAGCCATCCTGGGTATGCTGGGGTGCTTGCTGCTACACCCAGATATGGGCATTTTCAATACCTGCACTTTATGCCTGAAATTCTACCCCTCTTCAGTCTCTACTTCTTGGTTTGCCTGGATTCTTTCAAGTTTTAGCTAAAGTATTATTTTCTGTAAGAAACCTTTCTAGGTCTTTCATAATGTTAGTGCTATCCCTCTGAGATGATCTCTAATTCATTCTGCATAGATCTTGTTTGTATATTATTGTTTCCATGTTGTCTCCCCCATTAGACTGTAAGATCCTTGAGAGGTAGGACTATTTTTTGGCTTTCTTTGTATCCCTACCATTTAGCATAGTGCTTGGCACATAGTAGGTGATATCACAGCGCTACTGGAGAATAATGATCATGAGACAACATGGAGTGGCTTACTGAGGGAAGACATTTTTGAGTCAGGGAGAATTTGCCAGTTGGGTGAGGCAAGAATTCTTCCATCCCCTGCTAGGTGACAAAAAGTCTCAAGGTTGAAGCTCTTCACAAGTCAACGAAAAGAATATTCTACCTATACTATGTTAAGAATCATTGTCTTACTCTATAGCACTCCAGGTGAAAAGATTTAAGTATCATGCAGTCAAGCCAATGGTTGAAGGTGAAAAAGACCATAGCTGCCCATTGAAAAGAATCTAAATCCTAAGAGGTTAGGACACTGACTTGTCTAGCAGAGACAAGTCTTTCACACTCTTAGAAGAGCACAATGGCTAAGAAAACTTCCCAACTAATTAGCTCTCCCATAAAGTGGAAGTGGATAGCAGAATGGATTAAAAATCAGAATCCTACAATATGCTGCTTAAAGAAAACACATTTGAAGCAGAGAGACACACACAGAGTGAAGGTAAGGGGCTGGAACAGAATCTATTTTGCTTCAGCTGAAGTAAAAAGAAAAGCAAGGGTAGCAATCATAACCTCAAAGCAGGAGCAAAAATAGACCCAATTTAAAGAGATAAGGAAGGAAACTATATCTTAGTAAAAGGTACCACAGACATTGAAGTAAAATCAATATTAAACATTTGAATGCTATACTGCCAAGTGGTATAGCATCCAAATTCTTAAAGGAAAAGTTAAGGAGGAAATAGATAGCAAAACTATACTGGTGGGGGACATCAACCTTCCCCTCTTCTGAGAGGGCATAAATTTAGAGAAATCTAACCACAAAATAAACAAGTAAGAAATTAAGGAACAGAATGGAATTTTAGAAAAGTTAGATAAGACAGACTTCTGGAGAAATTTAAATGGGAACTGAAAAGAATATAACTTGTTTCTCAGCAGTATATGGCACCTACACAAAAGCTCATCATGTATTAGGGCATAAAAACCTCAAAATAAAATGCTGAAAGGCAGAAATATTGAATGCATTCTTTTCAGATCATAAGGCACTAAAACTAACATTCAAAAAAGGGGAGTGGAAAATAGATTGAAAATTAATTGAAAATTAAATAATCTAATCCTAAAGAATAAGTTGGTAAAAGAACAACTCATAGAAACAATCAATAATTTCATTAAAAAGAATGACAACAATTAAATAACATACCAAAATTTATGAGATGCAGTTAAAGCAGTACTTAGGTGTGAATTTAGTTATCTAAATTTTTATGCCAATAAAATAGACAAAGAACAGATCAATGAACTGGGCATGCACGCACACACACACACACACACACACACAAACACAAACACACAGACACACACACAAACACACACACCCCAATTTAGAAATCCCCAATTAAGGACCAATCCTGAAAACTAAAGGTGAGATCAATAAAACTGAAAGTAAGAACACTATTCAGCTAACAAATAAAACTAGGAGCTGGTTTTATAAAATGACAAAAAGATAGAAAAACCACTGGTTAATTTGATTTAAAAAAAGAAAACCAAATACTCAGTATCAAAAAGGAAAAGGAGAATTTACCACTAAAGAAGAAGAAATTAAAGCAATATTTTACCCAATTATATGCCAATAAATCTGACAATCTAAGCAAAATCAATGAAAATTTATGAAAATATACACTGCCCAGACTAACAAAAGTAGAATATAATCATTAAATAATCCCATTTCAGTATTCATTTTCTTGTTTACATCATTAATTTCCACGAGACTTTGAGTTACAAATTTTCTCCCCATCTTTCCCCTACCCAACACCTCAAAACAGCCATTCCACTGTATAAACCCTCCCCCAATCTGCTCTCTCCTATGTCCTCCCCCTCACCCCTCTGACTTTCTGGTAGGGCAGGATGGATCTCCCTACCACAGTGCCTGTATATCTTCATTCCCAGTTGGATGAAGTTAATAATAATAATAATAATAATAATAATAATAATAATATATATATGTATACACACATATATTTTTAACATTTGATTACAGAACTTTAAATTATAGATTCTTTCCCTTCCTCCCTCATCACCCACCCCCACTGGAAGGACAAGTAATTAAATACAGGCTATACATGTGTGATTTTGCAGAACATCTCCACAGTGGACATATTGTGAGAGACTGATTATATGTCCCTCCTTCCTATCCTGCCCCCCCCCCCAGCTTGTTCTATTCTCTACCCTGTCCCTGTC
>CM053580.1:152223804-152237839 GCA_028627135.1 Pseudochirops cupreus
AGAGAGAGAGAGAAAAGGAGAGGGGAGAAAGAGAGAAAAAGAGAGAGAAAAGGAGAGAGGGAGAGAGAAAGAGAGAGAGGGGAGAAAGAAAGAGAGAGAGAGAGAGAGAGAGAGAGAAGGAGAGAGGGAGAAAGAGAGAAAGAGAGAGAGAAAAGGAGAGAGGGAGAGAGAAAGAGAGAGAGGGGAGAGAGAAAGAGAGGGAGAGAGAAAGAGAGAGAAAGAGAGAGAGAGAGAGAGAGAGAGAGAGAGAGAGAGAGAGAGAAAGAGATTATTTACTTTTTATAGAGCCTACGTCATAATTTCAGGAAACTTCACATAAATTTCTGAACTAGAAATAAATGCCTGTCATTCCACAGTTACTAGTATTGACAGATCTAGTCATACTGCTATCAAAAATTAATTTTAGATGTACAATTAAAGCTCATTTGGGGATACTAGAGTTATACTTTAAAATTTTCTCCCATAAAAATATAGCATTAGATTTGACTAGAAAAATTACATTACTGATAATTCTCTAAAAATTTCAAACATTAAACTTTGTTTCTACTTATATTATTTGTTTTTCTTTGATAAAGGAGCACTTTCTTTCCATTTTTGCTCAAGTTGGACAAAAGAAGGAAATCAATGGCCAAAATAAGAAACATTAATTAAGTACTTCCTAAATGCCAAGTGCTGTGCCAGGTACTGGGGATATAAATATAAAAGTGAGATGATCTCTACCCTCAGATAATGACAGGAAGAGATGAGGAAATACATAACAACCCCGGCAGAAGAAGAATATAATAAGGATGGGGTATTTCACAAATTATTTGGCCACCTGGTAAAGCAGATGAAGTTCTCTCCAGGTTAATAGAAAAACTAATGAAATATTGGCTTTCTTGAATGATAATCAAATAAAATAATAGTTGTAAAGTGCTCTGAAATTTTTAACACATTTATAAATGTTATATTTTTGTTACTATAAAATATTATTATTATAGAAGCAGCTGGTTGGTATAATTAAGTGATCACCTTATGGTAAAGATGAGTTCAAATCCTGTCTCAGTTACTTACCAGCTATGTGACCTTGGGAAAGTACTTTATTTAACCTTTGTCTGCCTCAGTTTCACCACTGATAAAGTAGAGATTTTGTGAGTGATGAAATGACATAATATGGTGTTATATAAATTTTAGCTATTATTATCCTTTTATACTTTACAACGTGGAAGAAGTGAAGAGAGCTGGTACTCTAAACCTAATCCTGACTAATGAGAAAAAACTGATTGCAGAAGTAGAAATATTGACCATTTTGGTAGAAAGCAGTCACTCTATCTTAGACACTGATTTAGAAGAAAGTCAGTATGATGTGTCCTGCAATTTTAGAAAGAACAGGTTTTCAAAAATTGAGGGAAAAGATGGATAAAATACTATAGCTTAAAATTTCATCAGCAAAGGGAGTTTGAGGAGAGATGAGTTTCTCAAGAATGAAATTTTGAAGATTCAAATAGAAACAATTCCACTGAGGTGGAAAAAGGGACTAAAAATATTAAATGGGTACACAGGTCTTTCATATATCAAAAAAATTTTTTTAAAAGATATATATGTTAAGTTGAAAACTAAAAATAAACAAATTCTGGAAAAAAATATATATGTGTTAAAAAAAGAGAAGATGTAAGAATTAGTGATCCAAGTCTGGATTTGATAAAGAAAGGAGGGGCAGAGATGTAGAATTAGATCGCTTCAATTATAAATGACTAATAAAGAGGGCATCAAGGACCAAAGGAAAAATTCCAAGAGGACATGATGAAAGGAAAACATAATTAACATTCACAACCATGAATGTAAATGGGAACTGACTTCCAAAACAGAAGAGGGCAGTAGAATGCACTAGAAAACAGATTCCAACTGTAGGTTGTTTGTAAGAAACTTGACACAAAAATTCCATAAAGATTTTCATGGAATTAAAATGAGAGAAATTTTATAGAGTATAATTTATTACATTGAATTCCAGGTGCAGGGTGCACCTGGTGCACCAATCATGATACTGATGGTGCGGAGGTACCTGGACTCCAAAAAGCCCTAAGACTATATCTAAGTAACACCCTCTCTCCCCCAGTGAGAAAATTCTTTCCTTGTTACAGGCACAGAGTTGACCCTGCAATTTCTCTGATAAAAGCTATCAGTGCACGGTGCTGGTCCTAGGATTCTTTCCCGGGGTGCCTGCCCAAGGATCCTGTCTCTGGTGCCTGCCCAAGGTCCATACCTCTGGCAGCTAAACCAAAACTGTCTTTTCTCCCTCAATGTCTAATACCAACAAAGGTGTCTCTGATGACTCCCTGAATTCTCCCATCCATAGATCACTGATTCCTGCTCCCAAAGACACCTGAACCCCTAGCATTACCTGGTTCGCCTCCTTAACATTCCTTTCCCTACCCCTTTTTTATATAAGCTTTAGATTCACCCCCATTAAGTTGCAAGTTCCCCAAAGGAACTTTGCCTGCTTCCATTGGGGTTAAAATAACCCTTGCCACTTGACTGAAAGAAAGCTTGAGCATGTGAATTTGTTCCAGGCAACTCTGCCTTTTACTCTGTCATTCTCAGGGTTTCTGGCACCTCTAACCTCTTCAATATTAGACAGGGCAACAATAAAAATATAAATGGTTAAAAGGAATAAGCAGAGAAACTACATTATATTTAAATGTAGCATAGACATTAAAATAATATCAATACTTAACATATATGTACCAAATGGTATAACCCTGAAGTACTTAAAGGAATAGTTAATTGAATGACAGTGAGAAAAAAAAAAAGAACAAAATTTTAATAGTTGGGTACTTCTGTGCTTCATTCATTAGACAAATCTAACAATAAGATAAAAAGAAAGAAGTTAAATACGCGAATAGAATTTTACAGAAGTAAGATGTAATAGAACTCTATTACAGAATAGCAATCAAAAAGACCATACACATTTCTCAGCTTTAATGATATCTTCACAAAAATTGACCATGTGGTCACAGCTTATAAAAATGCAGAAAAGCAGACATATTAAATACAACTTCAAGTGATCAAAAGGCAATTAAAATTGTAATCAACAAAATCTTTGAAGAAAGGATTTGAATTTAAATGAAGACTAAGTAATACGAGCCCTGACAATGTAGAAGTCAAAGAACAAATCACATAAACATTAAAAAATATGTTAACAGTGACATAGCATTACAAACCTTTTGAGATGCAAGCAAAACAGTGCCTTTTGGAAATGTGGAAATTCATAATAGATGAAGAGTAAATAAAGGAAATTATTAGAAACATTTTTGTCCAATTATGTGCCAACAAAAATGATTATGTGAAAAAATGGATGAATATTTTTAAAAGTACATGAAATGTAAAGATTAACAGAACAAGAAACAGGAATTGAAATAACCTGATCCAGAAAATGGAAAATAAATAATTCATCAATAAATTCCCAAAGTGTGTGTGGGAAAGATCCAGATGGATTTGCAAGTGAATTCTGGCAAGCACTGAAAGAAAATGAACTTTAAAACTCCATAAACTATGTCCAGAATTAAGGAATGAAAATATCTTATGCAACTGTTTCCATGAGATACACCTGGACCTGCTCACCATGCAAGAGGCAGACAAAAAAGACAAAGCAAACCATAAAAACTAAGAATTTAGAGAAGGAGTCCAAGCTTGGGTCAATATATAATCATATGCTAGATCACCCACAAAATAAAGAATCACAAATACAGAAATACAGAAAAACCTCTAAATAAAATAACATTGATTTATATTCAGAAGGACTAAAAAGTATAGGAAGGTATGTACCATTCCTTAATGATATAACGAATATATCTAAATCCAAGAACAGGAAGTATCTGTAATGGAAAAAAATAGAAGTGTCTTTTCCAGTAAGATCAGAAGAAAAATCTGAGGTATCCACTGTCACTACCATTATTTAATATACTACTAGAAATGCTAGCTATCGCAGTAATACAATATAAAGACATTGAGGTGGGGTGGCTAGGTGGCACAGTGAATAGAGCACTGGTCCTGGAGTCAGGAGGACCTGAGTTCAAATCTGACCTCAGACACTTAACACTTACTAGCTGTGTGGCCTTGAGCAAGTCACTTAACCCCACTTGCCCAGCCTTCCCCCCCTGCAAAACAACAACAACAAAAAAAAAACTTAAGAAATTGAGGGAACAGGCAAAAAAGGAGCAATATCATTGCTATTTACTGAAGATATAATGGTTTACTTAGAGAAGACAGGAGATTCAAGTAAAAAAATAACTGAAACAGTTAATAACTTTATCAAAGAAATAGGAAATAAAATAAATCCACTAAATCATCAATATATTTTGCTACCAAAAAAGTAGATAATATGAAATATAGTACCTATTACTTACAAAACTCAAAGGGGACAGACAGAAAAAGAAAGAGGACTCAAAATAACAGTTGAATTTAAAGAATACCTGGAAGTTCACTTTGCAAGACACAGCCAGGATTTATAGAAATACAATTATGAAACACTTCATAGGAATAAAGGAAGGCTTAAATAACTGGAGAATTATTTAAGCTTATTGTTAGGCTATGATAACAGAAAAATTGTAATAATAAAATTATCTAAATTAATATAGAGATTTATAGCCATGCTAATCAAACTACTAAGAGGACTACATAAACTATATCTCTAAATGCTTAACATCAACAAAAGAGAGAAAAAGCAGATCAATGAATTGGCCAGGCAATGAAAAAAACTAGGAAAAAGAACAAATTAAAAACCACCAATTAAATGCCAAAACAGCAATACCAAAAGTCGAAGGAGATTTTAATAAAATTGAAAACAAATAAACAACCAAATTATTAAATAAAGCTAGGAGCTGGTTTTATGAAAGAAACCCCCCCCAAAATGGATAAACCACTAGTTAATTTGATTGAAAAAAGAGAAAAACCAAATTACCAATATCAACAACAAAAAGGATAAAAACACAACCAATGAAGATGAAATTAAAGCAATTATTAGAAAATATTTTGTCTAATTATATGGCAATAAGACCGACAATCTAAGTTGTTTGGATGGATGTTAACAAAGAATATAAATTGTCCAGATTAACAGGAGAAGAAATAGAATACTTAAGTACTTAAAAAAAAAGAATTTGAAAAAAACATAAAAAGCTCCCTAAGCAAAAATCCTCAGGACCAGATGGACTTACAAGTGAATTCTACCAAGTATTTAAGGGACAATTAATTCCTATATAATTATTCCAAAAAAAAAAAGTAATTCCTACAAAATTCTTTCTATGACATAAATATTGTTTTGCTACCTAAACTAAGAAAAGCAAAACCAGAGAAACAATACTATAGACAAATATCTATAATGAATGTAAAATATTTAAATAAAATACTAGCAAGGAGATTACAGCATCACAAAGATTATGTGCTATGACCAGGAATACAGGGCTGGTTCAATATTAGGAAAACTATGAGCATAATTGACCATATTACTAATAAAAAACCCAAAAATTATATGACTATTAATAAATGTAGAAAAAGCTTTTACAAAACACAATATTCATTCCTATTAAAATGCTAGAAACGGAGTGTTTCTTGTTTCTTTTTATTTTCTGAGCCAATGGCACTGTATTAAAGGATCCATGGTCCCCTCTAATGAAGTGGACCTCATATCTTCCTCACCGTCTGAGATGCCCTCTCCTTCTAGGGCCCTATTTTTACAGGGTTAGATAGCTAAACATCCAAGAACAGTCATACAAGATACAGAATAATTCCACTGGTTGACATATGATGCATAAAAAGGAGCAAAACAATATATTAGCAGAGTCACACGTTGGGCAAGGCAGGAAATATTTCCGCTGACTAGGTGGTCATAAGGTGGGTGAAGCACAGGGTATCTCCACTGACTAGGTGGTCATAAGATGGGTGAAGCACACGGTATCTCCACTGACTAGGTGGTCATAACACGAACTCCGGCTCCTGCTCGACAAGAGAGAATGGTCCAGAGGTACAAAAATAATTTGGGGAGACTTTCTATGTAGTTGAGTCACCTCCGCCATACTGGGCTTGGTTACCTTGACAAGGAAAAACAAGGGTAGAGGGCCTCTAGCTAGTTCCTATACTTATGCTAGTGATTTTACCATCTGCAGCTCTGGGACCAAATACACAAAACTTATAATGATATCAAATTGATTGATACTGACTTGAATACAGTAGGGGTCTTCGATGAATCAACTTCTTCACCACTTCAACAGTTCCATCAACAATGCATTAGTGGGCTTATTTCCACAACCCTTCCAGCATTGATTATTGTCATTTTTTTGGTCACGTTTGCTAATTTGCAGGATGTGAAGGAAAACTTCCAGGTTGTTTTGATTCGCTTTTCTTTTACGATTAGTAATATGCAGCATGCATTCACGTGATTGTAAATACTTTGCAATTTCTTTGAGAACTATTTATTCATATACTTTGAGCATTTATCTATTGGGAAATGACTGTTATATATGTATACACATATATAAATAACGTAATAAATACACACACTAATGCATTTATTATTTATTTATTAATTGTAATTAATTATTGTAATTGTAATTAATTATTTATTAATTGTTTCTATGTCTTGGATACCAAACCCTTATCAGAGAAATTTAATACAAAGACTTTTCCTGACTGGAGAACTTTTTTCTTATCTTAGATGCATAAATTTCATCTGTACAGAAGCTTTTCACTTTCAAATAATCAAATTTATCTATTTCACTTTTGGCAACTGCCTCTAATTCTTGTTCAATTAAGAATACATCTCCTACTCATAGCTCTGAGAAGTATATTTTCTGTTTCTCTTTTAATGTTTTTTTAATATTAAGGTTGTATATCCATTTAGAATGTATTGTGGATGGTGTAAGGTGTTGGTCTATGTCTAATTTTTGACAGACTGCTTTCCAGTTTTCTCAGCAGTTTTTTTATAAAATAGGGAAATTTTCCCATAAGTAATTTGTTTTCTTTTTTATCAAACAATGTTACTGAGTTCTGTTGCTTCTAAATCTCTCTTGTCCACTGTGTTCCATTTAACTCTCTATTCTTTTTTTTTTTTGTGGTCTTTTTGGAGGGGGGAATAAGGCAGGGCAATTGAGGTTAAATGACTTGCCCAAGGTCACATAGATAGTAAGTGTTAAGTGCTTGAGATCAGATTTTAACTCAGGTCCTCCTGACTCCAAGGTTGGTGCTCTATTCACTGCACCTAGCTGCCCCTTAACTCTATTCTTTACCCATTTACCAGATATTTTTGATGGTTGCTGCTTTATAGTATAGTCTGAGGTCTGGAAGTGCTATTCCCTCTTCCTTCTTTAAGCATTTCCTTGTATATTCTAGAGCTTTTGTTTTTCCAAATGAACTTTGTTATTATTTTATCAAGTATTCCCTTGGTAATTTGATTGGTTTAGCAAAAAAAAATTAATTTTGGTAATATTGTAATTTTTATTATTGGCACAGCCTACCCATGATCATCGAATACTCTTCCAACTATTTTTTCTTTTTTTTTTGGAGAGGTGAGGGCAGGGCAATTGGGGTTAAGTGACTTGCCCAAGGTTACACAGCTAGTAAGTGTTAAGTGTCTGAGGCTGAATTTGAACTCAGGTCCTCTTGACTCCAGGGCCAGTGCTCTATTCACTGCACCACCTAGCCGCCCCACTCTTCCAACTATTGAGAAAAATAACTTTACTAACAATGACCTTGATTTGCTTGAGCAACTCCATAGGAGTTTGGACTTACCCAGGAATCAGAATCAGCAAATCAGGAAGCAGACTGAGCATCCCTTAAGTTTGACATACCAGAGATCTTTTGCAGTGTTCACTTGCTGAACCTGGAAATCCCTCTCCTGGTGACTACAGAACTAACTTAAGCTGGTTCATACCAGCTCTAATGGACTGAACCAGAACAATCATCCTAGTTCTGGGACCCTGAGGACTTTTTCAGCCTGACCCTCTTCCTTGTTCCACGCAGGCATCTCATGATCTCTGTGAAATGGACCCTCCATGGGAAAAGGAAACTGAACCCAAGGGATTGTGGCAGTACCTGACTGGGGTATGTGATTGATGGTGGGGAAATTCAGACCCCTGGTGGTAGCACCTGACTGGGCAAGGACACAGTCATTCCTGCCCAGCTTTGTTAGTTTTCCTTTGTCTTGATAATCTGCGTAGCCTAATCCTTTCAAAGCAAGCTCTGTTCCTACTGCAGCTCCACATGCATGCCATTTGAGAGAAAATAAACATGCATACAACCTAACTCTGTTTGTATTTCTTAGACCAAACTGGGGAGGTTGACACTATTTGTTATTATTTCTTTGAGAAGTACTTTCTAATTGACTCTATACAAATCTTTTGTGTAGATCAATCCCCAGATATTTTATGTTTTGTTGTTATCTGGAATGAAGTTTCCCTTTATGTAATAGCTTTTCTGTTTTGTTATTATTATACAGAAATGCTGTTGATTAAGATTTATTCTGTAGTCTGTAACTGTGCTGAAGCTATTGTGTCAATTAGTATCTTTGCTGATTCTCTAGGATTTTCCAAGTAAATCATCTTATCACTAGCAAACAGGGAGAGTTTTATCTTCCCTATCTCTATTCCTTTCATTTCATTCTCTTCTCTTATTGCTGTTGCTAGGGACAGAAATTAATATTATACCATTATATTAATAATTAATTATTAATTTGTAATTCATCCTTTTCCTATTCCTGTTAAGATCCAATTCCTGGCGGTGGCTAGGTGGCACAGTGAATAGAGCACCGGTCCTGGAGTCAGGAGGACCTGAGCTCAAATCCAGCCTCAGACACACTTAACACTTACTAGCTATGTGACCTTGGGCAAGTCATTTAACTCCAACTGCCCTGCCTTTCTCCCTCCAAAAAAGCAGGCACAAAAAAAAGATCCAATTCCTGGGAAGGTGAGTCAGTATCTGAAGGGCAAAGCTGAGTGAAGAATTTACTCCTAGCTCCAGAAGGCACAATCTCCTAAACTGGCTTGGGCAGAACCAACCCAAATGGGAAACCTAATTTCTATTTAGAGTATAAACAGAATCCAGTCTGGAAAACCTTTGCCTGGGGGAGGAAGTCCCTATTCTTGATTCCCTCCATCTTAGTTTAGGGCAACCCCTAGCTCTTGCAGAAAGCACATAATACAGGAGAGTAACTTAAATTAAATTGTTCAATCAAATTTGATTTGTTGTGACAATAAATCCACATACAATGCATTGCTAGCAATGGAAAATAAGCCACTTGGGAATGATGGCCTTAAATTGTATTGCTGCAGGCAGCCCTAAGCTTGCCAGCAAATTGGCTCCTAGGCCGATTTTTAACAAAGGCTAAACATTATGTCTGTGTCTTTGTCAGTGACCTCATTAATTTTATAGTTTATGGTGACAATAAGCAGTGAGCCTGGATTTGCCTGGAGTTCCTTCACAAAGGAATGCTTACAGTCAGAGACAGCCCTTCTCAAATACTGCCTTCCACTAGATAGATGGTCATGGGACCAACTTTTGTTCATGGCAAAGCAGGGAAGGAGAGAAGAGAGGTCTGAAAGTTTCTGTGAGTAGCACAGGGCACATTGCACAAATGAGGGAGGCTTTGATAGCACTATAGAACAGAAAGTTTCCATCAGTACAATCCAGATAAATGCCAGTTAAAGTCACAGGGTCTTTCATTTGCTGGCAAACTAATCCTGGTGAGGTGATAAGGCAGAAATAATTTCCCCTCTTCTCATAGCAAAGCATGTATGGATACCCAGCTGAGTACATCCTCTTCCTTAAGTACTTGGTAGCGATCCTCAGTGCCCACTGAGTGAGGTTGCTCACTCACATCCTCCTAGTGGTTATGTCAGAACCAAACGCTTTCTGACCAAAGGCAAAATAAGGAAACTTTCAGGGCAATTAGACTGATCTGCACAGTCATCTCTACGTCTTACACTTCAAATATTCATATAAAATAACATAGTCACAGGCTATTACGATTCATAATGATATTCACTCTGAATTTCTTTAGTAAGTCCTTTATCCCAGGGAGAGGATATTCTCTTAACTCTGAAGTGAAAGACTTGGGCCTTTCAGAAAGCAGTGACTCACTTGTTTGCCTTCATCTTTCTTTGAAGATTTAAGTTTCTTCCATTCTTTGATCTTGTTTCTCAAAAGAGGCTGTGTCCCAGAGTTTCTCCCTGCAGTTTTGAGGAGTTGCTTCAATGGGGAAAAAGGTGTGGGCTGTATGCTCCTGACCTTTGGTTCAGGCTACACAGAGGGGTGTCTGATCCTCCTTACAGAAGAGTTTGGGGACTTGCTGGTGCTTCTGATGATGGCTGTGTCCCACAGGGTTCTTCAAGACAGACAGATGTTGCAGGTAGTCTCCTGTTGGAGACTTTGTACCAATATGACAGCATTCACATTCCTAATATTGAGCAAGGTCTAGTCTCAGTCATGTGTGTGCCAATAGGTAAAGATCCTCCTCTGAGACCTTTTCTGGAGGCTTTTCTTCAATCTGGATCCCTGACTTAGAGCCAAATCCTCAGCTAGTGGATCTTTCCTTTGGAGATCTCAAAATTCCTCCCATGGCTCCCAGTTTGCAGCAACACTTGGAATCCAGAAGCTCAGAATGTCTTTTTCTGGAGTTTTTCTTAAAATGATAAGTAGTATATATCTAAAACCAAGAGCAAGCAACTGTAATGGGATTAAACTAGAAGCCTTTCCCAATATGATCAGGACTGAAGCAAGGTGTTCATTATCCCCATTATATTTCAACATTATACTGGAGATGCTAGCTATACCAATAAGACAAGAAAAAGAAATTGAAGGAATAAAAACAGGCAATAAGGAAACAAAACGATCAATCTTTTCAGATAACATGATAGCATAATTAGAGAACCTAAGAATTAATTTAAAAAAAGATGAAAAAATTAACAACTTTAGCAAAGTTACAGGGTGTAAAGTAAAACTTCATAAATCATTAGCATTTCTATATATTACCAACCAAACCTAGCAAAAGAGACAGAAAGAGAAATTCTGTCTAAAATAACTGCATAGTATAAAATACTTGAGAGTCTCCCTACACACAGGAATTTTTGAATGCAATTATAAAACATTTTTCACAAAAATAGAGATCTAAACAGAGAACTATTAATTAGGTAGAGCCAAGGTAATAAAAATTCTACCTCAATTAATTTACTTATTCAATGCTACACCAATCAAACTATGAAAGATTATTTTATAGGGTCAGAAAAAATAATAAAATTCACTGGGAGGATCAAAAGATAAAGAATATTAAGAGAATCAAATTTTAAAAAGTAAAGAAAGGTGACCTAGCAGTATTAGGTTTCAAACTACACTGCAAAGTGGTAATCATAAAAACAATTTGGTACTAAGAAACAGAGTGGTTGATCAGTGGTCTAGTTTAGGTACACAATATATAGGAGTAAGTGACCATAATATCTAGTGTTTGATAAACTCAAGAATCCGAGCTCTTGGGATAAGAATTCACTATCTGACAAAAAATTTTTGGAAAAACTGGAAAGTAGCCTAGTAGAAACTAAGAATAGATCAACATCTCACAGTGCATACCATGATAAAGTCAGAATAAGCACATGATTTAGATATAAAGTGTGATGTTATAAGCAAATCAGGGGAGCATGGAAAAAACAATCTGTCAGACCTAAAGATAAGGAAAGAGTTTACGACCAAATGAGACAGAAAGGATTATGAGACATAAAATAGATAATTTTGATTAATGGTTTCAGAAAAACCTAAGAAGATTTACATGAACTGATGCAAAGTGAAGTGAGAAGACCAGGAGAATATTGTGCACAGTAACAGTAATATTGTAAGGATGATAAACTGTGAAAAGACCAAACTGTTCTAATCAATACAATGATCCACTCAATGTAATTTCAAATGACTCATGATGAAAAGTGCTATCTACCTCCAAATGATGAGCTCTGAGTGCAGAAGGCATGAAGGGATACAAAGGGTATGAATGCTTATGACTAGGAGTTGGAGGAGGAAGAACAAGAAACAATTAGCTGGAAAAATGTCTCTCCTGCCAGTTTCTCTTGTAAAGGGTTAATATCTGAGAAAAAAATAAATAGGAACAACAGTCCTTGTAGATAAATGGTCAAATCATAGCAACAGGCAGTTTTCAAAACAAGACATAAAACATATCAACCATATTAAAAATCCTCAAAATTATTAATAATAAGATTAATGTATATTAAAACAACTCTTGCAGATTACACCTCTTACCCATGAGACTGTCAAAGAAGACAAAGGAGAAAAACTGCAATTGTTGAAAGGGATATGGGAAGACAAACATACTAATGCATCCTTGATGGCGCTGTGAATTGACCCTACTGTTCTGGAAAGCAATTTGGAACTATAGCCCAACCATCACTAAACTACTATCACTAAACCACTAATACCACTACTAGGCATATACCCCAGAGGTCAAAGATAGAAGGAAAAAGATTTTTTATTTTTGATTCTTGCTTACCTATTCCACCAATCTTTCCCCTCTGTTTAAAAAAACCATTACCAAATTGTTTTGATGATTACTGATTTATATGATAGAATGGAAATGTTGAGAAAGCAGCATAGTATAGGATTAGAAAGCCAGCCTTGAAGACAAAAAAAAAAAGGGCTCTCTGACCTTGGGTAAGTCATTTAGCCTTTCAATGCTATGCACAACTTACTAAGATCATAAATTGCAGAGAAGATGACAACTTGCATTGCTTGCGAGAGTTTCTTTAGCCGGTCCAGAGGTCCTTATTCCTTAAGGAAGTACTATTTTTTTTTTACTCAATCTCTGAGGTTTTCTAACTCATTTTTATCTAAACGTTCTTGATCTTATATCACATCAAAAAAGCACTGAGTACTATGCCAATATATGTACATTTATTTGTAAATTTTATACATTTAATACTATGCTAATGTTTACATTACCCTCAGAGAAACATGTATTGAAAAAGAAAAAGAAAATATTTTAAATAAATTATCTCTTGATAATATAGAAAGACAATAATTTTATCTATTGATAGTATAGAAAGCTGTTTTATTCTCAGTAAAAAGTATTTTTTTTTTACCGATTTAATATAAAAATACTAAAAAGTATTTAGTGAGAGCAATGTGACTGAATATTCTGAAAATTTTAGTTTAACACTTTGTGATACAGCAATTCAAATGTCTGGTTCTAACCAGTTTATTTGACATTTTCACATGAGCTGATTATTGTCTTTGGATTTAATGGCAGTCATATATGAAAAAGATATCACACAAATCTGTAGGATCAAATGGAAGAAGTACATGATTGGCCATATTACTAAATCAAGACACTCATTTTTTAATCCCATTCCACCAATTATGCAAAGCTTTTTGTTGATATTTGGCTAATAAATCTTCATATTCCTTGAATTCCATTATCATTCATAATCTCTTGGAAAGGTAATATTTGTAATGAAAGCAAGCATTTGTGCATTCTATTGATAACTATTATAGATATAATTATTTTTCATGCATGGCACTTTATCAAATTAAAGAAAAAAATGTCCCAGCCATTTTTCCTAAATAAAGCAGAAAAGATACCACCCAAATCTTTGATTTCACAAATTTCACAAAATTCATTAGGGATAGATTAAATTTAGTGCTTGTTTTCTGATGTACTATTTAAAATAAAACTTACCTATACCAGCTGATATTTGGCTCGGGTGAGCCAGTAGCCCTACAAGATAATACCATTTCTTCTTGTCGATCTGCAGTAGCATTGAAGAATATAAGTGGCATTGTAATTGCTGGTGGAACTAAGAAAGAAAATGAAATATATCTGAAGTAAATATTCTTTTAAATCACCATTGCCATAGAATCATTTAAAAATAATTACTTTTGCATATTAGTTGTATAAACATATCAATTGTTCTCTCTCTTTCTGTATATATATGTCTAATTCCTTTTCCATATAGTGTGTATATGTGTTTATATATATATGTACATGTACATATATATATATGTATGTATGTAT